>JAVDOI010000013.1:17696493-18146493 GCA_032191485.1 Leptoclinus maculatus
AACCACGTGTTACAATGTAACCGCGACCGTCTCCCAACGTTAACCACGTGTTACGACTTTACCGCGACCGTCTCCCAACGTTAACCACGTGTTACAATGTAACCGCGACCGTCTCCCAACGTTAACCACGTGTTACGACTTTACCGCGACCGTCTCCCAACGTTAACCACGTGTTACAATGTTACCGCGACCGTCTCCCAACGTTAACCACGTGTTACGACTTTACCGCGACCGTCTCCCAACGTTAACCACGTGTTACAATGTTACCGTGACCGTCTCCCAACGTTAACCACGTGTTACAATGTAACCGCGACCGTCTCCCAACGTTAACCACGTGTTACTATGTTACCGCGACCGTCTCCCAACGTTAACCACGTGTTACGACTTTACCGTGACAGTTTCACAGCGTTAACCACGCCGATCCTCCAGAGCTCCGCGATCATTTTTGCTTCTGGTCTATTTCTATCTGACTACCACGAGCGGATCTTACACCAACACACACTGACAAAACTACTAAGTACGATATAAATGATCCGATTCTGATAAATGATGAAATAAACATCCCACGCTTTTGATTTTCCTCCCCTCTCTCTCTCTCCCTGCTTTTTCACCTTAAGATCCAATTCCCCCCCGATGCCATTTAAATCATCGAATTTCAAAATCCTTCCACTCTATTCATTAGAATTTGTCAGTTGTGGTTCAGTGTCTCGCTCATTGACACTTCCACATGCGGAGTCGGGGATCCAACCGCCAACATGGTGACTAAAGGACGACCCGCTATATACCTCCTGAGCCACAGCGGCCCGAAATCATTCATTCCATCAATAATATGTCGTCAATATCCTTGAACCTGTCTGCGTCAGGAACATGAGCGGTGGAAGAGAAACCTCACACGTGATGAGCAGGTTCACCTGGTGAAAACAGTCCACATCATCGTCACTTCTCTCTATCCCTGCCCACACACACACACACACACACACACACATGCTAAAGGAGGGGGGGGGGTACGAGCATTACCCCAGTCTTTGTAATAAACAGGAGAGAGGAAGGAGGCTTACCAGAGGAGTCAGTCAGGGCCAGAGAAAGGACACTCACAGACATCTTAATAAAGCCCTTGGCTCCCCAATCCCCCCCCCATCCCTCTCCCTTTGTCCACCTCCCTCTCTCTCACCCCCCTCCCTCCCCTTTCTCTTTGTCAGTCTCCATCTCCCCTCCCTTGTCTCCCCTTTGTATTCAGCTGCCTTTGATTTAGATCTTCTCTCCTCACTTCCACTTCTGTCCTTCACTGTCGGAACCCCCCCCACCCCCCCCCCCCCCTCCTTCCATCTCCCCCTCTTCATATCTGATGTTTCCTCCTCCTGCATCGGATCTGTCGATGTTGTGGCCTCGCAGCAACATCTTGCGATGATGACGGCGTCGGCGTGTACTGCGTAAAGTAACGGATTCAATGTAATCGCTGTTAACTTCATAACGTACATTTGTGAAAACAGGATGGAGAGTCTTTCAGAATGAACAGAATGAGTTGCTTTAAGACGGTTTTGTACTGTTGGTTCACTAATGATGAAGCAGCGAGGCAGGTTTCTCTTCGTCCAGAACAGACGTTGTAATAGCAACAATAAGAGTATTACAGTTTACTGATACATCGTGATTAAAGCCAATGCACAAGTGCCTTAGATGTGCATTCTTTCTAATGGCTATCATGGGGCGACTCCTCTTGGTGTAAAAAGAAGTCCGATTGTATAGAAGTCTATGAGAAAATGACTCTACTTCTCTCTTGATTTATGACCTCAGTAAACATTGTAAACATGAGTTTATGGTCTCAATCTCTAGTTTCAAGTCTTCTTCAATACAGCATGATGTTCATTCAGTGATTCTTAGCATTTAGCTAAGATGGTGACCATGGTTAGCATTATAGCTGCGTAGCATTCAGATGTTAACATTGTCGTTAATATATAAATATATATTTTGAACTTTCAGGGAATTTTCTTTTGTCAGGATAAGTTGGATTTTCTGAGCGTTTTATGAAACAAAACAAAACACAATGGCCTCATAGTCTGAACCGAGACGGCAAACTTTATTACTCCTTTCAACCTTGACAAAGGCAGCAGCAGACCAGATCTACTCCTTCCGTTCTTACCCTTCACAATAAAAGCCCATGACATATAATATTCGCATGCGAGTATTTTGCATTTCCGTGCCGTTCATCCAACATTGTGTAAAGGTCTTTCTGACTGATGGTTCGGTAAAGCTGCCCTTTGCTGTCTGTTAGAGTCTACCCAATACCGGCAAATTACTCATAATTGATCATGAACATGAACTCAAACACTCTGCCCGCCTCCGTCCGCTCTTCCAATAGGTCAGTCTGCCTTCATCTACAAAGAAAAGAAGACCTTCATTTGTCTGTTCTGGCTGAACAACGGCTGTGTTTGCAAACAAAAAAGTTTGAAGTTTTGCTTCCAGCGTGTCTTAAGTGCTCACCCCCGCGCCCCTACCCTGCTCTAGAAATGTGTTTGCTTTGGCTGAACCAGCCATGTGGCACCAGGTTATTCAGCGGCCGACACAAAGCCACAGACGGAGTTACTCGATAAATACCAGCAAGTTGTTGCTCGTGAATGCTTTGTGCCGAGTTCTACTCCTTTTGAAAGGTTGAACACATACAACCCCACCATCCCCGCTCACCCTCCTCCATCCCAGGAGCTTTTCTTTACCTGCTGGCCTTGACTGCCTGCGAGAGGAAATCCTTGGAGCTCTGAAAGCTCCGCTGCATTGTTAGCTCTTTAGAGACGTGATTCGTGTTTGCCTCGGGTAGTGCTATTAGCATCCATGACATGGCAGCTGTAGGATGCATGGAAGCAAACAGCAAAACGATTGAAAAGAGATGATCTGTTCTTCCTCTACCACATCAGAGTATCTTTTGTGTAAAGAGTCACAACGATTTTGTTTAAATTATACAGAGACAAAGAAAGATTCCTGTCTTTAGCACCGTTAATGTTCAGTAGATCTGTTCATCACTTACAGACTTCTGTCTCTCAACACTGATCACTCAGGCCATCTCTGCTGTGAGGTCAGAACGATGCGTCAAGTCTCCACAAATGATCACAAATGTAAAAAAGAAAGAAATAGCCTCTACATTTTTTGGACAAGGAACAGCATAAACACAAGTTGCTTCAAGCTGTTTGTATTATTCGTAGTTGCATGAGCGCGACTGAATTCATCATCTATGTCCAAGCTGACAGACTCGTCTCTCCTCTTACTCCTGGTTCAACATGGGTAGTATTCTAAGTGACATACTATGTTCTGCTTGTTTTCTGAAGCTCAACTATATCTACGTGTGCTTCAACAAAAGCTAGCTTCAGAGGCATGCAAGGATCACAATGCTGTAATAAGACACACACTCACACACTCACAACACCCTGTCCAAGTCATAAACCTGTGAATTTCATAAACGCTCCAATCGGGGAAGAACTTGGCCGGTGCTGTGCTGTTTCTCGTTAACAGTAAATAGCGTCACTGGGTCCTGAAGGTGAAATTACACTATATCATGGCTGAGAGCTCATTAAAAATGGATATGAGTGGTTGACTAACAGTAGCTCCCAGGCTGGAAAGTGTCAACGGGGCCCGCCGCTTTCCCTTCCATGTTGTAAAAAATTCAAGCTGATGTGACACAGCGGGCACGTTGGTGCCAGACATGCACGGTGATTTATGCCTCTCATTTCCAGAAGGGGACATTTTAAGTGAAAGCGCGGGGAATTTGCCAATTTTACAGTGAGGCACTGCAGAGGAGGGGAAAAAGCACCTCGGTTGTCTATTGGAGGGATTCTCAGCATTGTTGGGAGGGAAAAGCAAAGGCGCCCGAAAGCAGCATTTGTCAAAAACATGCTCACAAATTACCTGCTGGCACGCACCGACTGCGATCCAAGGCCCACTGCCACACAAACAAAACAGGAAAACACTGAAGAGAATTTATGTTATCGCCATCTGAATAGGCCTAATATCCAGAGCAATACAAGGCGTGAAGCTGAAGGGAATCTTTCAGTAGTCAATGGTAAGGTTTGTCAGTGGAGTACAGCAATGTTGTCTATTATCTCCAATAATACACAAGAACATCAGCTCAACAAGAGGAATGGACACTCAGAACCATGTGAAGCCGTTATGACAGCGGAGATGTTTAGCCACACTGGCTTTAGGGACGGCAGTGTTGGTCGGTTCAGTGTGAAATAGCTCACAAACTGAAGGATGGATTGTTATAACATTTTGCTATAACGTTCATGGTGCCCTGAGGATGAATCCTACTGACTTTGGGCATCAAATAACTATCTCCACATCTACTAGATGTATCAGCTTGTATGAGGTTTTCTGCAGTGAAAATGTTGTTTTTGAAAGGCTGAACAACAAATATTGACTGAAGCAGAACATTAAACTTTCCAATACATGTTGACTTTGAATTTAAGTTAAACGTGACGTTTAGCTTGTAAATTACAATCTAATCGTACATTTAGTATTAGGGCTGGGCGATATGAAGAAAATCAACTGTCACAATATTCTTTAACAAATGACTCTATGTTGGTACTGCAATTTAGAATTTGGTGCTTTCACAAAATATGAAAAATGGATATAATGACTAAGTGGGAAAAGGCAAATAATAGAACAGCCAGAGAGGTCTGGTAAGTAAAAAAGTACATGACTTTACTGTAAGACTCTTATTCTGTTATGCAATATCAATACAATATTGATTGTCTTCTACATATAATATAAGTGTTGCCCAATCTTTATATGCAACTGTGCAGAATTAAAAAAAGAACAATGAATAGACATTTTGAAGCTTCCAACTATTGGATACAGCCCTAGAAGTGTCTTATATTGAAGGATTTCATATTGTGTTTACTGAATATGTCGGCACTCCATTTACTACCTGTAGCTGTCCATTGATGGGGGGTGCTCAATTAATGTTGCCATGTATTGTGAATGGAGGAAAGGGACGGCTATGTGGACCTTGGTCTGTGGATCCTCTGACTCCGCCCTCTCGCAATCCTCTGTCCCACGGAGGACAACACTGTGCCGTTGGCTTTAGACCGTTGCGCTGCGCTGCGCACCGCTTTGTGCCGGGAGTGAGATAGTTACAACAACAACCACCTCCTCTCCAACTCCTCTGTTGGCGCCATTTCTCACATGTTGCATCTCATTAAACTCAGCTTCACGAGATATCCCCCACGACGTCTGCAGGGAGAGTGTACAGGTGGTCTCTCTCACACCACACACACACACACACACACACCAAGCTAGCTGGATGAAAGAGCACAAAAGAATAATTTAGAGACAGATGTTCTCATTCTTGGCGAGGAGCCTGCCCTCATTAATCACACCTTATCAGCTTCCATCTGAACGAAAGGGAAGCTGAAAATGGAGCGCGAGGCTGGGGAGGAGGACGAGAAGATGAGGATGCGCAGCGGAGGAGGCGATGAAGGTTTCTCACCGCTCACCGTGTGACTCAGAGGCTCAGAGCGGTCCCTGACCTCCCGCCGCCCCGGTGGATTGAATAAAGACGCAGCAGCAGCCCCAAGGGCACGGTGTTAAAAGATGCCCAGGCCCACTGAGTGCGTTGAGATTTAGCATGAATACAGAACAGTAGAGCGGCGGACGGCCTCTGTGCTGCCATCTCATTAACCCTGTCAGAGAGAGAGAGAGAGGACAACTGGGGATAAACGAAGTTTTAACTCCAAAGGGAAACGTCAAAGGAAAAAAATGGACGGCCACGCAGGCTGGTGGAGACACAGGCGACTCGGAGGAAAGACCTTGAGATTCGAGTCCGACTTCAAACGTTTATGCGGCGGGATTATGATGTAAGATTAAAATTGTTTTCATTTGTTATTTTATGTTATCTGCTGGGACGAATAGCGAAGATGACATTGACTTCTAAATGTCTTTTACAGTGTATCTGCCTATGAATGCTGCACACACACTAATCATGAAACGACAGCTTCTGGAGGGCTGCAGAGAAGCACATCTTTAAAGCTCACGTACCTGATGAAACTCAAACACCTATGAAACACATAACATATGTAATATGCTAATGATCGGCCTTGATGTCCGCCCAAGTGTGTCTCCTGATCCCTCGTAGGAGCAAAAACATAATCTCTGCTTCATTGAAATTCACTCACACCGGCATACAATTGCATCGATCTTCTCTCCTCTGACAGGTCTGGTCCAGCTTCACTTTGCATAATGCTTCGAATAACTCCAGACGTTTAGCTCCCTGTGCCTGACAGTGAAACACTCGCAACGTTGCATAATATTACCGCTGTTATACCGCAGTAGATGTCAGCTAAATACTGAGGCCAGATTTCAATTTAAAATGTGTTGCGTGTAGAAAAAGCATGTGTGTGGATGCCCTATAGCATGTTCAGTGTGGTCACAGTCAGGAGACACACCAGTGTGTGCACACTGGGGTCTGGTGAGGCTCAGTGGACGTTGATAACAGGTAATCAGATGAGTTACTTCTCACAGGCGTCATTTAGAAGGTTGTACAGTAGATGACAGATGAGTGTCTGCTCCAGCTCACACATTCTAACAGCAGCCCTATCATAAACATATGCGACTCTCAGTTCTGCCAGCATGCCCATGCATTAAAAACAGTTTCACACCAAGCGCATATTCACGTCTGGAAAAAGAGCAGGAACATTTTCAAAAACTGATTTTGTTCTTTTGAGTGCATGCACACCGCTGTGGATCATCTGAGAAAGGGGAAAAAAACGATATTTGGACTGGCCTCTAATTAGATTACCTCATGTGAAGATATATTTTTGACCAATGAACTCCTTTGTTTCAACTGATGTCATAATAGAAAATCGCCATCATACTGCATAATAATTACCCGTGCTCCTGTTTGTTGCACGGAGGGAATGCTTCTTCAGAGCCATGGGCCTATAGAACAATGGACGTTTGTTTTCTGTTCCTTTTTTTTTGGGTGTTTCAGAATAAAAGGCAGTCCTCCTCTCAACACTATGAACGGGGCCACACAGGCTTCAGGGCGTTTGCCGGGACTGACGCCCGGATTGTTTTGAGTTTAGCCTCAAATATAATGTTAAATCCTGTGAAGCTCTACTAGAGTCAGAACTTAACCTGCAGTAGGCTATGACTTACAATATGAATTAATGTATCTTAATCATGATTGTAGCTTTTATATTATTTGTATATTTATAAAAAATGCACAAATAGAGGTTCAGTACCCAGTTAAAGAACAGCTTGTGCTCGTACTCCCTGAAGAATACCTCGTGTTTAGTTTGAAGAGGTATCTGACAATCAATACTTATATTGCCCCAATGAAATCCTTGTTATTATTACAGTTGTTCAGATCAACATCCTATGATTTGTTTATTTTTTGACTTCATTTCTTCGCCCGCTGAGGAGCTGTCCGTGGTGCTGAAAGGTGTGCTTTGGCCCCCATCTCCACAAAGACACCTATGGTGCATGCATAAGCACATACGGTACAAATAAGGTTAATTATATTAATAATAAAATGATAGCTCCATACTTAATCATCACCTCATCGCATCACACTGATCCCAGATTCATTTTAAACACATTTCATATTTAGCAAATGAGAGGGACAAGCCGGAGCAGCTTGAGGTTGTTTCCAGGCAACTGTAAACATTCGAGCCCTTGAGGCTATTGTTAGCTAGCGTACTGCTGTTGACTGATGCCAAAACTGTCTCACCTCTAGTTCTCACTGAAGAACAGTAAACCCGTGTTGATCCCATCTCCCCAACCACTTCTCAGCCAGACTCCTCTAGCCTTCTGTATTTGTTTTGTCTCTCACTGTAAAGCGTTACTACAGCAACTTGTTGCACAATTTCACTCTCCATTTTGTTTACATCTGAGATTACGTGATGGAGCGCATCGCATTCTCATTTAAGTCTTGGCAAGACAAGTGAATACACATCTTTCTGAAAGGTGTCAAACTATTTACATTACACTTCATCCTTTGGATAAACATTACGAGAGATTTGTGGGTATCAGCAACTGAAAGTTTTGTGGCAGAACACTACAGATGAGGTTAAATCTGGGCCCAATCCCAACCTACGGACTCACAGACTGTGAGGCGTGCTGCAGTAAAGTCTGTGAGGGTTTAGTTCTGTCCCACTGTGAAATCCTCCAGTGATTGAGAGCTCTCTCTCAGACATGTTGAGCCCTTTATGAACACTTTCCATAAATCTGCATTTCTACGGATTTTGCCTAAGGGAATTACCCACAATTCATAGCAATGTGACGCTAAACACAGGGCTAAGCCAGAGACTTGAGACAAAAAAGGTAAACAAACAGGACGGAACATGTGTGTTCAGCCTGGTATATTACATTTACACAAACACATTAATGAAGACAGAACATAGCAACTCATGGAAACAGAAGAATGGAAGCAGAGATTATATTACACAGATTTATTCATCAAATATTTAGTTTTTTAAGCTGTTTTGACAAAAGTGTACAACTACATCTCATCTCGTGAGGCCAAAGCCTGGGAGACATTCAGATCAGGGAGTAAAAAGTATAAAATTAAAGGGTTTCATGTGGGTTTACTGAACAGAATTGAATCAGTTAAGTTACGTTTATTTCAGACACTGAAGTAAACAGCATAGTACAATCAAGCCGAGCAACCATTTCAGCGTAGTCCTTGTTCTGTTCGTACTAGTGCACAGCGGCACGCAGCATTAGTCACAGACAAACCTGAACTCATAGTGGTGCTCCACACCGTTAACTATATAGCAGATTTAGTATTAATCCATGAACTTTTACCCTAGCAGTGTTCACCAGGCCACTACATCTAGCTGGGATGACTTCATGGTGTCACAGACGTGGGGTCAAAGGAGGAGAATGGTTCAAATGATTCACAAAAAAAGAAGCATTAGCCCTTTTATTTAGGAATTGCTTCTATCCTTAAATATCTTCTTTTTCTATTTGATACCATACCAATACTTCTTACAATTTTAATTTCTCAAATGGGTTTGTGATTTTTCAAAATGGTCATTTTGAGAAAAAAATGAAATCATTGCAGTCAAAGGCAAATCACATGACAAATACCGGCCATTAATAACACAAGTATGAGAACAATTAAACAGTCCAGTATATTTCAGAAATACTAAGCCTCCTTCTAACGTTCAGCTTGTGTTGTTTTGATCAGTTTGAAGAGGTTATACGTTATACACAAATCAAATGTTGCTGTATTTGTTTATCTACAGTAGCACCTGTTCAATTTCCATTCCGACAATCTCTGACATGTTTGATGAAGAAGTGAGCGACTGTGTGCCATTGTGTGCTAGGTTCTGATGTCACATCAGTTTCCATGGTCAGGTGACACGGGCCAGCTAAATGTGTCAGATACTAAACAATATACAAAAATAGTGACAATGTTTCGAAGTGATGGAGCCCCCCCCCCCCCCCCACATGTGTATTTATATCATTGATACATTTGTAAAGCTATCGATACCAAATGATTACCTCGGAAGTATGAAATGATTGAAAGAAGCGCACTATTGCTCTTTTGCACGGTAAAAACATGGCAACTGTTCTTATACATCACGTTTCTCCTTCATCATCATTTTAAAGTGTGAAACATGCACTTACAGAATCTGGATTATTTTTATATCCACGAGTCATGTAGTTATCTCTGTGCTCTTTGTAGTTAGTTTATGGTCAGACTTCCAGCTGGTGGACTCGGTGGCATCTTAGATTAACATCTTACTTGATACCTTTAGAATCAGAGACACCAGAAGGTGACTGATGGGATCATTTTTGCTAGAACGACCAGACAGAACTCCTGGTTTTACTCTGGCTGTCTCCTCTCCAGCTCTTCTGTCACCATCTCTGCTTGTTCTGCCTTTCCTGCTCTCCCCCCTCTGAAGCTAACTTCAACATATTTCTGCTTTCTTTCAAGATGCGGCAGTCAGATCAATGAAAAGCCTCTTAGCCGAGCTGCACTCTCAACATCTGCTATCGAACCAGCACTTTCAGGTCCAACTCAAAGTGCAAGACTTTTTCCTTTCTTTTCTGTGAGAGCCGGTCTGTGTGTGTGTGTGTGTGTGTGTGTGTCCGTGCTTGCCTCCTTGTTGATATACATCCATAATGTGTGAAGCCAGAATCAGACTGACTGACTTTTGATTTTAATCATGCAGTACAGGCTTTGACAAGTGATGCTCACAGCCAGGATTAGAACTAACAGTGTGTCATGTCCGTGTTCTCACTCCAAACACGTCAAATAAGGCAGCTCGGTCAACGGCCGCATGGGTCACATAATGACTCTCTACGTGGTCGTGGTTATGGCGGAGAAAAAGGAGGAAGTCAGGTTACGTGGCATAAAAACAGGCTGTGTATAAGATGTGGACATAGTTGTCGTGACGTCACCCATTAGTTTGTGGACTCCCCCTTTTTGAAGCCTCGATTTCGTCATTTTGGCCGTCGCCATCTTGAATTTTGGCTGTTGACATGTTGGCAAAGTGGCCATATTTGGACTGCGGAGGAGTGATGTGGAGACGCTGGATATGGCTCTGGTAGCGACCTGTCAATCACAGTAGCCCCGCCCTAAAGCATCCCCTGCTTTATGGTCTGTTTGACTCTAAATGGACCATAATGTACTAAATGAACATCATGCTGTAGTGAAGAAGACTTGAAACTAGAGATTGAGACCATAAACTCATGTTTACAATGTTTACTGAGGTAATAAATCAAGAGAGAAGTAGAGTCATTTTCTATAGACTTCTATACAACCAGAGGAGTCGCCCCCTGGTGGACACTAGAGAGAATGCAGCTTTAAGACACTTCAGCATTGGCTTCACTTCTCAGAAACAGCCGCCTGGGTTATAAAGAGTGATAAAGTCTGCAAAAGAAGGAAGTAGTGGTTGATGGTTGGGTGAAACCAAAAGTCAACAATGACTTATTTCAAGTTACACGAAGTTACGTAAGATAACTACGTTGCTTACGTAATGTAGCCTGCTTCACTACATAACAAACCCCAAAACAGCAGTTTTGTTACATAAACCTAACCAATGTAATGAGTGGAAACTAACGTGAAGATGGAGAGGTACGTAGAGCGTCAAAGTTTGAAGCGTAGGGCCACTGACCAATACAATTATTAAAATAATAATCAGATTCTAAGTGGATGAGCCTCAAAGACCACGCTCTCTACAACCGATCTGTCACCAGATACGTGTTGTTGAGTTATCGATATTCAAAGCAGTGAAAAGCTTTTTCCATCTTTCTTGTCATAGTTTACTTCAAACACAGTTAACGTCACATCATGGCTCCACTGAAAACAGCTTTCACATCCAATCAAAATGTCATCTCATATTGGAGTAAAGTTAAAACTAAAAATTATAATAATAATTCTGACATTTTAACTATTTCTGAAGTCTTTCATTTGAGTTTTCTCCATCTAATACTTTTCTCCTTTGTTCATTAAATAGATTGTTTTAACTGACAGCCTCGAGTTCTTAATTGGGCTTGATGTTCTCTATTATGTTCTAATTCTGTAATTCTGAGAAACAGAGTCATATTTGTTCATGTTCATTCAATGTATGATAACTTATGTATAGATGACATACCTGTATACCATATCTGTTGATGCAGATTCTCTAGAACATATTTGTAATAATGCTTTATGGTAATTTTTTAGTTTTGTCACTTTCAACAAATGTGCAAGCTCAGTTTAGCATCAAAGGGAAAGGTCACCGCTTCAATACTTCTCTATATTGGGTTTTAATAAGGTCAGATGAAGAAATGTGATTGTTATTACTATACTGTACATACATTGTTTGGTGTTGCTTTTTCCATGATTATATTTGACGTGTTTTCAATCATCTTTGAGTTCCTACACAGATTTTGATTTGAATTTTATTTTAGTAATATCCAGGTCTGGATAAGTATCGGAGAATATTAGTTTTTATATTTCCACCATTCGGTTTTCTAAAATATAAAATTCAGAGAAAGATAATACAAGCAAGTGTTTTTAATGGCATTTGGAGCAGCCAGCACATCCAACATGTTTTCCAGTGTGAGAGCGAGCTTGATGTCATAGACAGCAATGCAAGAAATATGGCATCCAATTAAAGGCACACTGCACCTCTGCCTCTCCATCTCACAGCCTGCAAAACAGCTCTGCCTCAAGTTCAACATGTTTGACACTGGAATGCTCTTGTGGACTGACGGCCACAATGAGTAAATAAAATGTTCAAACTATGACGCTCCACCACAGTCGCAGTAAATACGTGGTGAACGTGGTGAATTCAAACAAAAACACAAGGTTAGGTTCAGCCCTGAACCAACAGGTAAATGATTCAAAAGCAGACTCAGGAGGACTCAGGAGGAAGGCCAGTCGATAGTAAAACTTTACTGAAGCAAGGTTCGGTACACAGGTGATCAGTCAGGATGAAGCAAAGCTTAAGAATGGAAAAACAGGTCAAACCCTAGAGAGCAAACACTGGGGCGGAGACCAGGAATGCTGGAACGCTAATCACGAGCAGTAAAGATGACCTGGGGCAGACAGACTAAATACACAAGGGGGGGGGGGGTAATCAGGAGCAGGGGAAGCCAATCAAGGCGAGGCCGGTAATCACACAAGGGCAAGAAGTGAAGAAAAGAGAGACTCCAGGGCGGCGCCAAAATAAAACAGGAAATGAGACAAATACTGAAACAAATTTGAAAACATTACTCATACAAGGGACCAGGATGTGACAGGTTGGACTTAAAATAAGTACGACGTAACATAGGTACGGGGAACTTAACTTCAAAATGACTCAACAACAGTTTGGAACACAACCACCGGTCCCCAGTCCTGATCGTCCTCCCCTCCCTCCCTCCTCCCTCCCTCCTCCCTCCTCCCTCCTCCCTCCCTCCCTCCCTCCTCCCTCCCTCCTCCTCCCTCCCTCCCTCCCTCCCTCTGTGGGTTATTTGCTGGTCTTTCACACTCCCGGTGCCTTTTCTCTGAGCGTCTAATAATGACGCTGATGGGTTTACAACTTAACTGGAAACCCTGGCGCGTCAAATCAAGTAAAGTTTAATAAATAATACCTCAACACTATTGATTGTCAGTTTTCATATTGAACTGGATGAATTATATTATGAACATACTCTAAAAATAAAAAAATGTTCTACTCAGTAAAATTAGCGCTGGTTTAAAATACAAAATACATCACAGAAAGCTTTAAAAACAATTTGACTCATAAAATAAACTAGCTCATTTTAGAAAAAATGATTTAACTGAATTGTCCTTAGTTTTAAATTCATTTAATTCAGTGGTGAAGTGATTCAGGGACCATGTCTGTGGTTATTGAAACGACTTGTTTCAGCTCTATTCTCCTCTTCGTTAACATCGTTATCGGGCTCTTACTCTGTTTATTCTCTGTGATGTGAGTCGGTACGTTTGCTAAAAAGAGTTGTGCTTTGTCTCGTAGTGACGCTTCACGTTACTGCTTTTAATAATGGTCACGGTCTCTGAACATGTGAGACGTACTGGTTTTAAACTGACGTGAGACGAATGAATATATAAGAGTCTGTCCATTCTTGGCTCTGGTTTCGCTGTCCACTTTCCTTCATGATTTACAGCGCATGTAATTGGTCGGTGTGTTTCCTAGAGTGTCGTAAAGGCTAGAAAAGCTGCGCCTGTTACAATAGAAAGTAATAGAACATATAATAGAAGCGCTCCGTCAAAATGTTATAATTCTCAGTTATCTATCAGTTATAGGTCCAGGTCCAGATACAACGGCGTCTGGGTCTGGACCCAAGCCGTGGTCCCCCTATCAGGGACCCCTGAGCTGAATTAAACATCGGTAACAGACGCCAAGAGGCGGGACAAAGCGTGGCGTAAGGTGGTTGTAATGGGTCCTATTGCACACTAATATGACAGGCCATAGTACACGCTAGTGACTCCTTATGATGCACACACACACACACACACACACACACACACACACACACCATTAGGCCTTGATGCATTTTACCAAGAATGTTGTGGATTTTACAGTCAACTGAGTTTCTTGGATGGCTATGGTATTGGGAACAGCTCTCTACAGCCCACCCCCAACCCCACGGGCCCCAGTGCAACTGTACTCTTTATATTTTGACATTTTCAATCTGTAATGAAATAGCCTGAAGCAAGTGTAAAATGAATAAAGCCCATACACTGAAATTGAAATAGTTACTTTGTCAAATCATACTTAAAATTAAAATGAACAACAATTGAAAATGAACAAATCAACTGCTCCCGGCAGTTCTAGGCGGTAACGGGGTGCTTGCGGTTGTAGTGTTAAGAGACTGCCACCTGAATCTGTTGATTTAAACCGGGAGGAATACCAATCATAACTGCTGGGCTAGCAATCAGTGTCATGTTTCTAACCCCTCGGCATTGTGGGGTGGCATGGCAGGGGTTAACCTCCTCCTTAAACCCAGTGAACCTCTGCTCCGCCTCCCTAAGCCTATAGCTGGGAAACAATGCCCTTATCTGGTTTCGCTCAACCTTCCTTCCCATTTAGCCCCTCTGCCAGCCAAACATTTGCATGTCAATCATAGCAGCGGCTGACATTTAAAAAGCCTGTAAAAAGGACTGGTAGGAAATCACCCAAATTAATTGCAAAGTGCGTGTGCACGTTCGTGTGAAATGTACACGTAGGTACGTACACTCACACACGGCATTCTCAAACACACACATACATAATCTACCCCTGTCGTCCCACACACACACACACACACACACACACACACACACACACACACACACACACACACACACACACACACACACACACACACACACACACACACACCAGGAACTCTAATTACTTTACATTTTTTTGTGCAGAGAGGAAGTGACCAAAACGGTTGAAGTAAGCGTCTCTGGGCTTAATTAACATCGTAGCTATCAAAAGTCTCACGAATCTTTTAAAACAATGAATGTTGTAAGTCTTTCCATTTCCTCTCCATGACAGTCTCTCTCTCTCTCTCTCTCTCTCTCTCTCTCTCTGTCTCTCTCTCTCTCTCTCTCTCTCTCTCTCTCTCTCTCTCTGCAGTGCATGCTGGGAGTGAGCGTGTGTGAGTGAGTTGCTGAGCGAGTGGGTTTTTTCGACCTATATATTTTCTTTTCCCTAGTTTATGTGTATTACTTTAATGTGGTTTGTTAGTTGGTTTTCACTTTAAGTTGGTTTAGTCTTTGTTGGGTTGTTTGTTTGGTGTGTTTTTCCTCCTGCCGGTGTCTCGCCGGTCGGCGTCCTAAGACGCCATGGTAAATGGGGAAAGTTTTGTCCCACCTCACGAGAAAGCACGGCATTAAGATCAGCGTCGGCTTCCCGTGCGGCGTGGAGGACATTGGGCTGGCTGTGGGGGAGATGGTCGGACACAGCAGCGTGAAATCGGCCGCTCGGATGAACGGCGCCGTGGTCATTTTCCTGGACCAGGTGGAGAAGGTGAACCGAGTCATCGAGACAGGCCTCACGGTAAACGACATGTTCGTACAGGTGTTGCCGCTGGTGCAACCGGCCACGAAGGTGGTTCTATCAAACGTCCCTCCGTTCATCACTGACGAGTTTCTCAGCAGAGAACTCTCCAGACACGGAAAGGTGGTGTCACCGATCAAGAAGATCTTGTCTGGATGTAAGTCTCAGTTGCTGAAGCACGTAGTGTCTCACCGCAGACACCTGTATATGATACTTAACAACCGGAATGAGGAGCTCAACCTCCGCTTCCACGTTAAAGTAGATGATTATGATTACGTGATTTTCGCATCATCGTCAGCGATGAAATGTTTCGGTTGCGGTGAGGAGGGGCATACCGTGAGGGCCTGTCCGAGGCGGGGGGACCCGGCTCCACCTGACCCGGGGATGGCGCCCGGGGCCGCGGCGGGGACACCTCCCGCTGCGGGCACGGACGCGGCGGGGGTGCCTCCCGCTGCGGGCCCGGCTGCGGCATCTGAGCGGCCGGTTCCGGCACCGCGGGCCGCGCCGAGCCGTGCCGCTGCTGTGCCTGACCCACACGGGGTGAGTATGAATGAGGTGCATGGTGTGAGTGAGGTTGTCCAGGACAGTGGGAGAGACGCTTTGGGTAAGGTGGGAGGTGGTGAGGATGGAGGAGAAAGAAAGAAAAAAGGTGAAAACGGTGATAATGATAAACCTGTAGACCTAACGGAGCAGGTTAGTGGAACACAGGAGTCAGGTGAGGGAGGAGAAGCACAGGCGGGTGCAGAACTGAATACGGGGGAGGAGCAGGTGGAAGAGGTTGGGATGCTGGAGGAGGAAGCAGGGGAACCAAAATCTGCAACTAAAAGAAAAAATAGGAAACAAAACACAGGCAGTGAGGCTAAAGCCAGTAAGGTTGAGGAGAACAAAGAGACGGGGAGGAGGCAGGCACAGTCTGATGACAGTGACAGTGAGGACTGTGTGTCAGACAGCAGCGAGGTTCAGAGTTTTAATCTAAATAACAGTCAGAGGGAAGAAGCGTACACTGTCGAGTTCATACAAGCCTTTTTAGAAAAAGTAAAAAACAAGAAAAAACTACAAATTGAGCAGTATCTCCCAGATCTGGGTTTATTTTTCACCTCAGCCAGACTCCACATGAGCCAGAAGGAGTCTGGCTTCACTGATCAGGAGGTTACGAGACTGAAAAAACTTGTGCTGAAAGCCAAAAAAGCAATTAACGATGGCCATGGAAAAAACTCCAATGTGTGTTTTATTTAATTTATTGGTTTTTATTTTTGGTTTTATTTCTTTACTCACAATGGATACTTTTAAAGTCGGCAGTTTAAACGTAAATGGAGCCAGAAATGTTAAGAAGAGAACATCTATTTATGAATTTAAAAAAATTAAAGGTATTGATGTTCTCTTCTTACAGGAAACACACAGCGACAGCACCAATGAGGCAGACTGGAGGAGGGAGTGGGAAGGGGAAGTCCTCTTAAGTCACAACACAAACCTCAGTGGAGGAGTGGGCTTCCTCTTCTCCAGGTCCTTTACTCCAGTCTCACTGGAGGTCAAACACATCATCGAGGGGAGGTTGTTTTTAGTTAAAGCACGGTTTGACCTTTTTACTGCTGTTTTTATCAATGTGTATGCTCCAACAATCGGTGCAGAGAGGAAGCTGTTTTTACAAAAAGTTAATGATGTTTTAAATGGCTGTGCCTCGGAGGATTTTTTATTCTTAGGGGGGGATTTTAACTGTACAGAGGATGCGTCTGCAGACCGCAACCACGCAGAGCCACATCCAGCTTCACAGCATGTTCTGAGGCAGCTGGTCCATTCTCATGGCCTGGTGGATGTGTGGAGGAGGATGCATGCAGACTGCCGACAGTACACATGGTCCCACCTTAGAGAGGGTAGGATCTCCTCAGCCAGGTTAGACCGTTTTTATGTTTTTAAGCATCATTTTAATATTTTTAAAATGTGTAGTATTGTACCTGCTGGTTTTACGGATCATTCTTTGCTTTTATGTGATGTGTTCATTAGGAACATCTTGCCTAAAAGTGCGTACTGGCATTTTAATTCAGTCTTAACCTTTGATAAGAAGTTTAGAGAGGTCCTTATTTATTTCTGGGGTGTTTTTAGGCAGAGGAAGAGTGATTTTAACAGTCTTAGGCAGTGGTGGGACCATGGTAAGATTGAGATTAGGCTCCTCTGCCAGCAGCACACCTTCAACGTCACCCGAGACATCACCAGATCTATGAAGGACCTGGAGACTGATATAGTGGAACTAGAGAGTTTAAGCGAGTCCACAGGAGATCGAGGACATATTGAAGTCCTCAAGATAAAAAAAATGGCGTTGGCCGACCTGTTAGATGTTAAAGTTCAGGGTGCACTGGTCCGGTCCCGATTCCAGACCATCACAGAGATGGACACTCCCTCTAGCTTCTTCTTCGGCCTGGAGAAGAAGAGTGGGCAGAGGAGGGTAATCCACTCACTTTTAGCAGACACAGGGCAGCCGGTTGTGGAACCAAGCCAGATCAGAAAGCGAGCGGTCAGCTTTTACTCCTCTCTGTATACCAGTGAGTACAGGGAGGAGGAAGCACTGACGGAGGGGTTCAATGGCGAACTACCTCAGGTCTCTGAGGAGACCAACAAAGAGCTCAACAGGCCCATAACTTTGCAGGAGCTGAAGGCCGCCCTCCAGGGTATGCAGGGACGGCGTGCTCCCGGCATTGACGGCCTCTCTGCAGAGTTTTTTAAAGCGTTCTGGGATGTCTTCGCATATGACATTTTAGACGTTTTTAATGAAAGTCTGGCCTCTGGTTCCATGCCGATGTCCTGCCGGAGAGCTGTAATAACGCTGCTGCCAAAAAAAGGAAACCTGCAGGACATCGGCAATTGGCGTCCTGTGTCTCTACTGTGTGTGGATTACAAGCTTCTGTCCAAAGTCTTTGCCTCCAGGCTGAGGGAAGCTATGGAGCAGGTCATCCATCGGGACCAGACCTACTGTGTGCCCGGCAGGTCCATGGTAGACAATGTCTACCTCATTCGGGATGTTTTGGAGGTCTCCAGTTCTTTGGGTATTAACACTGGTCTGATTTCTCTAGATCAGGAAAAGGCTTTTGACCGCGTTGAACACAACTTCCTCTGGAAAGTTATGGGGAAGTTTGGGTTCAGCGCTGGTTTCATAGCTAAGATCAAAGTGTTGTACAGTGAGGTTGAGAGTGTGCTGAAGATAAACGGCAGTCTGTGTGCTCCTTTTAGAGTGTGTAGAGGGGTCCGGCAGGGTTGTCCTCTGTCCGGGATGCTCTATGCACTCTCCCTGGAACCCCTCCTCATCAGAATACGCTCCAGCCTACAGGGTCTGGTTTTACCTGGTTTTAGTAAGAACATGATTTTATCAGCGTATGCAGATGATATTGTTGTTTTTATTAGGGACCAGAGGGATGCAGACCTTTTAAACAATATTGTGAAGGATTTTAGCACAGCATCGGCAGCGAGGGTGAACTGGAAGAAAAGTGAAGCCCTCGCTGTCGGTGAATGGCGTGACGGTCTCCCAGTTCTTCCCCAGAGCCTGGTGTGGAAAAGGGACGGCTTTAAATACCTGGGTATACATCTTGGACACCAAAACATAGTCCAGAAGAACTGGGAGGGCGTCACAGAGAAGATTGAAGGAAAACTTTCCAAATGGAAATGGCTGCTCCCTCAGATGTCTTTTAAAGGTAGAGTATTGGTTTTAAACAATCTTATAGCATCCCAACTGTGGCACCGTCTGACCTGCCTAGACCCTCCCTCAGGCTTTTTAGCCAATATACAGAGGAGAATGGTTGATTTCTTTTGGGAGGGTCTACACTGGGTGCCACAAGGGGTGCTGTTTTTAGCCAGAGAGGAGGGGGGACAGGGCCTCGTCCACCTGGCCAGCCGGACGGCCACTTTTAGAATTCAGTTTGTTCAAAAATACCTCACAAGTCCGGATGGTTTAGTGTGGAGAGATGTGGCCAGCTGCATCCTCAGACGTGCAGATAACCTGGGGCTGGATACTGCTCTGTTTTTAATTGATCCTAGTGTTTTAAAGTTAAGTGGGCTGCCTCCGTTTTATCAGGGTGTTTTTAAGTCTTGGGCCCTTTTTACTCATAAAAGGTGCCCAGAGTCTAACTCTCTGTACTGGTTGTTGAGAGAACCGTTGATTCACAGGGCCAAGCTGGACATCAGCAGCAGCGTCACCCCTGGCCTGATGGGGGCACTGCGCAAGTCCCGAACCCTGTGCCTGCAGCAGCTGGTGGATGCAGTGGGGCCGACGCTGAGCGACGCCCCGGCCCTGGGTTCTCTGCTGGGTCTGCATTCTGTCCGGGTGGCGAGGAGGCTCCTGGAGCTGTGGAGCCAGAGGCTGACGGGGAAGGAGAGGAGCCTCCTCACGAACTACAGCCAAAGAAAAGTCGAGCCGGACCCTGCAGACCCTTTCCCGGACATCTCCCTGAGCCCGGGGCTAGGGGAACTCACCGGCCCCCTGCTTGCTACAACGCAACCAGACAAACTGACACTGTACAAGGCAGACAAAAAGACCTTGTATTTTAACTGTGTGAAGGGCACGAACAAGAGCGGACTGTGCAACCGGCTCCCCACTGTGTGGTCAGACAGACTGGGACAAAACGGACCTGGCCCACAGTGGAGGATTTTATATAAACCTCCCCTCAAAAAACGGACTGCCGACCTCCAGTGGAGGATTTTACATGGTGCTGTCGCCTCCAATGCTTTTATCTCTGTTCTTAATCCCTCTGTTCTTAGCCAGTGCCCGTTTTGTAACCTTAGAGAGACTGTGTACCATGTTTTTACTGAGTGTAAGAGACTCACAGAGTTCTTCTCTCTTTTAACATTGGTTTTTAGTCTTTTTAATGTGGTTTTTACTGAAAGGGTTTTTATCATGGGAGCTGCCTACAAGAAAACGGGAAAAGAAAAGTGGCAGCTCCTCAACTATCTTTCAGGAGAGGCCAAGATGGCAATTTATTTAAGTAGGAAGAACAGAGTGGAGAACAGGGAGGGGCAGGAGGCCAGGTCAGTCTGGCTGTGCAACATCAGGGCCAGACTCTGGCTGGAGTTTAGGTTTTATAAACACATTGGAGATTTGGATGCTTTTAAACAGCGCTGGTGTTTTAATGAAATTGTTTGTTCTGTGGTCAACGAAGAATTAATGTTTGCACAAGTTTTTATCAGGTAGTAGTGAATATATAATGTTTTTTTTTACAAACCTGTGAATTTTATGCAACAGCACTTTATTTGAATTGTTGAAATTGTTTTCAACTATAAATATGTAAAATAAAGTGTTTTTTCAAAAATCAAAAAATCTCTGTCTCTCTCTCTCTCTCTCTCTGTCTCTCTCTCTCTCTCTCTCTCTTCTCTCTCTCTTCTGTCTCTGTCTCTCTCTCTCTCTCTCTCTCTCTCTCTCTCTCTCTCTCTCTCTCTCTCTCTCTCTCTCACTCTCTCGTCTCTCTCTCTCTCTCTCTGTCTCTCTCTCCCTCTCTCTCTGTCTCTCTCTCTCTCTCTCTCTCTCTCTCTCTCTCTCTGTCTCTCTCTCTCTCTCTCTCTGTCTCTCTCTCTCTCTCTCTCTCTGTCTCTCTCTCTCTCTCTCTCTCTCATCTCTCTCTCTCTGTCTCTCTCTCTCTGTCTCTCTTCTCTCTCTCTCTGTCCTCTCTCTCTCTGTCTCTCTCTCTCTCTCTCTCTCTCTCTCTCTCTCTCTCTCTCTCTCTCTCCTCTCTCTCTCTGTCTCTCTCTCTCTGTCTCTCTCTCTGTCTCTCTCTCTCTCTCTCTCTGTCTCTCTCTCGTCTCTCTCTCTCTCTCCTCTCTCTCTCTGTCTCTCTCTCTCTGTCTCTCTCTCTCTCTCTCTCTGTCTCTCTCTCTCTCTCTCTCTCTCTCTCTCTCTCTCGTTCCCTTCCACTTGAGCAGAAGCAGAGTTATGGAGAATGAAGAAGCGGACTGGTGACCTATGCTACCAAGAGCTAATGAGACTGAAATGCTTTGGCTTGGACATTTGACACGGAGTAGTGGGGTTAACTTTGCCTGCATGCATGTGACTACATTCTGCTGAATGCAAGCTGATACCTTCAATAACTGGCAAAAGAAATCGAAATATGAAACGGTGAACTTGTTAGCAAACAGTTGCTTGTTTACACATCAAGCTGTTATAAAGGAACATTCTCATTCATTTGGAGTTGTGTTTAAGTCCACCTGATGAATGTTAGTCCAATATTAGCTCTGTTTATGTCTCCGCCAAGAACTGCTACTGCTAATTCCATAGTTGTACTACTTTATGATATTATAATGCAGTATTATAATGCACTGTATGCAGAATATTCATACCATGCATTATAGACATTATAGACATTGTGAGACTGTTCGTGTTTCACTTCAGCTTTTCTGAACTGTGAAGAAGGAAAACCCTGATATTCACATAGTTTGTGCAAAATAGATTTTGGGTTTAGAATTCAATCATGCGGCTTCATATTGATCATCCGGGTTAAATGGTGATAGTTCATCCCCTTAGTTAAGCCTGATGCATTGTGGTCTGCAAGTGTTTGTTTACACTTTGTGTAAGACGGTGTTCAGACCTTTTCTTTTGGACAAGTTTTTTTTTTTTTGGACGGGATATCACCGTATCAATAGTATGGCATAGCTAATTAACATGAGCAACATCCTGTTCCAAATGACCTTCCATAGTCTTCATTAGCATTTCATTCATATTTTGGTGGAACAGCATGTGTGCGTGTACATATGTGGGGGTCAGGATGATGAAGGAGTTATAGAGTTATTGTAGGGTTAGTGAAGTGACTTCAGTTTAATTGACAATGTTGTCTGACAAACTGTAGTAACATGTTGGCTGATGTAACCATTGGTTTTAGAGAATGTGTTCATACAATATACTTTTGTAAACCATTGTATGCATGGATGGATTTGCAGCCTTTATACTTAATATTATGCATACATGCATATATCATTTTGTATATATATAAACTTTTAACCCAAACTGATCCCTGAATCATGCAGTTAGAAAGGCAGCAGCTTCAGTCCAGCCCAGGCTGGTGTCATACGCTGTGACCCTGGTCAGAATGTCTAACAGACAGGCTGTTATCAGCTGCCATTGTTCTCAGTACAATGGGAATCATTCATGTTCACAAGGTATTGACGGCACAATTACAGCCCGCACAGAAAGTCATCTCCTCTCTTCACTAGAATAGGACGACAAGGACAAAATGAAGCATAAAAAAGGACAAAATGAAGCATAAAAGGAAACGCAGAAAATAAGTTTGTTTCATGTATTTTACAATTGATGAATTTGCATTTTTTGACATGTTTTGTATGATATGTTACAATCAATTTCAACTTCTGGTTGTACATTAATACACCTAAATGTCTGGTTGATGATTGAATTGTATTCATCATGTTAGACTGTTGTGTTGTCATTGAGACAATACTTTCACTGTAGGAAAACTGGAAGTGTCATTCTAGAACAATTACAAAGTTATGAGACTTATTTTAGTTAAAATGGAGGTAATGTATATTTGTACTCTATCTAAACCCAAGTAAATACTGATTCACTAGTCATTTAATATTTGAAACTATTCTTTATGTACGTTCTCGAGAAAGAGAAATTCAATACTTGCACGCTCTGTCGACCTCATGTGCACTGACTAAACTCACTCGAGGTTATACTGGCAATTAGTTGGAAGTCATTAATTGGAAATGTAATAATTTAACACTGACTCAGTTTTCCCTTTAATTAGTACAAAGTACAAAATCAGCTCCAGCTGTCAGCACTTACAGTCAAGTTATTGAATAACTACATTTTGATGCCAGGCATGTCATTGCTCTTTATGTCCTGAAACATAGCTATTCACTACATTGCATGTAAGTGTTGACTTATGATTCAATTATTAATACATTTGAAGAAAATGTAACCAAGAAGAATATTTATGGATTTAGACGATTTGTTTTTGTAAATGAAATGAAGTGGTTTTATGTCACGGTTGGGTTTTGCTATGTGTGTGTGTGTGTGTGTGTGTGTGTGTGTGTGTGTGTGTGTGTGTGTGTGTGTGTGTGTCTCTCCTCATGCTCATTCTCTCCACCTGTGCCTAATCACCTGCCCCTGGTTTTTCCCTCTGCAAACCCCACTCATCTCCACTCACCTGCCGGCAATGCGCTCAGCACCCCTCACCTACTCATCCTCCCCTGCTGGCCCTGTTCCAGTCGCCGGATTATCATTTGTCCTTTTCCCTCCCCGTGGACTCTTCGCTCTCCTGTGGTTATCTTTCATGTTGACCCTCTGCGTTCCACGGTTTGTGACTTTGCCTTTTTGTGTCCAAGCCTTTTGTGACTTTGCTTTTTATTTCAGTTTGGATTTCCCTCGCTCCCGGTTGGAGTTGTTTTTGGTTTTTGTCATTTCCTACTAAATGCCCAAAAGCCTTGTTTTTCACCTCACCTTGTTTCCTGTGTCTCTGCTCCACACCTATACCCTCACGGAACCCCGTGAACCGTCGCAGTATAATCCGGCCATGACAGACTCAGCAGACCACCCTTTTGTGCGCGGCGCACTATACCGATTGGACCCACTTAGGGAGATATGCTGGGCCAGAGGAGGGCCTCCAGGGCCGCTGAGCTTCCAGCGGGCTAGCCTCGAGCTCGAGCTAAGCCGCCTGTTCGCCCCTGAGAAGGAGAGACATGGGAGGAAGGGTCAATTCCCCATTCCCTCTGGGCCGCAGTTTTCCCCAGCTCCCTGTGTCCAGTGTTGGGCCAGTGTTGGGCCAGGGGAGGGCCTCTGAGCATCCAGAGGGCTAACCTGGAACTAAGAGGCAGAGGAAGGGTCAGACCCCAGTTCCAGCCGTTCCCGTCTCCGAGCCGCAGCGGGCTCCTGTTCCAGTCGCTGTCGCCTCCGAGCTACAATGGGTTCCAGTTCCGGCCGCTGCCTCCGCGGGGCCTCAGATGACTTCAGTTCCCCGTGTCCGGTCGGCGGTCCGACCGACTCCAGCTGTCGCCTCCCGGACCCGGCTGCCGTCGGGCCTCGGGCCTCTCTTCTTACCTAGAGACACAGAGGTGAAATCTGATTGGATAAAAGCTCTACTTAAAACAAGCTGCACTGGAAGCAGAGCAACTGAGGAAGACAGTAGCTGTGCAATGAGAAAATAAGATAATGGGAAAAAAAAATTGAATACATGTAGTGTATTTATGAAAAATTATTAAATTATAAAATATTTATAACTTTGATTCTGTTTAGGCCAGCAGAGAAGGCCTTGCAGGCCCTGACGGCCCACCACTGCTCAGATGTATACAAAGTCCATGCAATTACAGCACACACAACTTTAAACACATTCACAGACCAAAAAACAATATCTGTAGGAAAGCTGCTCTTTATTAATTATTTTAATATGCTTGGTATTTTGGGAGGTTGCTGTCTGGTCTTACTC
Organism: Leptoclinus maculatus; assembly: GCA_032191485.1. Classification (NCBI taxonomy): domain Eukaryota; kingdom Metazoa; phylum Chordata; class Actinopteri; order Perciformes; family Stichaeidae; genus Leptoclinus; species Leptoclinus maculatus. The sequence goes on from JAVDOI010000013.1 coordinate 17,721,377, forward strand.
AGTTTTTTCTTCACTATGAAGAAGTTGAAGAACACACAAAAAGGAAGTTAAGAGCAAAACAAGAAAGTGAGAAAGCATGCTGAACTAGAGATTCTCAGAGTCTAAAATGTGTCTATCCTGAAAGCCTGATATATCTGCCTCCTGTGGGCCATAGAGCTCCACTGTTTTCCAAACACTATTAAAAACTCATCAAACAGCCACACTGTTGCATGATGTGAAATGATCCTGTATTTTGAGTCCACCTCACATACCAGCCCATTTTGCAAACCAGAGAAGCGTTGAATCTGGATGTTTTTAGCATTCGGTCAGAGCAAGTGACGTAGTAGATTGAGGAACTGTGGTAACGCGGTATAGTGACAAGTATAGCAAGCACGAAGGTTGGAGTGGTTGGAAGGATCAAACAAACCCAGAACTTTCACCAAGTAGACCGCTGTTTGTGTCCCATGTGAAAGTGAACGTAAATGTTGAGTTTACACTTGTTACACAAGAAAACCAGCTAAAGGCTGTTGTTTTTACATTGCTACGTTGTTGCGTTACGTTGTTGCGTTACGTTGTTGCTTTACGTTGTTGCTTTACGTTGTTGCGTTACGTTGTTGCGTTACGTTGTTGCGTTACGTTGTTGCGTTACGTTGTTGCGTTACGTTGTTGCGTTACGTTGTTGCGTTACGTTGTTGCGTTACGTTGTTGCGTTACGTTGTTGCGTTACGTTGTTGCGTTACGTTGTTGCGTTACGTTGTTGCGTTACGTTGTTGCGTTACGTTGTTGCGTTACGTTGTTGCGTTACGTTGTTGCGTTACGTTGTTGCGTTACTTTGTTGCGTTACTTTGTTGCGTTACGTTGTTGCGTTACGTTGTTGCGTTACGTTGTTGCGTTACGTTGTTGCGTTACGTTGTTGCGTTACTTTGTTGCGTTACGTTGTTGCGTTACGTTGTTGCGTTACGTTGTTGCGTTACGTTGTTGCGTTACGTTGTTGCGTTACGTTGTTGCGTTACGTTGTTGCGTTACGTTGTTGCATTGCGTAACGTTGATGCATTATTATGGTAACACAAACCAGGATCTTTGTATATACTGACATTACAATCTGTTACTTTTTCAGTTTCTTTTCCAAAGTCGCATAATATTTTGGGTGCCCAGTTATGGCTGGACCTCTCATGGTTGGGTGGACTCTTTCTCAAAAGATGTTGCTTTCTTTAAATGCCTGCTTACTCTTCACTCACTACTCTCAACCGGCCCCTGGCTGGTAGGAGTTGCAGCTGAGTACATCGATGACCACCTGCCCCTGCTTTAGCTCCAAAGAGACAGTGGGGGGGGAAACCAGAGATTCTATGTCTATGGGGAAAACAGTTTGGCCACTTTTACTACAAACACAACTGAGTGCATCGCCGGTCACACAAAATAGCAGTGGTCATTGGTGACGCACTCTACTGAATGCACCTTTTTAGTTTATTAAATATTCACTTCACATAGCGTGTCCACACAGGTGTCATCTTTCCATCACTGTCGATTAGAGCTTTAGTCGAGAAGTACCTGTGACTACTGCGGAGTCATTTGTGCCGGGAATGAATGCAGATTGTGACATTTTCCACCTAAGACAAAAGCCAGATGTTAGTGGGTGTTAGTATGTTTTTTAGGCCAGTGGGGCTTTAATGATAAAGATGACCCAATTCTGCATCTGGAGCAGTGCCTTTTGATTGTTTGTACCAAGCAACATCAGATCCAGGTCCTGTTATCTTAACTCAGACTTAGGTGTTTGCGTGTCTTTAAATCTGTGTTCACTCCCTTCACATGCTGCTTTGCTGTCGCAGTCATGACTCTTCATTTCACGTGTACTCGTTTAAGTGGATTGCTGATGGCAAGCTTTCTTGCATGTATCAGTCTACAAGCGCGCGGGCGCTTGATGTCCGCGCGCTTGTGTAATTGATACCCTGATCCCAGAGGCGAGCATTCAAGAGATGAATATTCGCAATTACAGCATTCTCATTAGAGCGTCTGACCTTCAAGCGAGCTCCCTCCGTATCGATTGCCCCGACCGCAGTCGACACTGGCCTTTCAGTGGAGATTGCTCACCACCACAACAACAACAACAACAACAACAACAACAGCACAGACGTTCAGGTGGACCATAATCATCTAAAGAGCAGGGCCAGGGCAATAATCTGTCCTGCTGGCAGTGGTGGGGAGAGCATGTGACGCTCAGTAGGACTGAGGAGACGGGATGTGGAGAAGACCGTTGGTAAAGGATACAAGAAAATCCTGCCAAATAGAAGCAAAGCGACCCTTAAAAGTTTAGAATAGAAAAGAAAAGAATACAACTCAACACATCCCATCCAAAGTTCCTGATATGGGTAAAGCTGGCCGGAGGCGAACCAAGCCTTTTAAAAATGCAATAGTGTGCAACTTTCTGATTAAATGAATGCAGATGACGTCACAGAGTCACTGAAAGTGCTGTACATTTTTGGAGTAGAAGTGAAAGGTAGTGGGAGTAATTTAATTTGAAAGGTCCGCCTGCTTTTAGTGATTTACTCGTTTCTTTTGAGTAGACAGAAATATATATATATATATATATATATATATATATATATATAAACCAGCGCTGTAAAGCCTGCTGCTTTTGTGTGGATGGATTGAAGCTTTGTCTAAGCTTGCCGACTCACCTATCTATCTTACAGATGGTGATGTCATCATAGCTTGTTCATGCCAAGAAGAAGGCTAAGCTCATGCTGGGCCAGGCCAGAGCCAATCAGAGAGACATTGCAGGAGGGAACGCTTCAGACTGTTTTGCACCTGAGGCATCCCCATCTCACTGAACACATGAAGAGGTTCAATGAAGAGATGGAATATCAACATGTCAATCTTGACCAAGATCAGCCACGCTGTCTCTCTCAGTCAATTTAAAACAAGTGGTGTGTCCAGAGAGATTATGATTCAGGTTTAACTGAAATGGCTAGTAGTTGATATTGGGTGTTGGTATCAATAATTTATGAAGACCACATTGTAAACATGAGTTTATGGTCTCAATCTCTAGTTTCAAGTCTTCTTCAATACAGCATGATGTTCATTTAGTAACTTATGGTCCATTTAGAGTCAAATAGACGATAAAGCAGGGGATACTTTAGGGCGGGGCTTACTGTGATTGACAGGTCACTACCACAGCGTTGTCTGGTCTTGGAGTTGTCTGTGTTTTCGTCTTACAACTTTAACCCTTTCACAGTGTGTCTTCACTTCATGACAGTTAATTCTTATATGCAGTCTAAGCTGAGACCCTCTAGGGTGGTCCAGTGACAGGCCCCCATAGAAGAGAATTCTGAACATTTAAAAATTAAAGCATCAATTTGATGAACCCTTTTAAATCAAAATTAAGAGCTATGGCAACAGAGGCACATGTACAGGCTGCGGCCGGTGGCTCCCATGAATTTACCTGCATTTTTTTGTTTTAATTTGTGGGTCTTTTTATGTTTTTTACTGGAACACTTATGGCACACGTGGGTATTGGATTAAGTGCAGCGGATCTTGAGACGATCACCACCCACGGCCGACCAACCAGCCAGACCTGCTGGACCAAACGCCACCAAACTGCCCCAGGGAGGAGAGCTGAGATGGAAGCCAAGCTAACCTAGCTCGAATCTTAGACTACTCCAATGCCCAGTGTACTCCTGGCTGTCTGATGTCCGGTAGCAGAAGAATACAATGGATGAAATGAGACTATAGAGCAGGGGATTCAATTCAAATTACAAAAAGGTCCAGATTGAGAAAATCTCCTCGTGCAAAGGTCCGGAACATTACAATAATATCTAACTTGCGCTATTTAGTGCCATATATATATATATATATATATATATATATATATATTAGAATCCTAGTAGTAGTAACGTCTCTGTGTAGTCAACAACTACAACAACAAATCAAGTAAAGAAAGTACATCAATTATATTTTAACAATTATTATTCTCACTTTTCAAATTTAACTGAATGGATTATAAATAATACATAGAAATACATAAATAAATTTCAAGTAAAATAAGGGCTCCATCTAAAATGAAATACACCCAAAAAGAACGTTTGAAAAACGTTCATCTTTAAAGAAAGTGTTTGGTTTTAGAAAAATGAATGAAAATGAAAAAGTAAAGAGTGGCTGGAGTGAACTTTTTTCTTCTCTTTTGTTGAATCCATTTCACATCATAACGATCTGACTCAACTTTATAATAAACGATCTCTACACATCTCAACATCTTCCCTCAGGTCAGACTGGAGTGGGTGTGTTTGGTCTAAAGATGTGTGTTTGGTCTCGTAGTGGTGTTTCACATCGGAGACTTTAATAATGACCGCGGTATCTGAACACATGAGACAGAGAGCTTTAGTAGCGCCAGCAGGAAGAAGGAACAAATAAGAGTCCGTTCTTTGTTAAAAGCTCTGTTTTCGCGTCCACTTCTCTCTCTTTAGAGCACGCCATGTGGAACTGATTCTCTGTCTCTGTCTCTCTCTCTCTCTCTCTCTCTCTCTCTCTCTCTCTCTCTCTCTCTCTCTCTCTCTCTCTCAGAACACAGATATTCGATTGGCTGAGTAGCGTCACGTGAGATCATTTACAACGCATGTAATTGGTCGGTGTGTTTCCTGGACTGCTGACCGAGTGCCGTAAAGGCTAGAAAAGCTGTGCAGGTTAAAATAGAAGCGCTTCGCCAAAATGTATAATTCTCAATTATCCATCAGTTACACGTCCGGGTCCGGATAGGACGGCGGTCCGTCTATTAGTGACCCCTGCTATAGGCTAACCCAGCAACGGGAGGTCGGTGACTGTTGTGCCCACACCTTTACAGAGACCTGGCTCCATCGTGGCATCCTGGATCAAGCTGAAGTAAACGAACAGAGCGAAGGACTCCGGTAGGACAACAGGAGGTGGACTCTGTTTTTACATCGGTCATGCTTGGTGCTCAAACATCACCGATGGACTACAACTGCATTTGGTTGTGCAACCCTGTGTTGCATAGTGACAGGAAATGATAGGTGAAACTTGAACATTCATTTCAGACATCTTCATGGTTACATGGACAATCTAGGTAATCGGGGCCAAGCCAGAGATTGTAAACATTCAGGGCTCAGCCTCAACCTGGCAAATCTGCAACATCGCTAAATGTTAATAATTGTGATCTATAACACTTTGAATTTAAGATCAGGTCAACAGGAGATACTTACCTCAATTATATTATATATCTTTAGGGAACAGCATATCATCAGTATTCGTAGCAGTGGTAGTAGTAGTAGAAGCATAGAACAACTGCCTGTGACAATGTTAGGGCAGATATATGTGGCAATATTTTCCCTGTCGTAGAACTTTTGCTCCATTAACTTGCCCCTCAGTCAGAGCGACAGAGGGGAAATGACACAAAGGTGCTTTAACCCCCCTCGCCCAGCCGCTGGAGGTAATGTGAAGATGCTGGATAATTTGACAGTAGTGGGTTAAGACTTCCTCATAACAACATAGTTATTATCAATATGTACATTTTTCGAACAATCTTCGTTTATAGATATCATTTTTAAAACTGTTTTTTTGTCTCTTGTTAATCTGAGTACAGCTAACAGTGTTACAGTATTTGTGCCCGCAAGTAAATGTTTTTATTTTCCTTTGGAAGTGTAGACTCATATGTCCAACGACTGGTTAAGATATGTTCACTTATGCACTGTAAAGGAAATATGGAAAACATTTCCCCTCATCTTCTGTAACAGTCATGACATTAACTATCGGTGTATTGAAGTGTTTTTTCATATGATTTAAAAAATGTCAAAGTTCTACTGTTTGAAACTTGCACAATAATAATAATAATAATAATAATAATACATTTCATTTATAGAGCGCTTTTCAGAATACTCAAAGACACTTTACATTAAAATCATCATATATAAAAGATATACACTAAAAACATAAAACTCACAATAATGGTCACATTAAAAGCAGTTCTGAAAAGGTGAGTTTTGATTTGGGATTTGAACACAGAAAGATCGGTGCCGTCTCCGATGTGTTTGGGGAGAGTTCCAGAGGGAGTTCCAGAGGGAGGGGGGCAGCTATGGAGAAGGCTCTGTCGCCCCATGTCCGGTGGTCGGTCCTGAGTGGAAGAGACAGGAGGTGGTGGAGCAGGTCGCTGAGGTAGGAGGGGGCCTGATTATGGAGGGCTTCATGAGAAAACGTGTCTTTATACTTACCAGAAAAATGTTGTGGCATGTTTCCTTATCATACTAAATAAGGTCTTTGGGTATAAACAGTGAAAAATGAAATGATTATATTGCATTGTCTATTACAGGATAGCTTGGTTAGAAGCGTACATGCTTGAGTGAAGGTCGGGGGTTTGTGAGGGAATGTGCACAGACATTTCTGGATACAGTATTTGAAGTTCCTTCACATAAAACGTCCTCTCGTTTTGTTACTTAAGTTCGATGGAATACAAGGACATTGGTCATTATGTTGTGTTCATGTTGTGACAGGACAGCTGTGATACGGACGACGGTTCAAATGCAGCAATTTGAGCTTCACAGTTGATGAAACTCATGATGAACTAAATGAATCTTACCTATATCATTGGCTGCTCAGCCATAATATTGGACTTGCAGAGAGAGAGCTTGTACAGGGTCTGGATCTAGATGAACCCGTCAAGGGGGCTGATGGTGGCACACGTGCTTTCAATCGAGCTCATGCATCACTTGAATATGATCTTGGATGCTTTCAGACATCACCCAGGAGGCCACTCTTTGTGTCCCGAGTAAAACCACAAGTCAACGTTGGCGTATTTGTCACGTGACCGCTGTACTTAAGTAACGCCCAGTCCTAGAGAATTAATCGAAAGGAGCTTTGGATTTCAACCTTCAAAGTCAAAAGCAGGATTGTCGATTCTCTGTGTTGTGGTTTTTGTTCTCCATATCGTTGCCTACTTCGCCCGTCTGAAGAAAAAAAGAAACACTTTCAAGACGAAAACGCATGGCTTACAAGCCTGCCCTGGAGCTGCACTTTTGAAGATACCAAGGCCACAACAGGACTGTGAAATCCTAATATTTTTCCATTACTTGTTTTCTGGGTGGGACCTTGAAAGGGTTTTTAGTAATATCTGGAACCGACACAGATCTCGATGTGCCCCTCGGCGTCTGATACTGAACCATGCTTTAACATCTGTATGAGTAGCACCGGGCTTTCAATTAACTCCAACGTGAACCCACCCGCTTCAGTATTAGATGCCCAGAGGAAGTGACCGTGATTATATAGCAAGGAATTTGGATGGCATGGGAGGTTGGACGGATCAAATAATCACAGGACCTTCACCCAGCCGACTGCAGTTGATGCCCCATGTGAAACACAGACTATAAGTGGACGTTAGTGAACGCATCCTTCGAAGGTTGCATTTAAGGACTGAATGCATCACAGCAGCTACGACAAGACTGTCCCATTGCTAAGACTACCTCAAATGCAGAAATTCAGCCTTTTTCCCCGGATTCAGAAGATCCAACTGATCGATCCTTCATCGCCCAAGTTATCCCAAGATTCATTGAGCGCCGGTGACGATTGGATTTTTTTAAATCAGCATGGCCTCCCCAAGCGCAACGGCAGCAAAAGTTGCTCGAACTAACATTTTGTATTGTTTTAGCAAGGAGCATACTGCTCAGTTTATTAAACTAAAAGAATAATCACCTCTTCACAGCGGTCCAACAAGTTGGAGGTAAGCCATTAGCCCATTTGTAATGTCTCCATTTGGCCGTCTTGTTCTCATGATTATAGTTAAATTAGCCCTCATCTTATGGAAAGCCAATAATAAAACCACAACCAGTAGACGTGGCAATACACTTTGTCTTTGTTTTGTTGTTTGGAGCGCTGTCAGGGATTCAAGCTGTGACTGTCACCTTTTCTTTTCTTTTAACCCAAAATACGGCATCCAAGTAAATGATTTCTGATGAAATTTGTGTCTGTCCTGATGTCAGTTTGCATCCCCGTGTTAAAGTGAATGATAATTGTTTCTCGATTCTCATTTTCTCCATGTGGTGAAAACAATTTGGGGGAAAAGGGGCCTGAAGGGGAGGGTGACTCCCTTGCGAGCGACAAATAAATGGAACAATTTGAAGAAAAAAACAAGTTATGTGTATGTGTGTTAATACAAATTAACAAACATTTTGCTGCTGTTGTTTTTGTTCGTTGCCATGATTGATATTCCTCTGCTTTAGGATTAGTATCCAGGGTCAGGAGAGGGCCCACTTCTGCAGTTCGTCCTCATGGATGAGGTGTTGGGACAGAGACGTAAAGGCAGAAGAAGAAAAACTGTTCAAAAATGTTAGATAGACAAGGTTTCATGGCTAAACTGTGTATCCATCTATTTAGCCTGTTTTAGACAGGACTATTTTTTCATAGTATAGTAAGATTAGAGGTATTTTAAACATGAAATTGCTCCCATAACTCGTCGGATTATGTTTACATCCAAGCCAAACTTGACTCCAGCAACGCGGGGCACTTCAACAACTGTTCCATTGTCACCCCTCTCTTAACGAGGCACTGGATGCTTTAGTCGGATCCTCAGTCCTTAAATCATCCTGCCCAGCCCATAACGTGTGTTCCATTGAACATTTTGGAATCGTTCATCCTTTCATAGGAATGATGATATTGCGTTTTGACTAACAATGTATTCTATTCAGTTTTTAACGCTCCCTGACTTCGTCACATTCACACCCAGACCAAACGTCGGCCACTTCCAGTCACTAGGAAACTATGCCCATGCCCTGTAGCTCCAGCTTTTGGCATTTTTGCCTGTATTTGATCATTTGGGTGTGAGAATGTAATGTTGTGGACAGAGGGGTGTTGGTTCAGCTGTTACATGTCAATTCTCCAGTTGGTGGTGTTTTTTAATTGCATTATACTGAATTGCACTGCATCATAGATGTTGCTTATTGAGTGTAGGGTGTAAGGTACCATTGAATCGACTCCTTTCTGACACAAACCGAACATCAGGAACAACTTGGCCTATTGTAATGGATCGCATTATATTGCCTAGGTGTTTATGTTATTGCGTCCACCCCCCTGTGTATAAAAGATGGAGAAAAAGATGAAAGGGCACACACACAAAGCCTATCCTCATGTCCACTCTCTCTAAAGGTTCCACTTCTTTTAGCCTCTGCCTTAAAGTTTTCAGACACTAATAGGCTTAGAAGACACTCGCAGTGGATTAAGGGCAGAAGGAAAGGCGAGCCACCTGGCTGTGTTCTTTTCTCATTCTCCTCTTAAATGAAATGAGGCACAGGCTTCATCTGCGGTCGGGTGGGAAGGGGACACTGGCTCCCCGGCAGTTCATTTGAAGAGGGTGACACGCAGTGATCTAGTTCCTCTCACCGGGTCTGTCTAATTACCGGCTTGATCACCGGCCTGACCTTTCACATTCAGGCTGGACAGAAGAAAGCGCCGCCACCTTGATAGAGCTGGATAATAAGAACAGGAGGGCGGGGGGGTGAGGGGTGAGGAGATGTACTGATAGAGTGAGGAAAAAAAGGGGGACGACGATAAGGCCTTTCGGTAATTGTGCCTTTATATCCTTTGGGGAAGGAATGAAATGACCCATGTTCTTCTGATCTTCCTCTTCTCTTTGTCTTTTCTTCCACTTTCTCCGTCTGTCTCGTGCTTCTTTCACTTTCACGTCTTTCGTCCTTTTAAGTAATTGTCTCTTCATCTCTCTGTCCCTCTATCTATACATCTTTCCTTTCTTTTCATCCACCCCTTTCTTATTCTATGTTCTTGTGAAACATTATCAGTTGTCGTACAAGTACTGGCCCAATTAAAAGTCACGTTTAGATCCAAATGCCAATGAGGCTGCTTGCTTCCCCCATTTCATCGGGGATGCCGTGGTAGCTGACTTGTATGTGAACTTTGGGTTGTCACAATTCCAAGCATGCTTTTCAAATCAAGCAGTGCTGATGGCGAAAGATATCAGCCGAGGTTTCATTTCTAAGCTGTGATTTCCAACTCATTTTAGACCTGTTTCACTAATAACAAATGCAAAACTTGTGATCAATGCATGAGCATGCAAAAGATTTGCAAATTAGTCTTAAGACTTCTTCGTCGAAATTAGTGGTGTCAGAACCGTTATGTCCAAAGAGAAATGAATGTTCAGTATCTGGTCAATTCAACAACATTGACCGTCTCTCTCCCTTCTCTCCTTGTGAGTGTTCATGGAGAAGCAGAGGTGATGACGGCTCAGCGTGGGTAGATGTTGTGGTTTGGAGAGCAGGACCCAGATGCTGATACAACATCAGGCTGAAAGATTTAATAAACAAAACTCCATGCAGCAATGTAGACATCGAAGACGTACTGACACAATATCATAGTAGCACAGAGACTCATTTACAAGGAAAGGAGGGAGATAACGAGGGACGGCGACAGCTGGGCTGACCACTTGAACTATGTCGGAGCAGGTTTCAATTTCCAAACACACGTAACTCCAGGAATCGTGGTGTTGTTATTGATCCTCAATTGAAATTCAAACACAATGTCAATAAATTGGTAAGATCCTGTCTTTTGCAACCGCGAATCATTGCAAACATCTGACTATCGTTATCAGCTTTTGATTTGGAATCTATCATTCACGCTTTCATTTTTTCTTGTCTCGACTTCTGCAATGCACTTTTCTGCCCTGGCCCGTCTTCAGCTTGGACAATGCAGCAGATAACTAGTATGGGTCGTGGACCTCACGTCACTCCTCTTTCAGCCACGCTGCATTGGCTGCGTTCTTAAGTGCGTTTTGTTTGTATGTATTTTTGATTTTTATATTTTTCTTGTGGGCACTTGTATTTGTATTGTATGTATTTATGTTTTCCGTACTGATGTTACTGTAAAGTACTTTGTAGCCTGTGTTAAAAAAGGTGATCTGATCTGCAGACCTGACACATTGATAAATGTGTACGGATGATAAAATATCAGTAAAGTCTGGAGGCTGATCCGCCTCTTCCTCTTGTTGTTAAAAGTAAGACGGACTGAAGAAAGGATGGATGATTGTGCTGCCGTGCTGCTTCGATACCAGCATGTGACCACACAGGTTCTCTGACAAGCGACACTGTGAAGAACTCAAGATTTATCACATTTGTTACAGGTGCGTACTACACGGAGAGAAACAAAAAGAAACATGAATCTGTTTTTCTGTGATAAGGAGAAGGCTTTATTTAAATTTAAATCCGAGGTGTAGTATTGTGATAGTTAGGACTCCGGGGTTCCTGTTTTTTTCCTTGCATGGTTGAAAGTTTAGATTTGTTTGAGAGAAAGTGTGCACAATCTCTACCACAAGGGCCATGTCATCTGCATACTTCTTTTTTAGAGTTACTCAAATTGTAAAAAGAACACCAATGAACTGGGTTCTGTACGACCTCTACAGACCGCCACTTGACCGCTTGGTCAGTGGCCTTACATTTCAAACTATGATGCTCTAGTGTTGGCGTGTCAATTTACGTAGTAAGGTGCATAATTTACGAAACAAAAGGTAAAATAAGTCAACATTGAGTTGGTTTCACATGAGACATGAACAGCGGTCTCCTACGTAAAAGTCCTGTTTGTTTGACTCAACCATCCAATCCGACCTCCTCGCTAAGTGGACTTACTCTGAGCGTCTAATAATGACGTTGATGGGTTTATTGGAGTTAGTTGAAAGCCTGGTGTGTCTCATACAGACACTAAAGGGGGCCTCATTATCAGACGCAGAGGGCCACTGACCAAGTGTCGCTGTTTGACGAGTTGTAAGTGAAAACGGGTTGTGCTGGACTTCAGGCCTCAGATCATTACATGTTGTGGATTATCCTGAAGTAAGCACCCGATCCACTGCAACAGGGCTGGGTGGACCTATAGTCTAGAGAAGGAATTAAGTAGTGTGTGTGTGTGTTCAGGATTTTATGGTTTCCTCACAAAGATCAAATTTCTTAACTGCAATCTGTCGCACTAAACAAAGCCATCATAACATTGGGTTTGCTTTGTATGGTGGATGTTGTCATTTTTGCTTGAATGTGTTTAAGCAATTAAAACAACAGAGGTGTGACTTACTGCACAGCATCAACTAACTCCAATGTAAACCCATTGGCATCATTGTCAGACAGTCTGAGCAACCAAAGTAATAGAAAGAGAACGTGTCAAACAAACAAAGGACTTTAAAGTGGGACATCACAACTACAGCGAAGAGGAGCTTTAACATCTTCTGAAAAGATTTATTTTTCACTCCTGATACCCAATTTCAGGACAAAATGTATACAATCTTGTGCTGGTTGCAGACATATTACTATGGAATCAAGCAGGCTTACACATTGGCCATACCTGCCTGAAAGTTATTGTAGTTAAAGATACCAATAATGTATGAAAGATGTGGGATATTGTATGGTTTGAATTAAGTGTTTTTCCCTGATAGTATAAACATGAGTGTGTTTGCTTGTGTGTCAAACTGCACTAATTAGCTCATCTCATCACCTTGGTCTGTCCCGGCAGCAATCTAAGGTTGCCGTGGTGATGGTAGCTGGTAAGTGGCTCCTCAGTCAGACAGGTCAAAACACAACTACTACTGCTTACATGTCTTACGTGCAGAGTTAGGACCCTATGATGAACACAATGTCAAATAGTGAGCAGGTTAAAAAAACTGGTACTATCTGCTGTTCTCCAGAATATGTTGGTCACAGTTAACATGGGGGCCTATGGAGCAGCTGCTTGGAAATGGACACGCCCCTTCATACCTGCCTGATCTCCTTAAACCTTCTAGTCTAATCGGGACTCAGCTCTCAGAATACAGGGCTCCCAGAATGACAAAGGAAGTTTCCTATCACACCTCGAGGGGGGATTCAAAATATTGACCCGAAATGGAAGAAGTATGATCAAATACAATGCTTTTGGATGGGAAAAGTCTTCAAATGTACTTCAACCTACTCCACTCCGCTCTTGTTCTGCAGACTTTTGACTACAGAATTAATTTAAGTTTAAAACAGGTCACAAAGTAGTTTTACTTCTCACGTACATTTTTGGATCAACTACGACTTCTGCATACGTTCAGCTAAAGAAACCATTCAAATGGCGAAACATTTTGCTCTTTGAGGACATTTATGCTCATATTCAACTTTTAAAAAAATCTTTTATGACTTTTAAAGTACTGTTGTTGAGTGTTGTTAAGCTGCCTTTTCCATTAATTTACTTCAACTTCAAGCTTCTGACAATATTACAATTAATCTTGTTTTCGTCTCTTAGCTTCTTTATGTAACGTAGTTCAGCATCCCATTCTTCCAGTTTTACATTTCAGTGTCCACGTTTTCCAGCAAAACCTTCTTGCCTAAACCTAACCAAGTAGTTTTGTTGCCCAAGTATGCCTTGAAGCTCAGTAAATCTACATTGCAAGCCCCTCGTTGAGCCTTCACCTACATGCATGCAATTTGGTTGGTACTCGTGGAGACGCACAGAAAAGCCTCTTGGAAGTATACCCTAAAGGCTACAGAAAGTCGGCCATTTTGAATTTAAAGTGCCATTTAGGGTCATTTTTCACATGTGGTGTACTTTAACGAACACCTCCTACAGATTTAATGGTAGCACTTTATAATAACTACACACTATGAAGCATTAGTTAAGTATTAGTAAACACTTAATTCATCATTTATAATGCATTGTTCCTACATTAACACTCATTATTACTCATTATATAAGCATATCGATCTCATTCACATCCACTCCACATATAACAGCTAGTTAGTCATCTGTCACCTGGATCGCTCTATTTACAACGGAGGTGACGCGTTAGCGTGCGCCTGTCTCAGGACCTCTAGTGCTAGCTGGAAGGCTAGCTGGATACTCATCCTCCATAATGTGTAACGTTACGTGCCAGCAAACTACGAAACACAGACGGGCATTGGAGGCCCGTCAGCAGTCATTCTTTCTGGCGGAGGTCCGCGCGCCCTTTCAACTTAGGTCGGAGTTTACCATCGCATAAGTGCACTTCGGTATCAGTTCCTGAGCGAAACGTTTGTCCCACGTTGATGACGTATGAAGCGGTCTTTTCCTTTGTCCGTCCCACATTGATGACGTTTGGAAAGCGGGACTTCGCTCGATTTCACTTATTTCGTTTATTGCAAACAATGAGCAGATTCGGCCGGCTGCCATCGGGACATGCAACTGAAGAAAAGTGCGAACAGTGGAGATCGATATGCTTGGTTAAAATGAATAGTTAAATAAGTAAATGTAAACTAATATGCAAAGCTCCTGGTTAGCTCCAGTTGTATATTTACAAATGTGTTATATGCAGCCATGTTCTCCTGAAGGAGAATGTCTGTTTGTTTCTTACATGAATGAATGCCTGAGAGGTTTGTATTTAACAGTATATTGTTTGCATCTTGCAATAAATATTGATATGTTCTTGATCACTTTGTGTTGTGTCTATTTGCCTTTTCTGTTAAAAAACTATGGGTTTTGAGGCACTGCTGGCCTTTCAATGTCATTTATAAATGCTTTATAAGGCATAAATAGTCCTCACTTTAGATGAGCTCACACAAAACACTTTACTAAGGACTAGTAACTTTCTAAGTTAATCATGAATTAATCATGAATAAATCATGAATTAGTCATGAATTGCAGTATTAATACGCATTTATAAAGCATATATTACCATAGTCCCTAACCATTAGTGCATATCTAAATCATTATATATATAAATGCATGAATAATGTACATCTAAATAAGTTATTAATCATTTACTAACACTTTATAAATTATCTTATTAATCATCTACAACTCCTTAATAATTGGTTTGTAAAATATATAATGCTTCATTTACAAATGGGGAATCCATCATTTATAAAGTATGAAAACACAATAATGAAACATAATAGACAAGCTTATTAATCAAGAAAAAAACATTTATAACTGTTGTTATGAACTGCATACTAATGAATTATTAATGTAGGAACAATGCTTTATAAATGATGAATTAAGTGTTTACTCATACTTCACTAATGCTTCATAGTGTGTAGTTATTATAAAGTGTTACCGATTTAATTAATATAATAATTGTTTTGCCACATATTATGAATGATGACTAACAGACTGAGGCAGGTCAAGAGAGGTACAAATGTATTCAATCATTATTCCAGGGGGATTACTGTGGGATCACAATATCACACAGTTTTTAATGGACTTGAATTGCCAATGTACACAGTACACAGAGAACACAACAGACCACCCTCAGAAGAAATACTTCCCACTTAGGTTCATTTGAATAGTGCAGTGGATTTGCTGAGGAAAAAAACAGCTTTTCCTTTTGCACTGACGCTACTCTAAAGCCAGTGAAGTGAAAGCAGGACTTGATTTACTTTACTTTTGTTAGAGGTCACACTTTCAAAAATAAGTGCCGTCACTCTTGTGCAGCTTTTTGAATTCCCCTTCAAAGCCCTTCTCGTAGGCTTCCTTGAAGCCCGGACTGAAACCTGTTGGTGTTTTGCAGAACCTTCCATCCCGATGATGAGAGGACATCAGCGCCCGGGGGTCAAAGGCACTGAATGAAACGCACGCGTCTGTGCGCACGCCGACACACATACGCGTTTGACATTTTCATTTAATTAGCAGTTACCATGCGACTAAGTAAAGCTCCCAAGCACTCTGCCAGGAAGCAGCACTCTGATTATCTATTTGAACTGTATTGCGAGGCACACAGAAGCGCGCACACACCTACACACACATCATTATCTTACGACATGGCGATCAGGAATCAAAATCGGCAGATGATCAAACAAATGCAAGCTTGGAGCGGTTCAAAAACATGTGGCCGATGCCACGAAGCAGCCATCAGCGGTAACCGTCACGGCACATGAAGGACGGTCCATTGGAAGTGTGCAGATGCTCTGTGATGGCGTACCACGGGGAAGAACGGCGCCTCTTTCAAGTGTGTTTATGGCCCTGCACCACCCCCTCACCCACCCGCTCCCCCCGAGACTCTCCCCTTCCACCTCTCCTTCCCACAAGAACAACAAGCACTACAGTTGTGCCATTAGCTCGTGTTTTCAGGATCAAGGAGTCCCTCCCCATGTTTCCTCAACACGGTCATCCAGGAGTAAACCACGGGGTAGCACTTTATAATAACTACACACTATGAAGCATTAGTTAAGCATGAGTAAACACTTAATTCATCATTTATAAAGCATTGTTCCTACATTAATAATTAATTAGTATGCAGTTCATAACAACAGTTATAAATGTTTTATTCTTGATTAATAAGCTCGTCTTTTATGTGTTCTCATACTTTATAAATGATGGATTCCCCATTTGTAAATGAAGTATTATACATATTACAAACCAATTATTAAGGAGTTGTAGATGATTAATAAGATAATTTATAAAGTGTTAGTAAATGATTAATAACTTATTTAGATGTACTTTATTCATGCATTTATATATATAATGATTTAGATATGCACTAATGGTTAGGGACTATGTTAATATATGCTTTATAAATGCGTATTAATACTGCAAGTCATGATTAATTAATGATTTATTAAGGTAGTTACTAGTCCTTAGTAAAGTATTTTGTGTGAGCTCATCTAAAGTGAGGACTATTTATGCCTTATAAAGCATTTATAAATGACATTGAAAGGCCAGCAGTGCCTCAAAACCCATAGTTTTTTAACAGAAAAGGCAAATAGACACAACACAAAGTGATCAAGAACATATCAATATTTATTGCAAGATGCAAACAATATACTGTTAAATACAAACCTCTCAGGCATTCATTCATGTAAGAAACAAACAAACATTCTCCTTCAGGAGAACATGGCTGGATATAACACATTTGTAAATATACAACTGGAGCTAACCAGGAGCTTTGCATATTAGTTTACATTTACTTATTTAACTATTCATTTTAACCAAGCATATCGATCTCCACTGTTCGCACTCTTCTTCAGTTGCATGTCCCGATGGCAGCCGGCCGAATCTACTCATTGTTTGCAATAAGCGAAATAAGTGAAATCGAGTGAAATCCCGCTTTCAAAACGTCATCAATGTGGGACGGACAAAGGAAAAGACCGCTTCATACGTCATCAACGTGGGACAAACGTTTCGCTCAGGAACTGATACGGAAGTGCACTTATGCGATGGTAAACTCCGACCTAAGTTGAAAGGGCGCGCGGACCTCCGCCAGAAAGAATGACTGCTGATGGGCCTCCAATGCCCGTCTGTGTTTCTTAGTTTGCTGGAACGTAACGTTACACATTATGGAGGATGAGTATCCAGCTAGCCTTCCAGCTAGCACTAGAGGTCCTGAGACAGGCGCACGCTAACGCGTCACCTCCGTTGTAAATAGAGCGATCCAGGTGACAGATGACTAACTAGCTGTTATATGTGGAGTGGATGTGAATGAGATCGATATGCTTGGTATGAAATTAATAGTTAAATAAGTAAATGTAAACTAATATGCAAAGCTCCTGGTTAGCTCCAGTTGTATATTTACAAATGTGTTATATCCAGCCATGTTCTCCTGAAGGAGAATGTCTGTTTGTTTCTTACATGAATGAATGCCTGAGAGGTTTGTATTTAACAGTATATTGTTTGCATCTTGCAATAAATATTGATATGTTCTTGATCACTTTGTGTTGTGTCTATTTGCCTTTTCTGTTAAAAAACTATGGGTTTTGAGGCACTGCTGGCCTTTCAATGTCATTTATAAATGCTTTATAAGGCATAGATAGTCCTCACTTTAGATGAGCTCACACAAAATACTTTACTAAGGACTAGTAACTACATTAATAAATCATTAATTAATCATGAATTGCAGTATTAATACGCATTTATAAAGCATATATTAGCATAGTCCCTGACCATTAGTGCATATCTAAATCATTATATATATAAATGTATGAATAATGTACATCTAAATAACTTAATAATCATCTACAACCCCTTAATTATTGGTTTGTAAAATATATAATACTTCATTTACAAATGGGGAATCCATCATTTATAAAGTATGAAAACACAACAATGAAACACATAATAGACGAGCTTATTAATCAAGAATAAAACATTTATAACTGTTGTTATGAACTGCATACTAATGAATTATTAATGTAGGAACAATGCTTTATAAATGATGAATTAAGTGTTTACTCATGCTTAACTAATGCTTCATAGTGTGTAGTTATTATAAAGTGCTACCAACCACGGCTTGACACTATTCAATATCAGGGACATGTGGAGGAAGTTACCATCTCTGTGCTGTTTATATGGACAGTGGAAGAACACAGCAGCATGTCATGATACACAATGAGAGAGAAGGATAGACAAAGTATAACTTCACCATAGAATGAGAGAATACCACAGACAAGACTGTTACAAACATAACAATAGTTCATATTAATGGATTGTGTCATTACTGTTGTTCTTGTCTTTGTATTTGGGGGATAATCACGATTTGTACCTCCAGTTATAGAAGTTGTTTTGTTGGGAAATTAGAATTGATTTGTTAGAGTCAGATGGTAGAGAGAACTAGTGCATATTGTTTAATTGTATTATACGTTAAGGTTGTAGAAAGTCCTTAATACAAATAGATTTTTTTACATGGAGAACAAAATACTGCACTCACAACTGAAAGGACAGAAAGAGACAAAGATCCCTGTGAGCAAGACTTGAGTTAGAGGAGAAGAAACCACCAGTCACTGTCAAAGAGACTAAGCTTAGCATCACAATGTAAGAGGATTTAAACAGGAACAAGTTTCTGTTTGTGTGTCAAGTGCAGAATAATAGTAACAGTATCCTTCTCTGGCATGTAACTAATGCGAACATCAACTAAACATACGTTGTAATGGTAAACGGACTGTACTCGTTTACTTACTTTTGGTCTTTCCGACCACTCAAAGCGCTTTCACACTACTCGTCATCATTCACCCATTCACACACTCTCGTTTGGGGCCTTGCTCAAGGACACATCGACGTACGACTAGCAGACCTCTGATTGAAGGACGACCCTGCTCTCCACTTAGCCAGAGGGGCCCAGACTGAAGAATCATTTCATTCTTCTTCTTTCGGGGCCAGAACTATATGCCTTAATTATACTCTGTGTCTCTGTTAAAATAGTCATTATTGAAGGAAAGAAGAAGAAAATCAATATCACAAGTGACCCCAAACCTTTGAACAACAGTGTATGAAGCCAACCAACAACTAACACTAACACAACATTCAACCTGTGATCGCTTAGAGCTGCATACAAGTGACTGTGTGCAGCATCTGAGGCCTTCACAGTGTGTCAGCCTGTATCCCCGCTCACCGTACTCTGTTTCTTTAAAGATGGGTTAGTCGACAGGTTAACAATAGTGAGCTGTGAGATGAGAAGCAAAGTAACACAACAATGAAATGAGTCATGTTTGCCTCGAAGACGTTCTACGTCCTAAATGTTCTGGCCTTTGCTCTCAACCCCTGGTGAGATTTGAAGATGAAAGCTCTGCTATTATACAACTGATTGCACTGGTAATCTATGCATTGTTTGATTGTGCACCCTATTTTAGCAACACATTAGTTCGGAGCCTTGAATGGAGAGACTGCATCCTAGTTTGATGGCAGGCGTTATTGAGCTGCACTAATTCTTTACACAAATATATAGCCACATTTTCAGCAGGGAAATAAGATATGAATGAATCCACAACTGTTATTAAAGTGAAATAAAGTTAATGCAGCAACGCTGCAGAGAATTATCTTTGGCGGAGAATCCGATCCAACATTCCTCTCTAATGTGGTAGTTATATCAAATATCACATGAAGCACTCTCAATTGAAATCTTCCTTATGTGGCCGATAATGAGTTTCCTGCTTGAATCCAATTTAAGAGCCTCTAATGGACTCATAATATTTCCCCGCATGGCAAATTAACAGCCATGCACGAGGCTGTGGCACAGAAAAGAGACACTTTTACTCACTTTTAAACTCATTGATTTGCCTTTTCTCCCCAGAAGAAATAAGACATGGGGGAGGCGAACGTATCTGGGAGGGAAAAAAAGAGCGAGGGACTGAAGAAATGAGGCGCAATTATTAATATTACTCCACACACTGCTGGTTTTATTGCATACGTGCACTATTTAAATATTGGCTTTCACAAACAATATTGGATGGTTGAGGCGCATTAATGAAACGCCGGCACAACGTCTTGATGAGAAAAGCAGACGTAGGACTCTTTTATGTGTTGTATAAAAGATGTGTATGAGGTTTCTGTTTGTTGATATGTAATGATGCAGCCATAAGCGACTATTCTTTGCATCGCTTTCCTCTGTATGGCCAGTGAAATGACTGATCGTATCTGCTCGTATTGATGTCTATCACACCCAATAACAGTGGGGGGGGGGAGTGAATCCAGCAGCAGCGTGTTATCAGGCTTGGCAACGAATCCTTCACTTTCATTTCTACAAGATGTCACGCTGCACAGCTCAGGAACACCAGCAGGTCAAAGGTTCCATTCCAGCAGCATCTCCTCAAGCAAAGACTTTGCTTTCAACCTTTATTGAAGACTTCCACTGCTTGTACACTATGTACAGTATTCCTGTCTACCTGTTTGAGATGTAACCATACCTTCACCATTGCCTGTTTGCCATAACTAAAAGTTGCCTATATATAGTATACTAGATTCACGCTATGTTGCTAAATGACGTTATTAAATGAGGTTGTTCCGTTATGTTCCGTTCCGTTGTTACGTTTCGGAGTTGAAGGAGTTTCTGGTGGACCTGCATGATTTCATCCGATTTTGCTCCAAATCCGACCAGGAGGATCTGACAAGCATTACTAATAACTATATAGTTAATAATAACGATATAGAAACAGCCAATCTTCTCACTGATGGTTGTTTGCTTATGTCGGCCGTATATAGAGGCATCCTTGTGAAACAGAGTGTTTAATAACCTGTTAATAGCTCCTCACAGTAATACCGACTGCTTGAAGCTGATGTTGCATTCGTCAGGTTCGGGGCTGGGGGCCATCCATCCTGACATTGTTTAAGTCTACTTTGAACCCATGAAATATTTTCCGGGTTGACACTCATCCTCATATATTCAACTTAACTGGCTGGAAGTGGAGATCAGAAGCAGTGTTTCTGAACTGTTGGCTGCAGCACTGAGCTGTTGTGTTTTGTGAATTTGCTCAGAATTCCCTGATTATATGTAAACCCAGCCCGGGGAAACCAGAGCTGTTTGCACGATAATTCTCCATCTCCAATGATGCTACATGACAACTCTGGCTGGAGCACTAATGGTTATATAGGGCTGATGGAGGCCGGCATATTGGTTACCACTAACGGCCCAATATAACATGATAAATTGGCTGAATTGAGAAGGAAAGCCAATTAGATATTCATGCTCAGACAAAATGGATGTGCATCCTTGTAATGAGCTGAACAGGAGAGGGAGACTGTGTGTGTGTACACAGCTGTTTGGGTGGGGGATGACTGGGATGTGCAGAGTAAAAGAGGATGAGGAGCAGGAATATAGGCTGCTGTAGGTGTAAACGAGCTGTCAGAGGTGTGAAAGCGCTGAATGAATGTTCATAGTATTTGACAAGCGCAAGAAAGAAAAAGAGAGGAAACTGAACACTGGGACGGGAGACAGTGGAGAAAAAAGATGAGCGGTAAGGAAAATATAAGAGTAAGAGTCAGCTGGGCTCCTCGGCTGTCCCAGCGCAGTGCAGCTGTTTCCTACTTCTAATAATGCTGTCCCATTAATACAACTTACCGTCCTGACAGAACACTAATGACTGTGAGAGAGACTGGAGGTGGGTAGACCAGCAACCACTGTCTCTAGAAAAGACACACAGAAAGACAAGCCTGGATCCACACGGTGAATACATACATACATACATAAATCATTTGAAACAGGCAAGGCTGTGCAAAACGGCATGTGCTTAACTCCTGGGTCTCCTTCATGAGTCTGTGTGGAGCCTGTGCTACTGTCTGCTGTGTTCAAACTCAATGTGGTCGCTACATGAAACGGTCTATGTCTTCTTCGCCCCGCTACAGAGCTTCACCAACGTTCCATCGTTCTCTACGAGTGTTCCGTGAGTTGACATATAGTTTGGTATGACTTAGTTGTTTCCTCTAGCGCCACCGTGAGATTGTCCTCTGTTGTTTTGAGATACATGTCTTCACAAAAGGACTGGCACGAGATGTGGTTCAGTATCTTGTCCATTTCAAGCAAGGGATCGAACCGCCGACCTTCAACCTTTGTGTTCTTCTTCCTGTCTCAGCTGTACTTTATTGCTCACATGCTTAATGAACAAGGTGAAGATGGTAAACACTAGAGCTGCACAACGTCAGTATGTTAATAGTTGATTGTTATTGTGAGTAGGTAGATAAAGTCAGCGTTACAGTTTCATGTGTCTAACTCCTGCTCTCCTGTAAAACCAATGTTGCAGCTGTGCAACATCTGTCTGAACGTCTGGCTCTCCATTGTAATTATACCATAAATTCTCAAACTGCAGAGAGCCAGGCCTTTATTTTCAATTAACCATGTTTTATGTATATGAAACGAGGCGATTCCCTGCACAGAGAATCGTAGTAGTAGTGTTTTATTCAGCCGTCAAACACAATACAATAAATAAAGCCGAAATACAATCTGGTGTACAATCACAAGGGGGCCGCCTCGATCAAACTCTGAGCCGCCTCCAGCTCCCGACAAAACTCTGACGGGTGTCTTCATGGAAAACACTGTTTTGTGTTGCGCTTGGTGGACTTCTGCCATTGTTGTTGGTGCTGTGTTGTTATCAGCATAGTGAAAGCTGAGGAAGAGGAAGGAACAGAGCCTTTTGTATATCACAAAGTGTGAGCCGACCCTATCAACGCCAAAGTCTGTCACTGACTGACTGACTAATACAATGACACCATCGGTCACTGCGCCTTCTAAGTGAATCTGCCCCAGCGTCTCAGCTGGCAACGCATTTGTTACCGGCGAAAAAATTACAAAAGAAAGCAGCATTCTACGATCAATCATATGAAACATGGAAATCTGATGAGGTCATCATTAGTCTCCTATTCCCTGTCGTTCAATGTTGTATTATAGTTTCATATTGAAGCCTAAAAGCCTTGTACAGTGACTACAATGTGTCATTCCTGCTTGCAGTTACAGATGATATGCAATTACATTACAGTCAACACTTGGGCTTTAACGAATGTCAAATCATAACCTAAAGAAAGACTTTATAAATGTAAATGGTGGTTTTATGAATGGTGGTGCTGTTTATTGCTGCTGGACCTGCTAACACAGCCTGTGCCTCCCTTTGTGTGCAGCAAGCAGGTCAGCAAACTGACAGTGAAACGTCAACAAATATGAATCAAAGGAGAATATTTCATGTTGAGAACTTGGAAACGACTTCATCTATCTTTGTTTCAATACATTTTGAGACTGAGATCATTACAGAGGACTGAGCGCTGTATGACAGAGGTCTATTGCATGCAATGTTTCTGTAAGTTAGCATTAATAATATATCAAATGTCAACGTTATGAATTAAGCTTCAAACTCTGCAGTACAGCCCTCGTCTCTACTAAGTAACCATGCTCAAGGAATCACAAAGGAGTTTTCCTCTTTGATAACTCAAAAGTGCTCTAATGACTTACTGTGACTTAACGAGTTGCTTATTAATGGCAGTAATGTTATAATGTAATAAATAACCTTTTAGAAGTAATGTGACAGAGCACTGCTGACGAATGGCGTGATCCCCCACCGGCTTCACACCTGAACACTTTGAAGGGTGTTGATTTATATCAATAAATCAATTATCAATTATTAGTCGCTAGCGTAACAATTTCAGAGGTAACGTCGGCGCCAGGGTTAGTAAGTAAGTAAGAAGAATACCTGAAATGAAAAATAGGATATATCTGTTCCGCTGCATCGATCATTGAAGAATTATTTTTATAGTAGTGCTGAATTAATTAATTAATCTCTATTAATTGTGTTCCAGTAACACATAATCAACTACTACTGCAGCACCACCAATGCAGCCTTTATGGTCCGAGAGGGATTTAGCAAAGATGCTTTACTCTAGTTCAGGGGTCTATAGGCGGACGGACGAGAGACTGAAAAGTTGGAATAGTTCGTGAGTCAGAGAAGTTATTTCACATGTCGTGCTCCAAAGAGAGAAAAGTGGACAGTTTAACCAGAGCCTTGAGCCAAGAGTGGACAGACTCTTATGTGTTCATTCTTCCCACGTCAGTTCAAAACCAGTACGTCTCACATGTTCAGAGACCGTGATGATTATTAAAAGTGGTAATGTGAAGCGCCACTACGAGACAAAGCACAACTCTTTTTAGTAAACGTACCATCTCACGTCTAATGAAGTCACATAGAAATGTACTTAAGAGTCCAATATGATCAGAATCCTAACACATGAATTCACTCACAAACAATGATGTTAAAGAGAGAATAGAGCTGAAACAAGAGGTTTAATAACCACAGATAGAGTCTATGCACATACATTTATCTCATTAGAAGCTTTTTAGGTCGACATCACTTCACCCTGAATTTAAAGCTGCAGGACAACTCAGTTGAATTCATTTTTCTAAAATGAAGAACTTTATTTTAAGATAACTTTTTTTCAAAATCTCCCGTTGTGAAATGTATTTTTAAATACACACTGTGACGACCCCCCCACTTGCCAGGCTGTGGGCCTGCTGGCTGATGGTCTCCTGGTGGGAGGAGCTGGGACACTCACCTGCACCGACCAGCCCAGCTGATTGGAGCCTCCAGGAAGGCTTCAAAGACGGGCCCTTCTGGGAGTCTCTCTCTCTCTCTCTCTCTCTCTCTCTCTCTCTCTGTCTCTCTCTCTCTCCCTCTCTCTCTCTCTCTGTCTCTGCTCTCTCTCTCTCTCTCTCTCTCTCTCTCTCTCTCTCTCTCTCTCTCTGTCTCTCTCTCTCTCTCTCCCTCTCTCTCTCTCCCTCTCTCTCTCTCTCTCTCTCTCTCTGTCTCTGTCTCTCTCTCTCTCTCTCTCTCTGTCTCTCTCTCTCTCTCTCCCTCTCTGTCTCTCTCTCTCTCTCTCTCTCTCTCTCTCTCTCTGTCTCTCTCTCTCTCTCTCTCTCTCTCTGTCTCTCTCTCTCTCTCTCCCTCTCTCTCTCTCTCTCTCTCTCTCTCTCTCTCTCTCTCTCTGTCTCTGTCTCTCTCTCTCTCTCTCTCTCTCTCTCTCTCTCTCTCTCTCCCTCTCTCTCTCCCTCTCTCTCTCTGTCTCTGTCTCTCTCTCTCTCTCTCTCTCTCTCTCTCTCCCTCCCTCCCTCTCTCTCTCTCTCTCTCTCTCTCTCTCTCTCTCTCTCTCTCTCTCTCTCTCTCTCTCTCTCTCCTCCCTCCCTCTCTCTCTCTCTCTCTCTCTCTCTCTCTCTCTCTCTCTCTCTCTCTCTCTCTCCCTCCCTCCCTCCCTCTCTCTCTCTCTCTCTCTCTCTCTCTCTCTCCCTCTCTCTCTCTCTCTCTCTCCCTCCCTCTCTCTCTCTCTCTCTCTCTCTCTCTCACAGCAGGGCCTGCTGCACCAGCCTCATCCTTTGTTCATTATATGGCAGTATGTTTATGGCAGTATGTTTGTGGGTTAGATCTCTGTGTGGTAACAGGTGGGAACAATACCTTATTTTATGTGAAATGAGAGAAGATCATGTATTTATTATTCGAGGATGTAATATTTATAATTCATCCAGTTCAATCTTCAAAGTGACAATAAATATTGTAAATGAACTTTCCGATTTGATTTGACAGTGAGTTGTTGATTACATACATGTGATACACCTGGCACTAAGACATGGCATTAAATCAGTGATGTTATTGAGATGTTCTGGACCTTTGCTTCAGGAAGTTCTCTCGCAGTCGACCTTGTTGAATTGAAACGATATACCTCCAGCTCATCACTTATATCTCTTTTTTACGATGTAAGATATTTCCACCTTATTATTTGTTACTCAGACAGTATTCCCTGTAGGGCTGCCCATATGTATATTTATGGCAATATTTAAATGGACATGCATGTAACACAGTTTGTGCATACAACCATTATTCATATGCAAATCTGGACAAAGACAAAACATACACAGCGTAATGAGAAAACCGTCTGACATATATGAACAGATACATGTCTGCACCGTGTTTTATTGACACGGTTGGTTGATCATCAGTTGACATTTTAAGCTGACCAATTTATTTTATTCGACAATAAATCATTCCTGGCCTCCCCTGGAGCAGATATTGAATCTGTCCATCTTGTTGTGGGGGATGGGCTGAGGGTCTGCTGTGTGTGGCTTACAAGGTTACATTCAGTTATATGAGTGGGATGTATGGGATCAACACTTCAACTCTCTTAAGTTACACTCAATGATATGTTTCATATTAACCTCACACATATATATATATTTATTTATTTATATACAGATCAAGAGAAGAAGGGAAATCATGACATTGTTTTATTTGAGGTAAAGATATACAATATTTCATAAGAAAAAGTCAAAGATTATAGATTATAGATCCAGTTGGATGTGCTGCTTGGTTCAATAACAGAAGTTCATGCTCTGTTCAGTAAACATGAGTCTTAGTCAAAGGTAAATTATAACGTAAGGAAATAGTTATTAGAGAGGGAACTCTGACCTGTGTGACTTCCTTACACCAGCAACACTACCAAGATGTTTCTTTTACTTCATTTTGAATTTTGTGTTTTTATGCAAGTAACCACTATCGATGACAATAACACAGTAAAAGGATAACATTGACATTTTTGGAGGGTTGGAATATTGTTTTTGGGGACAGTTCTGAGGCTTTGGTAAAACAGTCCAGAACCTTCCATGTATCTCCTCTTCTCCATCAAACTGTTTACGATTAATAAAGAAATGGATCGATAAGTGGAATCAATAATGGAATCTATATCAATAAAGTCTGACCAATCACATCCCTTATGTTGACTGACATCGTCTGCCACTTAAAGCATTCCAGTATCCCTCATGCAGCCTGTTGATCCGTGGTTTCTAAACATTGTGGCGGAGTGTGTGCTCTGATTGTAGGTCAAACTCGGCTGACATTCCCATGAATACATATGAGATCCCGCCTAAGATTCAGTAGTTAGCCGGTAAATGGAAGTTAGTGGGAGGGCACTTTCGATGGGCTGCCACAAAAGAATAATACAGTATTTCTATGCCCCCCCCCACACACACACACACACACACACACACACCAAAACAACAGACAACAGCAGTGGGAGAAAAGCGGCGCAATAACCTTTACCTTCAGCTGTCAGAAACAAAGCTCCGGTGGATATCTACTGAACGGCAATCACATTGCTTTTTCTCTCTCTCCTCATCCTGCTCTCTCTCTCTCTCTACCAACACACACACACACACACACACACACACACACACACACACACACACACACACACACACAACCACTGCTCTCAAGGTAACATGAAAGGCCCCGGCTGATACAGAGACATTTTAGGGCCCTCATCTATCTCCCATGGCCAGGAGCTCTAGCGCTTAGCAAATGTCAACAGAAAATAATGCACACACAAAGGCAATCTTATTTGTTAAAGAATCGCTCTAGGTCACCGCAATTCAGCCAGACGGTGCAGAGGGAGAAGAGCCACCGAAGAACAGCACTAGAAAGACCTCTGTTTCGTTTTCCACTCTTTTCTCTCTATTCCCCGGTAATTCCCCCTTCGTTTCTTTTTTGTGTGTGTTCTCGCTCTACCTCTGTTTCTGTTCATCCCCTGCTGCTGTGAGACAAACAGATATCCTCCTGGTGTTCTCCAGCAAAAGCTCATCTGGTCAGCGCCTGTTCTTTTCCTCTTCCCTCCTCCTTCTCTTAATCCCCGTATCTCTATCCTCCGTACTTCCTCTCTAATAATCAGTTCCATTTTGAATGTTGTGATGAGTGTATTCCTCCGCATTATGTATCACCATTGCGCGGCAGGTAGCTAATCAACTAAAACATTCTCTTTATTATTGCCGCAGCAGATGAGCCAGAGAAAAGAAGAAAAAAATACGCTGAATTCAATAAAGCGCACACCTTGGAGGGGCTTTAATTTAAATTTCTTCCCCGCCTTGCTGCGACTCCCTCATCGTGTTTATTTGTCCTCATCTGAGCATCCGCACCGCTTCTCAATGTTACCTTTGCGTGGTTGTTTTTTCCCTCCTCACTTCAGAATCATGCAGAAGAAAAACTTTGATATATTAGAATGATATTTCCCTGAATGTCAAAGTTCTAATCTAATAAACTTTGTGATTATGCCAAAATATCCCTGTTCTTAGCTGAAGAAATGATGCAATGCTATTGTGCGATACTTTAAACTCGCTATACCATCGGTTCTGCTTTTAGAGTCGCTGCAATCATCACTCATCGTAAATGTATACATTCATCATCTGATTATAGGACTCTTCTAATTAGTCATATGACAAAGGGTCGATTTTCATTCTCATGTATGTAGCCATCACTTCTGATAGTATTGTTCTCGCCCAAGTAAATGTTAAGATCTCTGAACACAGTGATAGCGCGACTCCTCTGGTTGTATAGAAGTCTATGAGAAAATTACTCTACTTGATTTATTACCTCAGTAAACATTGTGAACATGAGTTTATGTGGCCATCTTGAGATTGACGGGTCGATAGCACTCATTGTCCAGTTCTTACAACTTTAACCCCTATACAGTGTGTTTTGAGTTGGTCATCTAAAAATGTCTTATTCAGCAAAAAGGATGAGCTAATTAGTGCAATTGGACAGAGAAGTTTAAACCCTGCTTACATTATCATCTCTGTACACCCGGCCATCTGCTGTGTGAGGAGGCATGGATGTTGGATGGTTTGTTTTGGAAGGTCACAGAGACTGACGGACACGTCCCGCCCCAATCCAGAAGGCTGAACTGTGGGGGGAGAGGGGGGCTCCGAAGCTATTCGACTATCCGTCAAGCACTTCTGATGGAGTATAGTGGTGCCCAGGAGGCACTGGTCAGAAACATTTAAAATCCACGACACTAACTTTAAAAAGTGGTTGTTAGGGTGGCAACCAGGCCTTCGCTTTTGGCTGCTAAGATTGAAATGATTTCATTTTTAGTCGCCTTTGATTTTTGAGTAATTTAGATACTATGCACTTATACGTCATCGAGAGAGGTGACCATGTGTTCCACAGTGCATCAGGTCGAAAGTGGACTGACGGTGAAAAGAAATGTGAAGACGGCTGGGGTGTGGAGCAAGAAGTCAATACCAGTACCGGACAGCATTGTTGCCTACAATAAAAGCATGGGTGGTGTTGACTTGTCAGATTCACTGATTGGGTCTTATACCGTCCGCCACAAGACCATGAAGTGGTACAAGACCTTTTTCTACCACTTCCTGGACATCGCTGCTGTGAACAGTTACCTCTTGCACAAGGAGCTG
Organism: Leptoclinus maculatus; assembly: GCA_032191485.1. NCBI lineage: Eukaryota > Metazoa > Chordata > Actinopteri > Perciformes > Stichaeidae > Leptoclinus > Leptoclinus maculatus. Next base: position 17,750,742 of record JAVDOI010000013.1, read on the forward strand.
TTCCAGTTGAGGCAGGACCCCACCCAGAAAAAGCCCTTCACCCACAAGGCCTTCAGGGAGCAGTTGGCCAAGGAGATGCTGGAGTTTGCCGGTGGCTCAGCAGCCCCCCGACCAGCACCCCCCCCCCCACCACCTGCCTGCCCAGGTTTTTTGACAGTGGGGATGACACAAGGGCCAGAAGGAAGTATTGCAGGAGGTGCCATGATGCTGGACAACCTCGGGTGAGGACAGCAACTTATTGCACGGGGTGTGATGTTCCTCTCTGCCACACTGCAAAAAAGGAATGTAGTTTGGTACATGAGAAAATTCAAATGGCACACATGGCACACATGGCACACATGGTGCCCAAATGCACATTTTGGAAACCTCGCCTAAACTCTCTGTACTAAAACCTCTAATTTTGTTCTGCTTCACTTTATCAAAGTCAAACTTTGCAGAGAGTGCACTGCTGACATGTTGTGCTATGATTTGGGAGAGGTGTTAGAAGTGTCAGCTGCCATTATTTCAAAGAAATGATGTCAAAAAGTGCTTTGTCTTCAGGCGAACTTGACACTTAGCTGTGTGCCATCTTCCTTTCCTCTTAACCAGTAACATATACACAATATTTACACAATTCATATGAGCAACCCCTTCTTAGTGTTATTAATCCATTGAAATGATTCAAATAGACCATGTAGTTAGAGAGTAAGGCCCCTTTGAGTATGGGTATAGTATTTTCGAGCAGAAGCCTAAAAATGGGGCTAGGTAGGAAAAGGTTAATAGTGAAGTTGTGACATAAAAGAATGAATGCTTTATTACAGTTACCAAACTCATTTCTATGTAGTTTGTGTGTATCTGGTATTTTACAGAATATACTGTCCAGCCTCAATTCCTACTCAACGAAATAGCTGCACTGCTCTGTCAATGTCAGTGGTTGTCTGTTCAGTCGTTTTTTTCCCTTTCAAACTTTGGTTTTCTGAACCTCTGTGCTGATTCCCACCACGGATCCATTGGCCCCTCCAGCATTGAAGTCTTAGATTGTGGGTCCCTCAAGTGATACAAACATCAGCTTGTCCATCATCTCTACTTCCTCAGATGACCTCCAATCTGTCTTGATTCTGATAGGCAGCTGAATGCCCTCTCACATTCAGTTGAAGAGGTTGGGAGAGGTGATTGGATGAACCATCTGCTCATCACACTCTTCTGCCGGGTCAGGTGGACTGATGGCAACCATGAATTGGTTGAAAATCTAATATAGTTGCCAATTGCAATTGCAACTGTTACTGTCGATGCATCGTCATTTTGTTCAAATAATCAGTACAAAATTTGCTAAATGCACTTCAAAGAAAAAGTTGACGTGATCCCAGTATACAGGCAAGCCAATTCATCACTGGAAGCATAATGGTTCAAAGTCACAAGGAACTATTAGCAAGCCGCCTCACTCACATCTAAGTATGTGCTTTGTAAGATAAGGGAATTTGATTGGATGCAAAAATGTAGCTAAATTAGCCTTTTACTCATCATTCAGTCAGAATGCAAAGAATTCTGAAGATCACCAAATTGTTTCATGCCAAGTGACACGGAATAGTCTGCATGGATTCTCATTTTTCCAGCTTAAGTGTCAAACAGTTGGACTGATGAGTGCAGGAAAAAAAGAAGGAAAAGTGAAGCTGAGGTGGGAGGAAGTGGAGCAGAGGCCAGAGAGGGAGCTGTCAATGCAGAGGGGTGGGGGTTACAAGGTGCACGCCCCTTTAAACAGTCTTACCTGTCATCTTAATTGCTTTAGCTGTCAAAGTTACAGTCCAATTAGACATGGCTCTTTATCGGCTTGGCCCGAAAGGAGACAGGAGGAAGGGGCACTTAATATTCAAATCATCCATTCAAATATTTAAAATCAAACATGGCGACAATGACATTAATTATCAGGAATAACAGCTATCTGGAGGGAAACAAATGATTAGAGTTGTCAATTAGTGGAATGAGAATTGGTGTGTGAGGTGTAAAAATGGGTTTGCCATTAAAAGTCTAAGAACAGAGGGTAAAACCAATTCAGGTTTTCAGAAGAGACTTTTAAAATATCCAAAGAGCAAAACACGAGGTGCAGCAACACAATTTGTCTCTATTTTAGTCTTCATATTTCTGATATTCCCTCAAATTACCTTCCAAAGGTATGTACAGAAAAAAACAAGTATATGTTGTATGTACTTACATACTGTTACTGGATATACATTTATTTATATATATATGTATCAGCGCTCATGATCCTGGTCCTCTTTCATGGATTAACAGAAAAGAAAACACCAAGTCACTTTTTAACAAAGGGATTCCACTATTGTGTGTTTCTGAAATGTTCTGTGTTTTCATGCCCCAGTCAATACAACAAAATGTACTTTGTGACCTCGCTGAACACAAAACTAAACTCTTTACTCGTTTCTTTTCATTGTGCATTCTCAAACTTTTCCTTCTTGCTATATGAGTCATGTGTAGCAAAGTTTAACGAGCAGTACATGTTGCAGCCATATCACTGGTGACACACTATGAATGTAGAGCAAGAGGTATGATAAAAGACCCTTTCTGATGCTTGATTCATGTTACAGTGGTGACTGATGATGATAATGAAGATACTGATTTGATAAAAATAAATAAATAATAATAAAATCTTAACATTATTTGTATTTTAGTCTTTTACAGCTTCATGGAAAAAAATGGAGCTTCTATGCGGATATATGGGGTGAGGGATGAGTTGGTTTGGGAAACACTGACAGAGGGTCTTCAAAGTCACCTGGAACGTGTGAATTGCATTTGAAATGCATTTGAAATCCTGTTGCAGTGCGAGTATCAGTCAGGATGTCAGTCACTGTGGGCTGCAGCAGTCCCAGCTCAGAAAGACAACACATGGCAACTGTAGTCATGGTGTCCACCATGTATGTTGCAGATGTCCTCTGGGTAAGTGCATTTTTCATTTAGAAGCAAGGATGCATTATTTCTTTATTGTACGCGTATGTATAAAGAACATTTCTTGCTGCTGCTGCAAACCAACAGGAGGCTTTTATTGCGATGGAGCCATAATTACTTCTCAATGACCTATTGAAGTTTTGTTAGTGGTGCCAACAACAAAATATAGTCTATATGCACTTCATAGTAGATGTAAATATTGCTGAAATATTGCATTTAAAGATCCGCAGAAGAACCAACCGCCACAGTGAGCCTCATCAAGGTAAACGTCTCTCACCTTGCTGTGCTCTCCTGTGGAAGACCATTGACATTGTGCTAACGCGGCTTGAATGGGTGGACAGATTGACTTAGTGTGATACCTCCCAAAACAGTGATCCCTCAACATTGTATAGAAACCTTAAAAAAAGAATCGCTTTATCCGCAAGACCTCCAATCTCCATGGTTACAACAGATAGACCTTAATGAAAGGCGAAGCGGTGGGTGGGTGGGTAGATGAATGAAATGTGGGGCTTTGTGTGCACCTTACAGAAAGGGTTTGACTGATGTCGGATTTTGAAGGCCAGCAAATGCTGGTTCAATGCGAAAACATTCCTGACATATTGTATGACAAATAGAGCTGACCTTGATGTAACAGTTCTGTTTAAAGCAGCCTAACCGGCAAATCAGATTTCATATTGTGCAGAACAAAAACAGAGAGCCCAGAAGGTGAATGTAACCAGGTATCACATTGTGTTTTTTAACCTGGTCGATACTTTTCTATTTTCTTTTGTTTAACTGACTAATAATAATTTGTGAAATTGGTCCTCTGTAGTTGCTCACAGGCTGCTATGTTATCCTATTAGGGCAAGCTGGCATCGTCACGTATGTCCACTAAAAGGGCTTGTTTTTGCCATTGACATGCTCAGATTTGTATTATAAATGTCTGACATTATGGAAAGAGTCTCGCTGAAAGAGAATATTCAGTCTGAAATCTTGCGAGGACATGAAGACGCTGGTGTAAAGAGCGCCAGTCGGGTAGAGATCGTTACGTTGGAGTACAGAAAGCTTATCTTAGTGATATCTTTCAATATCACGGCTTCATATTTGAATGATTTCAACAATGTGAATGAGGTCTTTGAATTCATTGGCTGCCCATATTTATTAGATTTAGAGTACACGGAGGAAGCTTCTAAAAATCTAAAACTGTTGTCCCTATTTGTCGCTTAGACACAAAAACATGGGAAAATAGGGTCCAGGATGAAAAATATGAAAGGAAAGCTTTAAGTCTTCGATAGATATGACATCTATGTTGAATCATAGATACTAAAGATGAACAACTTTGGTAGAAAACTTCTGGGTCTTTGATTTAAAAGAAGTAATTCCAAGCATGTGTACATACAATTTGAAGAGAAGTAAACTTCCAAGAAGCATTTCAGTAAGAAACATCCAATCAACAAGTCAACTACAACTCATAATGACCTGACATACTAAGAGCTTTTGATAATAAAACAACTCTTGTAAACTATTTTTCCATCAGGACAAAGGCAGCTGGACACCCACAACCAAGGTAGTAGGTAGTTAAAGGAAACACATGAACTGAGACATATACACACTGTCATATAGCTGCATTTGAGTGTCACGGAACGGACCTGACTTATAGGAGACATATCATGCTCATTTTCAGGTTCATACTTGGGATTTGTCAAATTTTCCAGGTCTTCGGCATCCGTCATTGCAGCCAGGGACCCACTGTAACGGCGTATTACGGCACAATCTATCTTGAAAAATCACCAATAAATACATATGCCTCTCTTTCACATAACGTTAGCTTAGTATTCTGTACTCTGTAAAGCATAAACATGCACTCTGTTCCATGTTTGTCTTGTACATGTGTGATGTGAATGACATACAGAGCCCAGTGAAGAAGAAAGCATTTGTTGTGAAGAGATATAGAAGTAACGTGTACTCACAATAATCATCAGGATGTGGGGGCGGAAAATATTATAGACAATGTGAAACAGTTCATTTCAGATTGGGCGTTTTGATGCTTACACAGTGTTTTTATACCACCCAGATCTACTTTATAGTCAAATTAACTTTCTACAATATGGGACCTTTGAACCACTTTGCAGAACCTCAAAAAAGATCTTGGACCAGAGGCCATTTGCAAACCTCCAAGTATCATAGCAACCTCATGCCACATTAGCATAACTTCAGAATAAACAGGACAGACTGTTTGGAAAAGAAGAAAGGGAATGGAAAAGAGCAGTTCTGTGTCATTCCTAAGAATGAAGAAATAATACTGTTGTAAAACTCTTGATTGATAATCTTTGACACACGCATTCTTATCGCTCAAACATATATTACTGATCAAAGTCATGGTTGTGTGTTGGCCTGTTTTAATACAGAGCCCATAGATGTGATCTGGTAAATGGGATCATTTATGGTATGGATCTGACTTCCCACAACCAAGAAGTCTAGGTGAGCGTTTTTAAGTTCTATGTTTAGATAGTTCTAGGTCTACTATTGAAGGATAATGCAGGTGTAAGACTGTTGTTTTAGACAAAATAAGAATTGTGCAATAATCAAATATTTAGTATAGGTCCACAGTCATCGGAGTTTCTCAGTCTAAAGGCCCAGACACACAAAAACCGACATCAAAAACCTCTGTGGGCCAAAATATGCCAAAATGACTGAAGCCAGCGTCCAACTAGCATGAACATTCAGCACCTGCTTGAGAGGAAATGACTCTGCCTACCAGCCAGAGGCAGAAGTCTGTATTTATGATTCAAAAAGTAAAGCCGTTATTATAAACAAAGCAATGCTCACCACTTTGTTTTCTTCCAGATGGCCATGTCATTGTAAACATCTCCATGTCTTAGAATAATCAAATGAGATGAAGATGAGGAATGAGAAGAGGCTTTTGTTTGATGCCCTCGTGACTTTACTCGTTTGCTTGCTTTCCTCACTTCTGTTTCTCCTCTCGTGCACAGTGCTTTAGCTGAACAGCCAATCAGAGGGCTCCGCTGGTGATTCAGCATCCGTAATCGGCTGAAAAGCCGCCGGCTAGTGCAAACTGTGCAGGTGTGGCGAGAGGAAGGTGGGATGTGGTTTAAAGTTTACGTGGACATTAACCAATAGTCAGAGCACAACAGCGGCACCTTAGGAATTCCACCTAAAGATTACGTTTTGCCCACACAGTATCGAGGATTCAGAGGACACTCAGGTTCATTATACAGAGTTAGCAGGAGACGTGGTTCCGCTACAAAACAATCTTTATTATTACACAAACAGTGGTTCACAGATAATGTTAAACACAAAATACTAATAAAAGAGCCATATACATTTATTTAAGAGAGGTGTAGGGATGTGGCTTATGAGGTGGACTAGTACAGGTGAGGATCCCAAAAGAGGAGGCACCCCGAGCACACGTGTACACAACACTCACACACACAACCACACGTGAGGGTTCTGAACCAGGGGTACACCAAACCACACAGCACACGAAGGGAGACACCAACACCCGGAGGCACCAACCCCACCACCTTGGTTTAGCAGCTCCTACAGGGATAAGGAACACAATTACAAAAGGCTCTGGTTCTCAGAAAAAATAAGAAAAGACAAAAGAACCAAAATAACTCAGGTTACTCAACCGTCTAAGCCCGACCGAAGACCATTTGGTCGTCCATCAAGAAAGTTTAGCGTACAGAGTGTCGTACAGTGCACTTTACAGGAACGAATATAATGAATGTTATACACATGTTATACACCTGATTAATGAAAAAAGTCTGGGCTACAAGATCATGTAAGCCATTTTTTATATGCTCCAAACACAATTCTACACAACTCAAACAAACAATTATAAGAATTACCAAAATAGCAGTCATATTTCGCCATGAGTGAGCCCACTCCATTCAGAGCTACCGAGAGAAAGCTACAGGCCAACAAGGAAAACTGAGATGCCAGAAAGCAAGCCGATTCAACACAGATTCCGGAGATATCTTCAATATTTCTCTCCGTGAAATCATTACCAAGATATGAGCCAACAAACACCAGAACCACAAACTTATTATCTGATTATTATCAGAAACGCACCTCACCTTTCGCTGTTTTCATGAAGACAAAACATAAAATCCCGTTTTTTTTCCTCAGATATCTGTTCAACGGATGTCCTGTTTGTCATAAATCTGTTTCTGTGACTTCAGGGGTGTTATCTAAACCAGGGGACCAAGGGGTAGGATTTGACTTTCGGCGTATCGGATTTTACGCTTCATGAGAGAGGGCGCGTTTTTGATTCTGACTGGCTAACAGTGCCAATCTTTTCCACGTGGGGGTAGCTCAATTCTCTAGACTCTAACGCGTCAAAAGAGGTGTCAATCACTTCATTCGACCAATGGGCTGCTGACTTACAGGTCCGCGTAGACACAGAGGAACTGGAGTCAGCCAAACCCCATGATGCAGAGACACACAGAGAGGGCTCAGAGAGGATTCAGGCTCTCAAAATGATGCCAAACTGCTGTATTTGGATGTATTGAACACCATTAGTGATAAAACAAGTGAAATATATAGTTATATAGTTTAGAAAATCAAAATGGAACAGATGGTTCCAAAATGACCATTTTGGTGACCTCGTCTGACCTCTCTGTACTAAAACCTCTCTAATTTTGTTCTGCTTCACTTTATCAAAGTCAAACTTTGCAGAGAGACTGTTCACATATTGTGCTATGATTTGGGAGAGGTTTAAACTTGCAGCTGCATCATTCAAAAGAGATAATCATCCTGAAAGTGCTTTTTTGTTCAGGCGAACCTGAAACTTTTCAATTTGAGCTGTGTGCCATCTTCATTTACTCTTAACCAGTAACATATACACTGATATTAACACATCTGAACAAATCTCACAAGTGTTCCCTTTATTATAACATAAAAATTATTAAAATAGACCTTGTGGTTGCAGAAATACACTCTAGTATGGGTATGCAATTTTCGAGCAGAGGCCTAAAAATGGCGTAAAACAGCACGGAACCGGGCGCAGTGCTGATAATAGCAGCGTCAGACCCTGTAGGCGACGCAGCGCAGCAGGGTAGACGAAACCCAGTACGCCAAAGCCGTCAGGCAAAAAAAAAAACAGCAGCGTCCTTAAACGTGAGCAGGGTTAGTTATTGCCGCTTTCTGGCAGCGTTCCGCTCGAACCCAGCCAAAGGTCCCCTGTGACAGGATGACATCAAATTAATAGAATAATAATAATTAACACCAAAGTTTAGAAACTAGCAAAATAAAATCACCTAATCAGGCAATATTCGTCGGCTCCAGAAGGGGGGAGGAGGGCATGTAGCGCTGATGCCCGCCCACCGTGATTGGCTAGTGATGGCCATGTAATTAAAGGGATGACACCGAGGCCCAGCGAGTGATAAAAGCTCCCTTCTGCTACACAGGGTACATCACAAAAGCTAGCGCTACAGATGCTCACCAACGGCTCAAAACTGTCTAACGGCTGACCATTGGCCTGGTGTGTCATAGCCTTTCGGTCATTTCCCCTAAAAACATGGTTTGTAGGTTCTATGAGGACATGCTGAAGAGCAAGCTACAACTCCTTACTGGATGAGAAGAAGTGGTCCGGGATGACTCTCCATTCAAAATGCCGCCTTGCAGTGTCACAATCTGCAGGTCTCCAGGTTGCGACAGATTCATCCGGAGTCCTCTGTTCAGGGCCAGTTTACACACCAGCTGATGTAAAAACATTTGTGTTTCTACTAGCCGGCCTTTCGGATCCAGCACAAGCAGCGTTGTGTTCACTTTGCCCACAGCAGTCTACGGGATGGTGAGGTGGCGAGTGAGCGTAGCTCTGGTTGGACTGGAACTGCAACTTTAATCCTGTGTCCCTGTTAATTGTTCATTTATCTTTTGTTATATATAAGGTGGAAAAGGAAACTTAATTTCATACTATGTTAGGTGTAAAATATATCTAAACTCCCTTATAACACATCAATAAACCCCAAACAATTATCCCTGTAAATATAGTTGACTGCCATTCCCATTCAATTTGTTCCTGGGTTTATAAGACAATCCTATAATATAAATCCTACTGCTTGGCTAACTCATGTCCTTCTCTCATTTTCCCTGTCTCCTCCTCTCAGTCTAGGATGAGTGGGGTCGCCTCACCCCAATGAAGTCACTTGCCCGGCCTTAGAACATCATTTAAGGATTTACCTTTTAGATCCCGCCACATATTGCTGGATATTGCCTGGATTTATGCTTTTGCACTTCCCATTTGGGTGGATAGTTTACAGGGGATTGGATTTGAATATACCTGCTGTGATTTGCGCTACACAGAGGGGACCGAGTGGAGCTCACCTTGTAAACTCAGACAATTAAAGTCCTGTCATACACACATATCCAGGATATTATGAAAGGCCTGGAGGAAATACAAATGAGCCAGAAAAAAGAGAAATCAACCTAAGCGTTGATAGGAGCATACTAGGCTCTACGTTGACAAGGCACACGGTAGTCACGCCGTACTATTAAAGGAGAACAGTGGTTACACAATACAATTAAATACAACAGACAAAAAAAGTTATTTGTGTGAATACATTTAGCAGAAAATTAATTCCTTTATTTATTGTCATTGTTGCATATTTCACCCACTGTAGGGATACATATTTCCATTAAATCAAGATTAATGACCCCTATCAGGGTAACTTCCTGTACTCCATAAAGGCCTTTGCGCAAATATTTTGTATCAAAACTATTCATACAGGCAGAGATGTGAACACTTACTCTACGAGGATTGTATTGACCCACAGAGGTAAATTGTTGTATAGCCTTAACTAGTGTAAGCTATTTTATTGAGTTTCCTTTTAGTGAAATGGTCTGAGTAAAGTGAAGGGCTTTTATTGTGAAAGGCAAGAACAGAAGTAGTGGATCTGGACTGCAATGCCTTTGTCAAGGGTGAAAGGAGTAATACAGTTTGCCATCTTGGTTTAAAACTACAGTGTACATTTTTAATATGTCCGTCCGGCACAATATAATTAGATGATGCCCTAATCGACAAAACAAATGACGTTGCTTTTTCGCCTCATAATATTCATATTCTGGGTGAAAGATTTCAACAGTAGTTCAAATAAATATGTTGGCGTGTGAAGTAATCGCATGGAAAAACAACGCCCCTGGTGTGTGACGGCCTTAAGAGTGGATGAAAATAAATATAATTGGTTGCTTCTGAAATATCTCTTCAACTATTGGATGGAGTGAAATGACGTTTGGTACGTTCATGGTCCTGAGAGGATGAATCCAATGACTCTGATGATTCCTTGGGTTTTCTTTTGAGGTTGACATCATACATAACTCCTGTGCACAGCAAAACAATCCAGTGAGGCTTTTGTCAAGTGCAGGCGAAGTAAGATGAAGAATAAATGAAGAATAGGCTCTCTGAACACAAACAAAACAGCAATGTCAAAGTTTGCACTTATCCTGTGAGATATCTCAATATATGATTTTACATTTGGGTTAAAGCTCACTGTCAGATTCATCTCCAAATGAAGTGGTTTAGATCATCTAGATTCATTTGGTTCATTTACAAAATCTGTGATAATCTAAATGTTATCCCCAAATGTTCCTGCAATGACTACAATGTTATTGTTTCACAGCTATGAAAATAAGAGCCAGGCTGTAATAATACTGTACATCAGAATCACTTCATGCACAGTAGACTTGTGGGTTATTTAAAAGTAGATTTGAACAGGGCATCCAGACCTCCATCACTGTAGACAGTATATAAGCTCCTCAGTGTTAATGGGATGTTTTATTGACACACCCTTAATTAATACTGGCAATATGCAAGGCAAACAAGGTGTGTCAAGGACTGTCAGCAGATACTCCCTCAACTCATTTAGCATTACCTCTGAGGGCTCCAGACACAATGTGCTGTTAGCTTTGTAATATTATGCAAGTGTCAAAATACAGTCCAATCAAATGACAATAATAAACACAGACATTTTAATGGGATCCAAAATAGTGTCACCTGAGAGCAGGTCCGTCACTGTGTGTGTGTGTGTGTGTGTGTGTGTGTGTGTGTGTGTGTGTGTGTGTGTGTGTGTGAGGGCCTATTCATGTGGAATCTCTTTTACCTCTGGGGAGTTCATGCACAAGTCCCAATTCTATTAAAATGCTACTGCTATCCTTTTAATTTCCAGTTAAACATACTGAAGCAATTCAACATGATGAGGCGGTAATAGGGGGAAAGCAACTGTGTCTCTACTTGCAGGTAGTCGCTGAACAAAGGCCTCGGAGCGGCTTTGTTTCACAGGTCGCTGCAGCTTTAAGCAGCTACCCTCAAGCCTGCACCGAGCACTGGGCATCCCTGTGTGTTTGATTAATAGACAAGGATGTGAGGATTTGCATTTCTAAATATATGTTAATCATCCCAGCCATCAGACCTGCATAAACTCAACTCTTAATGCACGCATGCTGTACCCAATGAATGCTGCCATCTCCTTCTGAGACGATGGTTAGCAAAACTGCCACCTGGTTTTCATAGGTCGTTTTAACACCTCCCTTGGGACTGTCCTCTCAAAAACTAATAACAGCGTGAGTCATTCGTTCAAATGCCTAAACACAATCTTTATTTATGTTTAATTAACACAGATATGTCGGCAAACGTAGCATGACATTGTTAGAGCTACAGAAAACCGCTGAAAATGGATGCTGGGTGGATGGATGGACGTCAAGGCGCGTGACTATGACCTCATCTGCACTAATACACTTTTGCTTTAATAAAAGGAACATAAGGAATGGTCCTATGTTACCCAGTTCTACATATCTGCTCTCCCAGGGTCCTATGTTTCCAAGGTCCTATGTTCTGCCAAAGCGTTCTTATTCCTAACTCGTCACATACAGACGCTCGGTCAGTACTCCTTGTACACTTGTGGTTTGGGGTATGTATGTTACATCAATATCTGGCAGCAAAGATTATCCTTGATTTGGGACAGAGGTTATCTTCATCTATATTAGCACCTGTTATTATGTGAACATAGTTCCATACTTAAGTTACGTAAAGAAAGCTGTCGTTGAAAGGCCCTGAAGTCAAGAATGAACAGTGACAGAGCAGGAAACAGGTAAATATTATTAGGTTGGTCATTTATAACTGATGGATGTGATAAGTAATCCTGCCAATCAGGACATCAGGAGAACGTTTTCCTCTATCACAATAGGATTTATAGGCTACATTGTGGATGAAATTGTAATGTTTCAAACAGAAATACATTACATAAAGGAAGAAATTATACTTTTTTATTGGATCTGTTAAGTTAAAGAACTAAAACCTTTTACAGTGAACTGTTATGTTACTCTATGTACCACAACTCCATATCAAAGCACAAATAAAGTGTTATGTTTGTTGGTCTTCATCAATCTTTAGGGTCAGAATTACTGTTTATTTCTTATGCAAATCCAAAAGTACCCATGTAAGATGTTGTGTGACACTGTTTGTCATTTATTAACATAAACACACACGTAACACATGCTTAATAATGGATGTTTTTTGAATTTTTTTTTTTATTATTGACCAAATCAGTTAGCTAACTGTAATTCCCCTCCAAATGAATAAAAAAGGCTTCCCTGTGTGTAGACTTCACTGAATATCTGTGCACAGCTCTGACTCTTTCATACATTCCCTCTCCCTTTCTCTGCACTAATTCTTATGCAGACACACACACACAGACACATGCTCGGCCTAATCCTGAGGAGCACTAGCAGTGCAACAGGCAGTGTCTTCAGATGTGTCTTGATCAAGGCAGCAGCCTCGCTCTTTGATGTCTAACATGATTAGCTTTTAGGGAAACGCTGGATGTTTCATAAAAGTGTGTTGGCGCCCTCGGCGGGGGGCCGTTTAGGAAAGCATCACAATCAGTGCACAGCACAGGAGAAGGAGGGGGGGGGGGGGGGATCAACCGAATGACTTCTTTAGCTTCGTTTGTCTACAAGGCTGGCGGAAGAAAAGAGCGTAAAGAAGACAGATGAATAAAAAAGGAACGAAGCGACATGACAGCTGGATTAGACATTCATACTCTGCTTCTTCTAATATATGTCATAAAAAACTGTGTTTTTAAAAATAACAAAGTTGGTATTGTCTTTATATATTTGGTCTGATATTTGCACCTTATTCATATTTTCCCAAAATCAAGTTCAAATAGAGTTTGAAAGGTTTGTTTACAGCAGCGGATGTCGGATGTTTTGTCATTGATTAGAACATATTGCTATAGTTGTGTTCATTATAGATTTATTTCAGAAGGTGTCAAAGCAAAACCAGTTTTCTTCCAAGACTGTGGCTTAGTGGAGAGCAGGGCCGTCTGTCAATCAGAGGATCGGTGGTTCGATCCCCGGCTCCGCTAGTCGCACGTCGATGTGTCCTTGAGCAAGACACTTAACCTGAAACATTGCTCCCGTAGCTGTGCCTACGGTGTGGAAATGTGACAGAATCTGAATTGTAAGTCGCTTTGGATAAAAGCATCTGGTAAATGACTGTAATATCTAGCAAGCAAATACCAGATTTTCAAATCATTTTTATTTATATAATAAATGCTCTTTTCATGTAGAGCAGGTCTAGACACTTTGTAGCATTGTTAAGAAAAGGGCTACATAAATAAACTTGATGATTAATATCATCATTATTGTATACCATACTCTTTAATATTATTTACAAACCTCCAGCAATGAATCTAAATAGAAATTAAGACCTGCTTTTTCTGATAAAAGACAAGAGAAAGACTCACATGCCCATATATACAGTACATTGCCACTGCTGTGATGAAGATATTTATTTCACAGTGAGCATAAACCCTATCACTGCTGGGTGTGGTCAGCATCTGTAACATGGTTCAAAAACAGGATTATCACGCAGGAGGCCGCTGGTCTCATGTGAAACTAAGTCAACGTTGACATTGTGCTTGTGTAACGTTGCTGAGCTTGTTATGTAACACCACGAAAGACAGTCTGCTAAAGGCGGTTGTTATTACGGTCGTTACGCTACATCGTTACGCTACATCGTTACGCTACATCGTTACGCTACATCGTTACGCTACATCGTTACGCTACATCGTTACGCTACATCGTTACGCTACAACGTTACGCTGCATCGTTACGCTACAACGTTACGCTGCATCGTTACGCTGCATCGTTACGCTACAACGTTACGCTGCATCGTTACGCTGCATCGTTACGCTACATCGTTACACTACAACGTTACGGTACATCGTTATGCTACAACGTTACGCTACATCGTTACGCTACAACGTTACGCTACATCGTTATGCTACAACGTTACGCTACATCGTTACACTACAACGTTACGCTACATCGTTATGCTACAACGTTACGCTACATCGTTACGCTGCATCTTTACGCTACATCGTTACGCTACATCGTTACGCTACATCGTTACGCTACATCGTTACGCTACATCGTTACGCTACATCGTTACGCTACATCGTTACGCTACATCGTTACGCTACATCGTTACGCTACATCGTTACGCTACAACGTTACGCTGCATCGTTACGCTACAACGTTACGCTGCATCGTTACGCTGCATCGTTACGCTACAACGTTACGCTGCATCGTTACGCTACATCGTTACGCTGCATCGTTACACTACAACGTTACGGTACATCGTTATGCTACAACGTTACGCTACATCGTTACGCTACAACGTTACGCTACATCGTTATGCTACAACGTTACGCTACATCGTTACACTACAACGTTACGCTACATCGTTATGCTACAACGTTACGCTACATCGTTACGCTGCATCTTTACGCTACATCGTTACGCTACATCGTTACGCTACATCGTTACGCTACATCGTTACGCTACATCGTTACGCTACATCGTTACGCTACATCGTTACGCTACATCGTTACACTACATCGTTACGTTTTTTGCGCTACGTTAAGTTGTTATGCTACCTTAAGTGGTTAGGCTACATTGTTACGCAAGGTTGTTATGCTAGGTTGTTATGCTACGTTGTTGTGCTACAATAAGTTGATACTCTACATTGTTATGCTACGGGTTTTTTTCAACACAAACCACAATCTTTTTTCTAACCATAACAAAGTCATTTTCTTGCCTAAACTTAAACAATTGTTTTACCTTGTTAACCACGGGGCATTGTGCGTTCCTGCAAGCATGATACAAGGCTGATATAAAACTTATTGTTGGATCAAAAAATGTAGAAATGTACAATGTCAAAAAAAATGATTCTGGTGACGTGGTTGCGGTCTGAAAAAGATTCCTTTGAAAAGTAACTACATTTGAATATCAAAATCAGCCAACAAAAACCCACACAGGTATAAAGCAGAGGAGACATGGATAGGAAGAGATGATTGAAGACACCTGGAGAACCACTGAAAACAAAAGACGGCGAACATAGATGTGAAGGAGAATAACAGGCATGAAAGAGGCAGAATGGAGATTATGTGGAGAGCAGAGGGGGAAGAAGACACGCAACGCTAATCCTGACTATCGGCCTACCAATTAGCTCTCGGTAGCTGCTTGTAATTCCACCAAATAACAGGCGATGCTGCGTAAGGGGAATTGGATTAATTGCTATTTTGATTATATTTGTCTCTCCCTCATGACGTATTTATCTCTGCCACTGTTTCAATTTCTCCTAGAATTATGTTCATTTACATGCACCTCCTGCTAATCCGCTTCTATCTGCTTTAATGAAGCTAAGGAGATTAACAGATTCTCTCTCTCTCTCTCTCTCTCTCACACACACACAAACACATGCATATACACATTTGCTACTGGGAGAACTGGGGTTCCACTGATATATTGAGCCAATATTGTCCTTGAAATCAATCAGATGAACCAGCCAGTGTCTTCCATCTCTGAAATAATGAATTTAATTGTTTACATATTGCATTGTGTTGTTTATTTTATAACGGATCAATACTGCAATGACCGCTTTTGAGAATAAATGAAAGGGTCAGTTCACCCAAATTACAAAATGACATTCTCTCACTTACCTCTGCTATGTTAACAGGATCTGTGCAAAATGTATATGTTTTATAATTAATGGTTCATAATACAAATTTAAATGTATGTAGAATATCGTTTATAGTTATAGTTGCTCATTTGCTTTTGCTCTGAGAGTGTAGTGAGAAAGCAATAACAACCTCATATCTGTGCTAACTTTAGCCTGGATGTGGTGAGCCGAGTTTCAGAAATACACCTACTAACACCAATACAAATTATGTTTGAAAAGGATGTTTTGTGAAATTAATCGCAGAAATGATACTAGTTATCATCACCAGAAGCTGTAAAAACAGACATTGTCGTCGGATTTTAAACTTTCCAACAAACTTTGAGCACTTCGAACTTTTCATTTGGCCTTTGTCAGGAAAAGCAACCAAACTGAATGATTAGATTCACTGACTGCATCTTTAGTTCATCATCAAACATGAATTTAAAAACCACAAATCATGGTTTTAGGCGGAATTTTGTGCTGGAGCCATTTTTTGCTGTTTATTCTAAACATTTTTTTTTATCATAATTGGTTTAACGGTTCACTATCTAATTAGCACTTTGTACGTTTCTGTAGGGTGTAATGGTAATTTTTTACTTAGTATATATTTCTACTTACTTAGTATATATTTCTACTTACTTAGTATATATTTCTACTTACTTAGTATATATTTCTACTTACTTAGTATATATTTCTACTTACTTAGTATATATTTCTACTTACTTAGTATATATTTCTACTTACTTAGTATATATTTCTACTTACTTAGTATATATTTCTACTCAGTTGATTGTATTCATGGATACGTCATTCTGCTCTGAACTTTGTTGAACTTCACCGTGTCTGTTGTGCAGAAGAAGAGTTCTCCCTCTGTTCACAATAACTCACTGTGTTGTATGAGAATGCTCCAGCACCAAGGCCTGTGGATGAGAATGTTCCAGCACCAAGGCCTGTGGATGAGAATTTTTCAGCACCAAGGCCTGTGGATGAGAATGCTCCAGCACCAAGGCCTGTGGGTGAGAATGCTCCAGCACCAAGGCCTGTGGATGAGAATGTTCCAGCACCAAGGCCTGTGGATGAGAATGCTCCAGCACCAAGGCCTGTGGATGAGAATGTTCCAGCACCAAGGCCTGTGGATGAGAATGTTCCAGCACCAAGGCCTGTGGATGAGAATGCTCCAGCACCAAGGCCTGTGGATGAGAATGTTCCAGCACCAAGGCCTGTGGATGAGAATGCTCCAGCACCAAGGCCTGTGGATGAGAATGTTCCAGCACCAAGGCCTGTGGATGAGAATGTTCCAGCACCAAGGCCTGTGGATGAGAATGCTCCAGCACCAAGGCCTGTGGATGAGAATGTTCCAGCACCAAGGCCTGTGGATGAGAATGCTCCAGCACCAAGGCCTGTGGATGAGAATGCTCCAGCACCAAGGCCTGTGGATGAGAATGCTCCAGCACCAAGGCCTGTGGATGAGAATGTTCCAGCACCAAGGCCTGTGGATGAGAATGCTCCAGCACCAAGGCCTGTGGATGAGAATGTTCCAGCACCAAGGCCTGTGGATGAGAATGCTCCAGCACCAAGGCCTGTGGATGAGAATGTTCCAGCACCAAGGCCTGTGGATGAGAATGTTCCAGCACCAAGGCCTGTGGATGAGAATGCTCCAGCACCAAGGCCTGTGGATGAGAATGTTCCAGCACCAAGGCCTGTGGATGAGAATGCTCCAGCACCAAGGCCTGTGGATGAGAATGTTCCAGCACCAAGGCCTGTGGATGAGAATGCTCCAGCACCAAGGCCTGTGGATGAGAATGCTCCAGCACCAAGGCCTGTGGATGAGAATGTTCCAGCACCAAGGCCTGTGGATGAGAATGCTCCAGCACCAAGGCCTGTGGATGAGAATGTTCCAGCACCAAGGCCTGTGGATGAGAATGCTCCAGCACCAAGGCCTGTGGATGAGAATGTTCCAGCACCAAGGCCTGTGGATGAGAATGTTCCAGCACCAAGGCCTGTGGATGAGAATGCTCCAGCACCAAGGCCTGTGGATGAGAATGTTCCAGCACCAAGGCCTGTGGATGAGAATGCTCCAGCACCAAGGCCTGTGGATGAGAATGTTCCAGCACCAAGGCCTGTGGATGAGAATGCTCCAGCACCAAGGCCTGTGGATGAGAATGCTCCAGCACCAAGGCCTGTGGATGAGAATGTTCCAGCACCAAGGCCTGTGGATGAGAATGCTCCAGCACCAAGGCCTGTGGATGAGAATGTTCCAGCACCAAGGCCTGTGGATGAGAATGCTCCAGCACCAAGGCCTGTGGGCCGCTGGTTGTGGTTGTGGTTTGTTGTTCATTGTTGTTCTTATCAGTCTGAGAACAACAGTCTGAGACTGAAATGTCTGTAACATTGGCCCCTGGCCCCCACCTTTGCTCCTTCTGTATAAAGAAAGCTTGTTCACTCTTTTTCTTGGTTCTTCCTCACTGAGACTGTACGCATTCTGTTGATGACTGAACCTTCTCTGTGCAGAGAATAAATACTTAAAGGACAACCTGGTTTTTGGTATTATGTTCTTCAGCATTAAAAGACTCACGCAAAGCGGGTATAGGAATTTTTTCCATTACAAGGGGAAACACTGAGATACTTCTGGTTTCATGAGTCCAAGTTTTGAGATACAGTATGCGTCACTAAGATGTTGGCTCTCATCCCAGTTTCATTCACTTCTTTTCAGGTTGTATTTTCAGCTTTTGGCTGTAGTCTGAATAAAATCATCAAAATCTACTTAAAGCTACAGTGGGTAGCATTCCGGGGATCTATTGGAAGAATTGGAATACAATGTTATTTAGTATGTTTTCTTTCGTATATAATCACCAGAAAATAAAAGCCCTTCATATCGACATACTGGTCTTCCTCTCCCCATGTTTCTACAGTAGCCCAGAACGTACAAAACAAACAATGGCAAGGACCTTTTGTGTGTTCATGTTTTTCCCGTTGGCCATTGTAGTTCTCCTACACACTCGGCACACAGAAGGAGTTTCAGTTGGTTGCAATCTGCAACATCACCGCTAGATGGCCCTAAATGCAAAAATGTGTTTCCCCCGTAAAGCAATTACACGTCATCTCCTTCTTCCTGTGTGTGTATGCATGTGGCTGTTGCTATGGTGACATAACACTTAGCAGCCGGGAGGGTGGGGGAGGTGGGGGCAGTGTGAATGAAGGACGTCTCACTCACTCAATGTTGTATGTTTTATGTCATAATAACGGTTCCCTCGGCGGTGTTGTAGTAGAGAGAGCAAGGGAGAGACAGACAGACAGAGAGAGAGAGAGAGAGAGAGATAGTTTGGACATTGAAAGAGAGACAAGAGGCTGCTGGGAACAAAAGACGTGTCACCTTATTGTCACTGTGTGTGTGTGTGTGTGCGCCACTCATCGAGGTCTTTTAGCTCAGCTTTGGCTGTAATCCTTCTCAGTAGAGGGATGACTGCCCTCACAACAAAGTCGTTACAAATTATTTCTAAAAGGTAATTCATTTTGGTCATTATCAGCTGTAAAGCTTTTTTCTCTGTTCGAGTTCTTCTAGCGTTTCTCAACAATCAGGGTCATGAATCCAATGTGGGGTCAGTTGATTCACGGATATATAATGTATGAAATTTAGGCTAGTAGAATGTATTTTTGGTGTACAACTCATTTAAAATGTTTGCATGTTGGGTTGTCTTTGTCACTCTGTCTGTCAGTCTGTAGATCCACCACGTTGGTCGTCAACTATTGGATGGATTGGCAATACATTTTGTTTGACATTCATGTCCCCCTCCAGGTGAGTTGCAATAACTTTGGTAAAACATATTTTCGTGTATGACTAAACATCTGCAGAACTAATGGCAATCCCAGCCTCAGCTGACATACGTGTGTCACTGGTTGCCATGTTGGTAAAGTTTAAACAAAGCTGTTATCCATACATATTATGGATGGATAGATGGATAGATGGGTGGATGGATAGATTGATGGGTGGATGGATGCATAGATGGATGGATGGATGCATAGATGGATGGATGGATGGATGGATAGATGGGTGGATGGATGGATGGGTAGATGGATGGATGGATGGATAGATTGATGGGTGGATGGATGCATAGATGGATGGATGGATGCATAGATGGGTGGATGGATGGGTAGATGGGTGGATGGATGGATGGGTAGATGGATGGATGGATAGATTGATGGATAGATGGGTTGATGGATGGATGGATACATAGATGGATGGGTGGATGGATAGATGGATGCATAGATGGATGCATAGATCGATGGGTGGATGCATGCATGGGTGGATGCATAGATGGATGAATGGATGCATAGATGGATGGATGGATGCATAGATGTATGGATGGGTGGCTGGATGGATGGATGCATGGATGGATAGATGGGTGGATGGATGGTTGGTTGGTTGGTTGGATGGATGGATAGATTGATGGATAGATGGGTAGATGGGTGGATGGGTAGATGGATGGATGCATTGATACGTAGATGGATGGATAGATGGATGGGTGGATGGGTGGATGGATGCATCGATGGATGGGTGGATGGATGGATAGATGCATCAATGGGTGGATGGATGGGTGGATACATAGATGTATGGGTGGATGGATGATGCATGGATGGATGGATGCATTGATGCATATATGGATGGATGTGTGGATGGATGCATAGATGGATGGGTAGATGGGTGAATGGATGGATGTTGAGTTAGGTTGCCAAATTCTTTACTGAGACAATTACTACATTCATCACAACTGCTTATCAAAAACAACTGTTTTCAATTTTATGTTACTTTGTTTCAATCAAATATTCAATCCTCAAGTCTGTGATGTTTCCTAGAAGTGCATTATGCAGCACCTTCTGTTGTTAAAAATTGTCAAGATGAAGACATGGCAATGCCTTTTGTCTATTACTGTGAGTAATAGAGCTCACAACACATTCTGTCCAACACATCCTCACCCCAATGATTCAAATGCTTGGTCAGTGGCCCTAAGCTTCTAACTATGACGCTCCACCTACTCTTCTAGCGTCAGTTTTTTACTGGGAAGGCGTGTCAATATACCCACGTTACAAGTGTCTTTTCAAAATAGACTTCCAATTTTATAGAAAGTTTAGGCAGTTAAACCACTTAGTTAGGTTCAGGAAGAGTTTGAGTAATGACTCACGTTACCACCAAATGACAAGTCACGTGACTAACAACTGACGTGATGATGATGTGAGCGTTTACTTTTAGTTTCACACGTGACGTGAACAGCCAGTGAAGGTCCTGCCTTTGTTTGTTTGTTTACTTTGAAAGCAAGGAGGAAAGAATACTGGAAAAAAAGGATGAAGGGAGGGATGGAGGCATCCTTTGCCAATGCCAGATAACCACTCTGCTACCAAGATTTGTGTGTCTGAGTGTGTGACCATGGGCTCATGATAATCACAGCCTCTAATCCTCTCCTCCAAGTGCAGAGCACACAACCCTCCATGTTTACCTTTTAATAACACACACACACACACACACACACACACACACACACACACACACACACACACTCAGCAATCAGCCCTTGAAAACTGGCCACTTCAACCTGAGGCAACAACAAAACAAGGTGTTGTATAAGAGCAGCTAGCCAAAGACCTGAGGCAGAGCTGGATTAACTGCAGTCAGGAGACAGGGAATCATAGAATAGAGCTACAGTGCAGAATATACTGTGCATGCAAGACACTGACAGTTTTGTAGAGTACTTCTCAGTGTCAGTGCACTTCATTGTGTTTGCGTTTGAATGGATGTGTGAATATGAGGGAAATGTTAGACCTGATCAGCAGAGAAAAAATAACACTGCATCTGTGGACTAGTGCAGCTTTTTTCCATCCAAACCAAGCTTTCATTTAATTGTGACATGACGGGATATGCACAATGGGCCTCATTCACAAAGAGTGTGTTTTCACAAATCTGTGCTTAAACTATAAGTACTCTCAACGTAAACACACGCCTTTTAACTATATGCATCTCATATTAAAACCACATTCATTCAAATAGCTTTTAAATGAGAAACAATATTTAAAACCTTTAATAATGCATTTGTAAAATGTATTAAAGAACTATGAAATTGATGCCCTTTCATCCTCATCAACTATTGACATAATTAAATATATATTTTGAAGCTTCAATTGAGGTTATCAAATGAAGCCTCAAATGTATTTAGCCAAAAGGCCGAGCAAATAGTTTTTTCACCGGAATTGAAAATGTTGGTTTTGAAAGCTAAAGCCCCAGTTCCACCGAAAGCCGGATATACTACGGATGTCCCCGGATACACTACGGATCAGATCCGGGGTTATCCGGGAGTGGAACCGTAGTGAAACCGTAGTCAGTCCGGAACGTTCCGTGATGAACCGTAGTAAAACCGTGGCCATCCGTGGTGAACCGTGGCCATCCGTGGTGAACCGTGGCCATCCGTGGTGAACCGTGGCCATCCGTGGTGAACCGTGGCCATCCGTGGCGTATCCGGGAAGACGAGCGGCTCGCCGGACGTACAACTAACATCCGGGGTGATCCGGGGTGATCCGGGGTGATCCGGGGTGATCCGGGGTGATCCGGGGTGATCAGTGGCCATCCGGGAATGGAGAGGGGGGCGGCGTTGATCGTAGCGCATCCGGGAAGAAACGTAGTAGGACCGGGATGAACCGTAGCGTAACCGTAGTATAACCGTATTAATCTGGGATGAAACGGGAGCTAGTTGACACCCCGGATCACCCCGGTTGTACTACAGTTTATCACGGAGCCACTACGGTTGCACCACGAATGGGACGCTTCATCCGTGACGCATCCGTAACGTGTCCGTGGCGTATCCGTAGTTGAACTGTGGTCAAACCGTGCTCATCCGTGGTCAAACCGTGGCCATCCGGGATAAACCAGGCTTGAACAGGGGTGATCCGTGGCGGAACCGTAGTAGGACCGTAGTAGAACCGGGAAACATGTCAAATGTGTTGTCATCCGGGACAATTTCCTTCCCGGATCACCGCGGATCACCCCGGATCACCCCGGATCTCACCTCTTTTTATCCAAGGTGATCCGGGGACATCCGTAGTATATCCGGCTTTCGGTGGAACTGGGGCTTAAACAGCAACAAATGTGGTTTGATGCAGAATATTAAGTTGAATAAAAAGTATTGTGAATTTTACCCACATAATTGAAAAAGAGCATGGATTAGGTAAAGAGAACTACACTTGTTACAAAACTTCTTTTGTAGCCTTTATATTTCAAAATAACTCAACGCTGACTTTTTGTTATACACAGGAAACAGACACCGGTCTCCTGGGTGACAGTCCCGTGTTGGACCCAACCATCCTTCCATTTAATCAGTGGCGGCTGGTGGAACATGTTCTTGGTAGGGCAAGCGGGTCTTGGAGGAGCAGTGCTCTCCTGTAGAGACTAGTCCCGACGAGAACGCGCAGCTTGGGGCAGAACGAAATCTGCACCAAGCTGAATCTATTTGAGGACGCTGATTGGCTAAATTGTATGTCACTCATTTATATCTTTAGTCAGCATTAAAGCATCATTGGCTAAACTGCTTCATAGACCCGCCTCTTTGGGGCAGATTCTCCAGCGCCCCAGCAGCTGAGATGTGCACACGCCGAGAGGACGAGCAGGAAAAGCATATATTTACCGCAGATATCATATTTTACACATATTACTGGGTGATTCCATATTTCAAAAACACAAATATTGACAATTTGACCATACTCACTTTCAACTGGCATTGTTTTATAGTGCCGATACATGATATTAACACATCATATGCCACCTCCACGTAATGCACCGTTAAGAGGTTGTGGTCAGGCTATCTGGGAGACACGTCATTTGATTCCAATCCATCAAATATATGTTGAGATGTTTCACCAAATAAGACAAAACTCTGACCTACTGATGGCACTAGAGGACAATGTAGGATATAAAAACCCTGGATATCTGTACCAAATATCTGGGCGATTCCAGCCCATTGTTTTCAAGTCATTTCACTAAAATCCTCAAAACATATTGTCAGCCTCGTGGTAATGCTATAGAGGAAAAGCCAGAGGATCAGCAATGTGTTGGATTCAATGGAGACCATGAATGTCTGTGCAAAATGTCATGGCAATCAAGAGAATAAATGTTGAGATGTATCAGTCCGTCAAAGAGGGGTGGGCCGTCATTACATCACCTGCCGTTATGCATGGATACACATCTTATGGCACTCTGGCCTGTATCTTGTTTTCTGGACCTGCACACCTTAAGACCAAATGAAAGGATGTCTGTAAATCTGCAAAGAAATTCCATAATATCACTGTAATAATGGTAATACTCATTTCCTCTGGACTATTGATTTAGTAGACACCCTGAGGACGATAGTAGAAACCTAACAGCCTATATTGTCAAAGTAATTGGAGTGTTGAGTTTGTTTTGCATGAATTATGCACAATGATAATCCTGGAAAGCACTTCAATAAGCATTAGGCAAAGGTCATATGCTATAATGTCTCATTATTCTAATCACTCCTCCATTATAACATCAATATGTAATTCAGAAGACATCAATAAGCTATTTGTAAATAAAACATTTACAAGAACAGAGCCTTTGTGGATGCTGATGTTTATCTCACTCCAGGGCCCTTTGCTGCCATTGATTACAATATTTTCCTCTGCAGTGCTGCTCTCCATTTGCTTATGTGCACAGTTTTGCAGCACTGGCTTCCTCTTGTTACATAATAATCGAGGATGCCTCCCAATTCTCATGGACATCATCCGATTTTCACGATTGCAGCCAATGCACAAGTCTGCGGATTTGAAATTGAATTCTCCAAATGCTACACGCTTGATCTAATCACTGGGGCATTACAAAATGTTTTCTGTTATGCTGTTTCCGACCCCAATATCCTAATGATATGGAAATTGATAATTGCACACAGCTTCTAGCGGACGTGGCTTTATTGAATACCTCAGAAGGATGAGGATATCTTTCACAAACAATTTGCCTAATATTGCGTTTTCTCCCCTCAGATCCTTCATGTGGGCCAGAGGCGACATGAGATTGAGATGTAGCGGTATTAGGTTAGAGCAGCTGAAAATGTACAATAACACATTAGCGGTCAGGGTGGTGGCTGGATGTTGATTAATGTCACTGTGAGTAGACCTCATGTCACAACGTTGACTAGGATGTATGACAGTCCAGGACCTGTGAATGGAGCAAATTACACCTTTATCGCTGCAGAGCATCATGGATCCATGGCCCATTGGAGATGTGCAGCATGTTTAGGACAATACACTGAAATTATTCAAAAACTGGGGCATATTATGTAGTGCATCCATAACCACCATATTCATAAGCTTGTGGAAATCATTTGTTCAATTTGTGCTTGGAATTTCCGTGCTGCATGAATTAAACCGATAATTCATAATTAAATTACTTCATAAACTTCCTGCACTCTTTGGAACGTTCAGTTTGGTGAACTGAGGTGGGCTTTTCATAGTCTGACACTAAAGGCCCACCCAATCACCCCCAACCACACTGAAAGTTACTTGCAAACATTTCAGAAATTCTAAATGTTATTTAAAGCTTCTATAATCAACATCCATAATACTAACTGATGATATGACCAGGTGTATGTAAAAGGTGTCACTCCTATGAACCCAGGGAGTCATCACCTGCTCTACAGAGCTTTTTAGCCTCTGTAGCTCATTGCTTTGAGTTTTACTTGGCGCAACTCTACTGTTTTTATCCAATCTCAGCACTCTCATCAACTTTGTTTGCTGGGGCTATGACTATGAGTCAATATTGACGTGTCAATGTCTTCATTTGAAGCCGATTGGACAATGTATAATAAAGTTGCAACAGCTTCCGGTTTGAATGGCGCATGAAAACTCACAGTACAGAGTCTTAGGTTTACAGTTTATCTCCACGAGGATTGTTTTTTATTTACGTTATTTAACACCCCCGAAACTGATCAGAGCTACATTTTTGCCTCTTCTGATACATGTGCCAAGTTTCAAGAGTTCTCGAGCACCCCTGACTCCTCAAAAATGCGGTTAATTTAGAAAAATCAAGAAATAATTTTCAACCCTTTTTGATGTGATAACAATCAATTCTTTTGTATTTTTTATATCAAAAGCCAAAGTCTTTTCTTACTGTAAAACAAAATATTTTGTGCGCTTAATTTCCAATTTCAATTTCAATTTCAACCAATAATACCATGACGTCCATCCATCTATCAATCTACAACCTTTAGTGACAAGGGAGGTGTGTGTGGAGCCACAGTTTGATTTAAATCCCTCTCAGAACTCTTAAATATATACTTAAATATCCCATTCATTGGGCTATCCCTATCATGGATTACACGTCCGTCACCATCTTGTCATTTTGCAACAAGTGAATGGAAGGTACCATTTTTGTAATGTGGAGGAGTGACGTAGAGACGCCGTAAACAGTTCTGGTAGAGACCTGTCAATCAGAAGGTAGCACTGCCTTAAAGCATACTCTGCTTTGTGGTCTATTTCACTCTAAGTGGACCATAATTCACTTGAAAACATAGTCCATACAATCCGACTTATTTTTGCAACCAGAGAAGTGGCCCCCACTGCGGGTTATTAGAGAGAATGCAGGTTTAAGACACTTCCGCATTGGCTTCACAGAACTGGAGGTGGTAGCCCGGTTTCACAGGAACTTTAATTATTGCTGCTGCTGAGTCAGCGTATTTTGAGGAGGAAGAAGAAGAAAAAGGAGGAAGACAAATGAGAAAAACAAGAGGGTCCATCACCAACTGAAGTCTCTAATCCAGACGGCACGATGCCAGCACGAGATGGCATTTAGATGTTTATTCTGCATCACCCGGGACTCGAGCACACGACCTTAGACACCACTGTCATCATCTTGTTGAGCTACCCGCCAGGTGAGAAACCATAGATGGTAAATGGACGGTACTTGTGTCGACCTTTTCTAGTCTCTCGACCACATAAAGTGCTTTAACACGACATGTCATCATTCACCCATTCACACACTGATGACAGGGGCTACCATGCAACAATCTAACATTCACACCCATTCATACACTGTAGAAACAGCTACGGGAGCAGTTTGGGGTTAATCGTCTTGCCCAAGGACACATCAACATGGACTAGTGGAGCCACGGATTGAAGGATGACCTGCTCTATCACTGTCCCCCCGATTAGGGCGACTGTGGCTCATACTCGTTATGGCTCATTCATACTATAACGAAGGCAATCGACAGGGGTGCATATGAAAGATTTCAAAGTAGTATCCAAAATTCAGAATTTGTGTTTCTTTATCTAGAAAACATGTCATCCAACAATTCATGCACACAAATGTATATTATTATTACTGCCTTATTACTCTTGCAGTCTTTCCAGGAGTAATTTTAGTTACATGCTGTCCACAAATGTCAAAAATGTTCCTTAAAATTTTTTAAAACTGCAGCTTTTGCTTTTTTCATGCATGTGTCTCCTGGTGTTCTGTGATCACTCATGACTCACACAGTTCCTCTCTCTGTGTTTTACACACTGGCTCCTCCTCAGCCCTATCCGGCCCACAAGGTGACATCCTAGCTCCTGATTGGCTCACAGGGGGATAGCATTACGCGGAGGGGGGGGGGGGGGGGTGACACGCTCACTGCCGCTGTGCTCACCATGAGCGTGTGCTGTCCTTGATCCCAAACAGCATGATGCACTTTGGGAGCTGTGAATGGCCTGTGTTAGCTGCTTAGCCATTCACAGCTTGGGAGAGAATTCCCTCGTCGAGTGGAACTCAAAGATTAGCATGTCGTGTAAGATTTATGATTTTTCATCTAAAATAACTGTGATTAATATGAGCTATTAGGCCCGCTGACTTGCTCCTGCCCCTACCTTTATGTTAAACATGACTGTTTCTAACTCTGCCACTCATACACAGCATACACACACACACACCTTTTACAATAATTGTGGGTAAACCGGCCTTTACTTATTTTCATAAACCCCATGCGCCTAGTCTTGAATAAATGATAACTAAAAGCAGAAACCTCCTGTAGATTTGTAAGTGTAGGGATTTCAGCTTGTGTAAGAGGTGCAAATGTATTTTGGAGTTAATCCCAAGGAGTTCAATTTGTGTTTGAATTAAAAGGGTTTACTTTCTTTTTTTATTCATCTGGTAAATGTATTACACCTCATTTCATCACCAGAAGCTGTCCACTCTGTGACATACCAAATAGGTTTGTAGATGACAAAGAATAAATTACTCCAAACATGGAGGCTCCTGCTTTTTAGGGTCATTCATTAGATTTTAAATGGGATTTAAATGTTTTTTTTCATTTTGTAGCTTTGTGGAACATGCCTAAAAAATGTAATCAAGGAAAAGAAGACAATATTTCGTTGTGTAATGTTAATAGAGCCAGTAATGTAGACTTTCAGTTGAGTCTTTATTTCATTTTTTTGCTGCTGTTTCCAAGATCAATTTGAAGCTTTCGTGGATGCGCTCGAACAAATATCACGCACGTTTTGATATATGCATCCACTCTCTGTGTCTCAGCCTCTCACCTTCACTGCACACACAAAGACACACTTATTTGAGAACTCTCTCCACCATTGTGTTTGGACATGTCGTCATATGCAGTTGAAATAAGCAAGGCTTATTAATGAGTCCGAGAGATGTGCATTGTTCATGTATTTGCCTTTGTACTTGGTGTGTAGCTGGAGGATTAAACCCTCCTAACATATGGGGCAAGTTGACCTGTGCTGTTTAAATGATCTCATAAACATTCAAACTGCTTAAATGTTATGATTATGGCTTGTCAGAGCATTCAGAAAGAATACATGTAATGCCATTTGATATACAGTGTATCCACTATATGTATTACCTATTTAAAGCTACTACGAGGAACTTTCATTTTGTGTTGATTTTGGCGGTCCCTGTGGACAAAAGTGGAAGTGTGTCTGACCACCAGGGTCCCCTTTGAAAACAAGTTCACGACAGCGGGGTCTGACAGTCCGCCCCTCTCAGTCCTGGTTCTGATTCTCCCGTGTAAAGGCAGCCGTGTTGCTAGTATCACATGTGGTTTACAAATGTAATGTTACAGCATGTAAGTACGTATGAAAGACAATAAACAGCTAACGTCTTTGAATGTTTAGCAGAGAGGTAAGGTTCATTAGTATAGCTTGTGTTCAGGTCGTCACTGTGCCCTTATGTTCATATCTTAAATAAGAATCCAAACTTTAAAAATGACTATAGTATATAATATATTTCCTTTAGTGTTCTTCACTGAAATGCTGAGAAAAAACGTTGTCTTACACTTCTGAAAAAATCCCCCCGTGAGGAAACCCCCCTAATGAGGGACGGGACCCCCAGATTGAGAACCAGTGTACTAGAAGTCTGCTTTACTTCAAATCTTCACATACTGCTGCACTATTCACCATCGTGCTGGATTCCACTTTGCTGAATGATTAAAAGCTCCAGCCTTAAAGGGACGGTTCACCCCAAAATCAAGAGAATGTATTTTTGACTTTGGGATAAACTGTCCCTTTAAACTCTCCATTTGCTTCGTACTAGAAACCTCCACACACCGCAGCAGCGGGCACACGCACATTTTACACACAAACGCATGAATATAAAGCGCACACGCACACACACAAGACACACAAAACATCCAGAGAGACTAATCTACTTAACACAAAACCATTTAAGAGCCCTTTAGCAACATACAGTAGCATAATATGTAGATTACAAGCGTGTACAGTAATCTCTGCGCTCTGCAGGCACGGAGACAAGCCTCTTTGTGTTTCCCCTTTGTGCGTTAGTCAGCATGGAAATGTGCTCTGAGGGCAAGAGGGGGGAATTATAAAGAGTTTCTATTGACATCAAATCTTAACTATATTCACATAATCCCCCTTGACACACACACACACACACACACACACACCTCCCTCCAAGAGCCCGCACACACACTTCTGACAGGGGGAAGCGGATTAAGGAGAAGAGAGGGTTGTGTGTGTGTGTGTGTGTGTGCCACAGCATAGTGTGAGTGTGTGTCTTTACACTTCTATCTGTGTTTACGAGAGCATTTGCAACTGTGTGTGTGTAATAATCCATGTATCCAGTGGCTAATCCTGCACTGAGTAGGGGGGGGGGGGGATAGGGAGGGTTTGTGTGTGTGTGTGTGTGTGTGTGTGTGTGTGTGTGTGTGTGTGTGTGTGTGTGTGTGTGCTCCCGCTGATAAGAGCCATCGATCACCAGCCGCCAGAAATCAACCGACATTCTCACACAGCAGTGTGGAGCTCCTTCAGTCCTCCCAGTAAGTGCTCACTCTTCGTTTTCCTACTTCCTCTGTAATCGTTGCTGTTGGAAGAACTGTTAGAACTATAATGCGATTGTTCCGACTCCTCTGAGGCTGTCGAGACATTCTTTTTTTTTCTTTTATTGTTAATTCTCATCATCTTTTTCCACACCTATGACTATTATTATTACTATTACACTATATCTACACACTGGTTTGACATCCATAGTTTCTGCTCTTGGCCTTCAGCATTGTGGGTACACTCGTGTGTAAAATGTCTCAATTCATAATGTAGCCAACATGTAAATGAAAGTGTAACATAATTATATTCTTGTATGGGTGATTTGTAAAGTAGCCAATTACATTTTTTTTTTACAATTGTTAACTCATGTTTCTCCTTACGGAGTTCACTTTTTCACTCAGTTCTTCACACTTGATTCACATCTCAGGATCAACTCTTGGACCAGAACAATGACTACTGTTGGTCTTCCAGGGTTTCCCACAGGACTTTGTAAGACTATGGTGGGTGGACCTCGACCCTCTAGTCCAGGGGTATTCAATTAAAATTCCAAAAGGTCCAGATTGAGAAAATCTCCTCAGGCAAAGGTCCGGAACATTACAAGAATATCTAACTTGCTCTATTTATATATATATTCAAGAAGCCTAGTATAACAACGTCTCTGTGTAGTCAACAACTGTCAAATCAAATATAGTTGAACAATTATTATTGTGTTTTCAAATTTAACTGGATGGATTATATATAATAAATACATAAATCAATGCTCTTCTCATTTCAAGTAAAATAAGGTCTGGATTAAAGAATAACTGATTAAACAGAAGGCTTTTGAAAGATGTGCATCTTAAAATGAAGTAATTCATTTTAGAAAAATGAATTTCACTGAATTGTTCTGCAGCTTTAAATTCAGTTCATTCAGGTGTGAAGTGATGTCAATAAAAAAAATCAATATTATATTATTCTCATCTTCTAATAAGATAAATTAGCAACCATGGACTTTATCTGTGGTTATTAACCCACTTGTTTCAGCTCTATTCTCTCTGGTAACATCATTGGACAGTGAACTGAAGGATTCTGATCATATTTGAATCTTTGGTTTATTTTATGTGACTTAATTTCAGACGTGAGATGGTACGTTTGCTCAAAAGAGTTGTACTTTGTCTCGTAGTATCGCTTCACATTACTGCTTTTAATAATTGTTGAGGTCTCTGAACATGTGAGACGTACTGGTTTTAAACTGCCGTGGGAAGAATTAATTTATAAGAGTGTCTATTCTTGGTTAAAGACTCTGGTCTCGCTGACCACTTTTCTCTATTTGGAGAACGTCATGTGAAATAACTAATGCGACTCACGTAGTGTTCTTTCTCTTTCCTCTTCTCAGCCCCGTGTGTTATGGTGTGTGAACATCTCACTCCAGTCAGGAAACATGTCAGAATACCCGTATTTGATTGGCTGAGCTGCATCACATGATGTGATTTACACGCATTGGTCGGCGTGTTTCTTGCACAGCTGAACAAGTGCCGTAAAGGCTGAAAAAGGTGCACCGGTTAAAATAAAAGCGTTCCTTCAAAATAAAATCGGTTTTAGGTCCTGGGTCCGGATACAACGGCGTCTGGGTCCGGATCCGGACCGCGGTCCGCCTATTAGTGACCCCTGCTCTAGAGGGATCCGGGGCTTCTGGTCCCAGGGAAGAAAGTTCTGTACATTTTAAAGATAACAAACTTCAATCTGGTGCACATTGAGATCAACATTTAAGAGGCTAGATCTATGAAGAACTTTGTGCTCTACTAAACAATTTAATCACGAACTCAATGGTTGTATAAACATGAATGGTGATGACCGGGCAAAAGAAGTCACACTCAAAGCAGACCATCAGTCCGAGGGCCAACCAGCATCGGGGAGAGGTACCAAGAGGGGATCCCACACCAATGGCTGTACCTGCCCTGCTGAGTTGGAAGTCTACTAGAACTGCAGAGAGGAAGAGGAAATCTACTAGAACTGCAGGGAGGAAGAGTAAGTCTACTAGAACTGCAGAGAGGAAGAGGAAGTCTACTAGAACTGCAGAGAGGAAGAGGAAGTCTACTAGAACTGCAGAGAGGAAGAGGAAGTCTACTAGAACTGCAGGGAGGAAGAGGAAGTCTACTAGAACTGCAGAGAGGAAGAGGAAGTCTACTAGAACTGCAGAGAGGAAGAGGAAGTCTACTAGAACTGCAGGGAGGAAGAGGAAGTCTACTAGAACTGCAGGGAGGAAGAGGAAGTCTACTAGAACTGCAGAGAGGAAGAGGAAGTCTACTAGAACTGCAGAGAGGAAGAGGAAGTCTACTAGAACTGCAGACAGGAAGAAGAAGTATACTAGAACTGCAGAGATGAAGAGGAAGTGTACTAGTACTGCAGGGAGGAAGAGTAAGTCTACTAGAACTGCAGGAGGAAGAGTAAGTCTACTAGAACTGCAGAGAGGAAGAGGAAGTCTACTAGAACTGCAGACAGGAAGAGGAAGTCTACTAGAACTGCAGAGAGGAAGAGGAAGTGTACTAGTACTGCAGGGAGGAAGAGGAAGTCTACTAGAACTGCAGGGAGGAAGAGGAAGTCTACTAGAACTGCAGAGAGGAAGAGGAAGTCTACTAGAACTGCAGAGAGGAAGAGGAAGTCTACTAGAACTGCAGACAGGAAGAAGAAGTATACTAGAACTGCAGAGATGAAGAGGAAGTGTACTAGAACTGCAGGGAGGAAGAGTAAGTCTACTAGAACTGCAGAGAGGAAGAGTAAGTCTACTAGAACTGCAGAGATGAAGAGGAAGTGTACTAGTACTGCAGAAAGGAAGAGGAAGTATGCTACTGCAGAGAGGAAGAGGAAGTCTACTAGTACTGCAGAGAGGAAGAGGAAGCCTACTAGAACGGCAGGAGGAAGAGTAAGTGTACTAGAACGGCAGGAGGAAAAGTAAGTGTACTAGTACTGCAGAGAGTAAGAGTAAGTCTACTAGAACGGCAGGAGGAAGAGTAAGTGTACTAGTACTGCAGAGAGTAAGAGTAAGTCTACTAGTACTGCAGAGAGGAAGAGTAAGTCTACTATTACTGCAGAGAGTAAGAGTAAGTCTACTAGAACGGCAGGAGGAAGAGTAAGTCTACTAGAACGGCAGGAGGAAGAGTAATTCTACTAGTACTGCAGAGAGGAAGAGTAAGTTTACTAGAACTGCAGAGAGGAAGAAGAAGTCTACTAGAACTGCAGAGAGGAAGAAGAAGTCTACTAGTACTGCAGAGAGGAAGAGTAAGTTTACTAGAACTGCAGAGAGGAAGAAGAAGTATACTAGTACTGCAGAGAGGAAGAGTAAGTCTACTAGTACTGCAGAGAGGAAGAGGAAGTTTACTAGAACTGCAGAGAGGAAGAAGAAGTCTACTAGAACTGCAGAGAGGAAGAAGAAGTCTACTAGTACTGCAGAGAGGAAGAGTAAGTCTACTAGTACTGCAGAGAGGAAGAAGAAGTGTACTAGTACTGCAGAGAGGAAGAGTAAGTGTACTAGTACTGCAGAGAGGAAGAAGAAGTGTACTAGTACTGCAGAGAGGAAGAGTAAGTGTACTAGAACGGCAGGAGGAAGAGTAAGTGTACTAGTACTGCAGAGAGGAAGAGTAAGTGTACTAGAACGGCAGGAGGAAGAGTAAGTCTACTAGTACTGCAGAGAGGAAGAGTATGTCTCCTACTGCACAGAGGAAGAGTAAGTGTACTAGAACGGCAGAGAGGAAGAGAATGTGTTCGTCCACTGTTTTACAGCCGCTCCTTTGACCACAAAATATATACGAACACTATTCAATTCAATTCAATTCATTTTGCAGAGCCAGAAATTAGAAATTCTTCTCAGAGGGCTTTACAATCTGTACTCATACGACATCCTCTGACCTTTGACCCTCACATCGGAACAGGAAAAACTCCCCCAAAAAAAACCTTTAACAGGGAGAAAAAAGGAAGAAACTTAAAGGAGAGCAACAGAGGAGGGATCCCTCTATCAGGGTGAACAGAAGTGTGACAGATGTCATGTGTACAGAATGAACAACATAACACAGTTACAACACATTCAATGCCTATGACAGAAATTATTCATTTAATGAGAGTAGTAAGCATAATAATGATGGAAAATTATAACAGCAGCAGTGGATATAGTAGAATAACAATGATGACAGTAATGATCGGTAATAGTAATAGTACTGTGACTACTAATAATAATGATAGTAGCAGTGGGGGTCAGGCAGTACCAGGGTCCAGATAAAACCATGATCCATGGAAACCTGTGAGGAGAGAAAGCACAAAGACTCTGAGGAAGAAGCAAAGTCAGTAATGTGCATTAATGGGACATTAATTCATACAGAAGGAGAGAGAGAAGAGGAGAGAGGAGCTCAGTGTTTCCTAGGAAGTCTACACTATCTGATCAGGCAGGTTGCATTGAAGTGTGGACGCACATATGAGGACGATCTGGCGAAATGGAAGTGTAACCACGGCCGTAGTTTCAACACACAAGCTTGCAGATACTAATCATTTAAAAGAAATGTTGATCAATAACAAACCGATCTGGGAGGTTCGTCCTCCCACCACAGCTGTGACATCATTTGAATGCAACTAAATCCCCTGGGAGGAGAGAGGCCCATTGGAAGCAGATGCTGCAGATGAAGCTTGCAGATAATGACTACTTCTCCAGTGCTTGATTGCAGCCATTCACATTCAGACTGCTGAGGTCAAAACTTGGTCCTTGCTCTTAACAAAAGCTGCAGCAGAGTGGATTTTAAAAAAATCTTGTATTCACTGAATGAGGGTTGGAGGGTTTAGATAGAGGAAGTATATTGTCAGCCCAAGCTCTAGATACAGGATTGTATTATTGAGTACCCAGAATCAACTTTTTCGCCTTAAAAAAACCCTCTTGAGCATGAAAGGTTGTCATCATGAGCTCACTGATCTGTGTTGAAATGTTGTGCAGAGTCAGAAGTACAGCCAGCTGAGAGCAGCATGGCAGGTATTATTTATGTAACGGGATGATTGAGGAGCTCGGGGTTTAAACACACCACCGTTTTGAAAAAGGCAAATGTGACTGTTGCTCCAGCTGATGTGGCGGACATTATTACTTACATCTTTCCTCCCATCTGGTTACCTGTGGTGAGCAGATGGGATTGATCTGGTTTCACGCTGGGTGTCTTGAGTCCCCACAAATATAAAAAAAACTATATATAAACACTATATGAAGCATCGCGTTAGTTCATGCAGGACACGGAAGTCATACGCCCAAAGCTGTAACCAGCTGACAGCCAGCCGATTGAGGTTTATTTAAATATGACCCCCTCCTTCATTCATTCAGAGTTCATCTTTCATGGCAAATGGTTGAAATGTATTTAAAAAAGTACTTCTGGCTCATTCCTGTAAACCCTCTGGGGTTGTTGCTCGGTGCTCCCCGTCTTAGCTTGGTAGCTGCTGGCTAATCCGGGGAGCATTCAAGGAGCGGAGCATCATCGCCAAGTTTAACTGTATTTACATTTGTTGCAATAAATGTTTAAAATCTATGACGAGAGTGTTCCTGACTGAAATGTATATACAAATATAATGTATAAAATATAAAACACTAAAATGTTTCAGTTTTCAACATTCAATAACAAATTGTTGCCTATTTTTTTTAATGAAAAAGAATGATTAAAACAACAACAAAAGAGTAAATTAAATATAAATAAAGGAATATTAATAATAATATGAATATGAATAATAACAATAACAACAATAATATACTTGCTTTCAGCCTAACGTATGTTTTCTCCCACGATTATGACCTAACCCAATATAAAAACTTAAACAAGGCACCACACGTCTGAACGTGTGATAATCAATCAATGTGTCGTTGTCAAGGCTGCTACTATGACACTAGCTGCCTTCTGTCAGTGCGCTCCTACTCCTTCCTTTATTAAGTACCCAGCAATAAAAATGTTGCGTCCTGCACACACTGTAAGTACATTTTCAGTCGCCCACGGCGTAAATGTCGATAAAAGATCTTATTAAGATGAATACATATAGCTGTGGTGAATGTGTCACAGTTTTAATAGGTATCAGACAGTCCAAAATTTAGATTTAGGGAGACTAAACATAACTTTTCATCTGCAGAGGCGCTGTCCATGGTGCTGAAATGTGCTCGGCACTAACTGCCCCCCTCAATCTTGAAAAAAAAAAATGAGCATGTACACAAAGGTTTGATACACTTAACTGTTCCTCTTTGGTGGATTGAACACATGGTCACCCTTGTCTTTCCCTGGTCTACTCTACGTGGAGTGAGATTATTTTCTGCAGGAAAATTGATTGAATAGATGTCAACTTGTGTTTAGAACCCAGATGTGAGCTCGGCTGACAGAACAGTTTTCAGATGAGACATCTTTTAACCCCTCACTTTTACAGACCGTCTCCAGGGCGGCTGTTTCTCCAGAATAGTTCCTTCTTCAAAATGGATTTCTACAACTTTCTGGAATCATAGGGGTTCATAAATTGCTACTTTATTTCAGATTGGTATCAACTACTCTGTAAAAACTGAAACCCACGTTCACTTCCAATTTGTGTATTTGAGTGTCAGATGAAATGCAAAGATGAGAGAAGAGTAAAGGTCGGGGACTGGTTTTTTAAATCATCACGGTGAAAGCAGCCAGGCTGGCTTTCAGTATCCATTACTGCCTATGGAGCACATATGGTACCCTGCCAGGACAGTTCGCTATCAATTAATGTCTACAAATCCCAAACATTTCACTGTGTTTTAGCTGCACTGACAAGATAACCACAAGGTTGTCACCACAAATGAGCTGCAGTGAGGGCTGCAGACAAGTTTTTCTTTGTCTTTTAATGACATCGTCATATAAAAAAGATGACTAAATGTCTCCGTCTCTTTCTTCTCCTCTCCAACATGCAAATCACTTAACAAGCAATCTGTCTTAAAGAGGGCCAACTATTAGAGACATGATCCATTTACTTTTCCTCTGGCGGTGATGGAGTGGAGCGTTTGCTCCTCGCCTGGCTCCTTTCATATTGCTTCGTTGGCGACACATAAACCTGGCATGCTCCTTAATGGGATCCCATCCATAATGTTGAATGGGGGGGGTAATCATTTCATGTAAGGAGATTAAAAAATATGATCTCTAACAAGGCCCTCCTGCTGTCCAAGTTGACTCACGGAGAATCGAATAAATTAGAGGGATGATCCACATGTGGACATCTCTGTCCGGAAGCCAAACGCATGATACTGTGCGTAACCACATTTTTTAGAGCAATATTAATTGATTAATCTTTGAGATATTGTCATTTTTTCCCATCTTTATGACAAAATGTAGGAAAGCCCTCTGAAATGATAGTTAAACCATTACAGACGTGGTTGGATAATGAAACAATGGGCCCCTGAGCATACACACTGTATATAGGGGCCCTTTGACCCGTTACAACCAAATCCAACTCAAATCCACCCCCGATGACATTAATGTCTCAGTGACATGGAGATTAGAGCATCTTTGTATTCCCCAGTGGAACTGAATTTTTGAGCAGCGTACAGTTGCTGTGTCAGACTGACTTTTATATTTTACATACTCTGCATGCTTTTATGTTTTGTGCTTCTGATTTTAGTGTCTACCACTGCAGCATAATCTCGTCTTTAAGTCATGTTTCTATTTAACATATTCATCCCTCATTTATTTGCTGTGCATGTGCTGTTTTATGAGCCTCGATGGTTTATGTCTTAATAGTACGTGACCATTTTGTATAAGGCTGTCCTGAATGACGTTTCTACTCATATTAATATTATCTCTTCTTTTATTGTTTCTCCATGCTTAGAAAAGATAAATGTTGCATAACTTTGTCATTTTAATCTTATATTCTGTTTTTTAAGGGTGACTTTGTAACATCTGTCCAGGGACTACAAATGAAGAAATAGCCTCTTGGCTAACTCTGGGGCATTTACAGGAATGTTTTATTAATGTGCAATTCCCCTACCAAATAAACATGTATCAAGAAAAACAAGAGGGATTTTAATCAAATCCTTCGCATTTGATTGGACCGCTTATAAGTAGGCGGGCTTAGAATGTAGCGAGAAACGGAGGTACAGAGGACCGGATCCATAAACACCTCCCTTGTTGCTAAACGTTGAGTCATTGATGGATGGATGTGATGATGTCATTGGTTCAAATTGGTTGGTACTAACTTACGTGAGCACACGTCATATTTTGTTTTACAGGGAGAAAAGATGATTGGATTTTGATATAAAAGAACAAATAAACTTTATTTTGTAATTTTTTATGCACAAACTGTTATACAGGTGCACAATATGACCGGGGATGCGATCTAAAAGGGTACAAAAAAGGGCCTATTTCATTCCATCTTGACTTCTAAGAGTTGCATTTTTCAATGTTTCAATGTGCAGCCACCATAACTAAAGAAATCTGCTCACAATCCTTTTCATGCTACTGTGATTATCCTTATTGCTACAAACCAATGTACTAAACATACATAACAAAATAAAATACATCTTGTTAAAACTAACTTTAATACGTTTCTTTACAACCCGAAATGTTGGTATTTTGTTATAACAGGAAACTTCCATTAGATGTTGAAACAAGAGACTGTAAGTATCTGATATTTTTTCATTCAAAAGTGAAATATTTGGTAACAATTCTAATTATAGAAATCTAGTTAAATT
Source organism: Leptoclinus maculatus (assembly GCA_032191485.1). Lineage (NCBI taxonomy): Eukaryota > Metazoa > Chordata > Actinopteri > Perciformes > Stichaeidae > Leptoclinus > Leptoclinus maculatus. The sequence continues at coordinate 17,789,678 of JAVDOI010000013.1, forward strand.
AATCAGTTGCCAATAAAACACAGTTATTGTAAAATATGGTTCCTAAATGGACATTTTACTACTTCAGCTAAAGTAGAATTTACTGTAATTACTAGATGAACAGCACACAGTTGATCTGCAATAAATGATTTCTGTCATCTTATCCCGGAACTCAATTTCACCTTATGATATATTTATAACAATAAACATATTCATATCCACAACATTATGAAAATGATCTACACTGCTGCTCAATGGCACCCAATGGACAAGACGAAAGGCAACTGCTTCTGCCTGAAGTCGCGGTAGATGGATGTGCCCCAAGTTTACAAGTAACTCTGACTTTGAGAGGCTTTCCACTGAACTTTATCTAGTCGGATGTGGGGACATTTATATTTACATTTCTTTGATTTCCCTGAGAGACCTTTATGATCTTGCAAATACTGGTGATTTTCTCACAGATGGTAAGTGTGACGTTCTTATAACAAGACAACTCCTCTTGTGGAGGAGGTAAATATGGATAGTTGGGCATATGACGATTTATTGTATTATTCAGGCATGGGTCAGTTTCCAGTTTTGATTCTATGCAAATGAATTAAGGACCAAGATCTTTTCTTAAAGGCACCCTGTGTTTGACAGCTAGTAGCTCAGAGAGCAACGATTGTACGAGTGGCTTCCTGTTTAATTTGGAGCGTTCTGCTTCTACTTGAAGGATGGTGGAAGTTCCTGTTTCATATCTGCATTTTTTTATTGGCTTTAAAACCAAATTCACTCACAATCTAAAAGACTCATTTCCACTCATGTTTTTGGGGTGTTGGTTATCCATACACACCATTGGTTGAGGAATAATGTCTTCCCACTTCTGATTCTACCGCTGCACTCGGGCAGCTAAGGAAGTGATTTCACAATGTAGCCTTAAAACCTTCTAATGGCAAAAGTATTTGCTTTCCCAAAGATATTTCCACTCAGAACACATGGCTTTACTCAGTTCAACAGGTCTCAAAATTATGGCCGGACCTTTTTGTTTTTTTTGTTTTTTCAAGTTTTCAAGTAAGTTCTCCGATCACTGGCAGAACGCCTTGGTTTGATTGCCAAATCGGATGCCTGCAGCTGTGGGAGATTATTATCAGACAGGTTAAAAACAAAGCAAACTGAGACAAAAAATTTAAACTCAAGTGCTATTCTAATTCATGCACCAAATGAAAGTGAAAGTGGGATTAACAAAATGTCGGTCCCTTGAATTTTGGATGTGATAGAAATTTGAATTTGTCACTTAAAAAGAGAACTTTTTCACTCATCCTCTGCTTTAGAAACGAGCCTTGACCCTGACTATTACTCTGAATAACTGTTTTAGAATTCTATTTAAACTGTTCCAACACATTCCAGACAAGATTCACTCATGAGTGCTTTTTTCGTTCTTTTTTCCACCCCAACTCTTTTTGTCGTCCTTTCCTTTTGTCAGTGTCTTCTTTCATTCTAAAACATAGTGGCAAAATAAAAACAAAGCAGGCAATGCTCATGCATAACGTTCTGGCACCAAATCAGCGAGGAAAATAGATTTTATGAATTATTACTAGTTGTGCTTACTCAAGGACTTTCCCCCTCGATGTTCTGTACTGATGGATCCACAACATTATTGGGATCTTTAAAAAATAATGCCATAACAATTCATGTAAAAATAATTAATAGATGTTTATTCAATTACAAACAATACGTAAAAAGTAGTATGGTTAATATTGTCTATTTACCACTGCTGAGTCAGATTTATTAATACAAATTCTGTACCTTTTTGGATAAAATGTGATTTTTGTAAGAAAGAATATATCAATTATAATCAGGACATGGTGCAATAAACAGTGTTCATCTTGAGCAAACACAATAAACAAGGGTTTCATCAATAATGACAATGGAGATACCCATTTTACATACAGTATTGTATGGAAATTATTAGCCCAAATTTGCACCAGTATATAAACCACAGTTTGGGTGCCCACAGACATCACAGCACTTATTTTTGCAACTTTTGTCTTCGATCTAGAATGATGAAAATTAGTTCAGACATGTTACTAACCCGCACTAATACAGGTATATATGTGAACACATACCTGTGGCTGGTTTGAACACTATCCAGGTAAATAATGCATTATGCACACATATTGAAACATATCACAAGTGGCCAGTGTAGGGTTCTTCTTTTGTTCCTAGGTTGTCTATATTGTGTACTCCTCATTTTTTAACATTGCAATTCATTCTGATTTCTGGTTTTTGATGCTCCTGGTGACAGATTCTTTGGGCTGGTCTTGGGTCTGGCTCCTAACTGGCTGGTTTTGGGGATAGCTCCTGACTGGCTAGTCTTGGGGCTGGCTCCTGATGAGCTGGTCTTGAGGCTGGTCATGGGGTTTGCTCCTGACTGGCTGGTCTTGGGGCTGGTCTTGGCGCTGGCTCCTGACTGGCTGGTCTTGGGGCTGGTATTGGTGCTGGCTCCTGACTGGCTGGTCTTGGCGCTGGCTCCTGACTGGCTGGTATTGGCGCTGGCTCCTGGCTGGTCTTGGGGCTGGTATTGGCGCTGGCTCCTGACTGGCTGGTCCTGGCGCTGGCTCCTGACTGGCTGGTATTGGCGCTGGCTCCTGACTGGCTGGTCTTGGCGCTGGCTCCTGACTGGCTGGTCTTGGGGCTGGCTCCTGACCGGCTGGTCTTGGCGCTGGCTCCTGACTGGCTGGTCTTGGGGCTGGCTCCTGATGAGCTGGTCTTGAGGCTGGTCATGGGGTTTGCTCCTGACTGGCTGGTCTTGGGGCTGGCTCCTGATGAGCTGGTCTTGAGGCTGGTCATGGGGTTTGCTCCTGACTGGCTGGTCTTGGGGCTGGTATTGGTGCTGGCTCCTGACTGGCTGGTCTTGGCGTTGGCTCCTGACTGGCTGGTCTTGGGGCTGGTATTGGCGCTGGCTCCTGGCTGGCTGGTCCTGGCGCTGGCTCCTGACTGGCTGGTCTTGGCGCTGGCTCCTGACTGGCTGGTCTTGGCGCTGGCTCCTGACTGGCTGGTATTGGTGCTGGCTCCTGACTGGCTGGTCTTGGCGCTGGCTCCTGACTGGCTGGTCCTGGCGCTGGCTCCTGACTGGCTGGTATTGGTGCTGGCTCCGGACTGGCTGGTCTTGGCACTGGCTCCTGACTGGCTGGTCCTGGCGCTGGCTCCTGACTGGCTGGTCTTGGGCCTGGCTCCTCCTTATGGACAGGTCTTGGGACTGGCAGTGCACAGCTTCAAGTTCCTGGGGGTGAACATCACTGACAACCTCTCATAAAGCCAGAACACCACCTCCTTACTGAAGCGGGCTCGGCAACTCCTTTAAGATGGCTAAAGACAGCTGGACAATGCACATCCAGTGACCATGCAGTAACTTTCGCTTATGATCGAAGATGTTTAGCCTCACTAATCATAGCCAATATAATAACTTCTGTACCTTTATGAAGCCGTATGCCTTGACTCTATGAATAAGAATATATGTACAGTATAGAACAGTACAGAATTCAAAATTCAGCAGGCGAGACAGAGAGTGGGAAAAGAGAGTACAGCGATGGTAAAGTGAGCTACAGAGTGAATGAAGAAGGGGCTGGCGTTTGTGAGAACAAAGCAGTAAATCAGAAGAATAAACAAACGCTATTTTCTGATTCTTTCCCAGCGTTAATTTTCTAAAGCACAAATAAACACATTCACCCCTTGGGAAGGTACCGGATTGTGAATGAATGCAGCCCGTCTGTGTCTTCACTCAATCACTAGTCCAACAGTTGCCTACAGCAGAGAGACTGCAGGGAAACACATACAGACAGATGCACACGAAAACACACCGCAATGTAACAACCCGTTCTCCGCCGCTTTGTGTCATACTGATGAAGAGCTCCACATAACCTTAGCCTTGGTATCCCCAATGCACGTGACAAAGCAGTAGTGTTTGACTTGGCAATGAGAACATGCTGCACAACTTGCTTATTAGCTGGGGTTTACACCACCGAGTGTGGTACAAATGCTCTTTGCTGACGCCCAGAAACGTCCGGAACACAGACAAATAAGAAAATATACAGGTAGAGAGCAAGGTCTCTGCAGATACAGACACCACCACACAGTTCTAGTGGGTCGTAACTGAGAATAGAGAGATCATACTGTATCAATCTATACATTGTTGCATGGTGTACCTTAAATGTGAACCAGCCTGACACAATTGAGCACCACAGTTCAACTCCACCTCGCAGACTCACCACTTCGTCACTTTGTGATCATGAAAAAAAATATTTCGTTTTTTAATTTTATGTTGAAAGCTCTGTATTAGCCTCAGGGAGCAGAACACTGTACAACATTTCGTCCAGCAGAGAGCTTTCTGTAAATGATCCTCCTGACCTGGATGGGATCTGTCCTGACCTGGACAACAATTAGGCCATTGCTCCAGGGTTACAGCACAAGCCATTCTGAGCTTCACTGCAATTTCTATTCCTTGTCTGTGCATGTGTCTGTGTGTGTGTGTTTATGTGTGTGTGTGTGTGTGTGTGTGTGTGTGTGTGTGTGTGTGTGTGTGTGTGTGTGTGTGTGTGTGTGTGTGTGTGTGGATGTACACATGCATGTGATTGCTCTTTTTCACGCCCCCTGCATGTGGATAAATCTGTTAGGTACAATCAATACACTGAAACTCAACTATCATTTCTGGAGCTTCCAGTCAGCACTTAGGAGAGAGGAGGGCTGAGGGCTATGCTGTTTAAGTACCACTATAACACACAATCTGTGTGTGTGTGTGGAGGTGGTGGTCCTGTGAGACTAAGCATTGTGCATTGTGTGGATAAAAAGTCCCGTACTGGTTGAAAACTTTGCTTGAAATTCCGTGGCATCTAAAAGATTTGTGTGTTAGCACAATAGACATTAATACAACACAAGTCCTTCATGAGCACATTAATGAGATAACCGTACCATCATAGAAGTGTTTTTTGATCTGACAGCATTTATCTGTGTCTTCCAAAACACATCACTGTTTAAAAACTAAATCGGTTTATTATGTGAAAACACTGTTTTGGTTAAGGCTTACTTAGGTATAGGAAAAGAAAATAGTTTGGATTGAAATAAGTACTACAAATTGTCATGGGAATCTAGTGGTTGTTCAGATATTTAATAAATCTGACCATGTATATCGTCTGGCAAAAAACCTGGTTGAGATTAGATTTCTGTTGGGTTAGAGAAAACAGGTTTTAATTACTTACATGTAATGGTGGTGGCAACCCGTTATGCAGTTAAGAAGTATCGCTATTTCTTAATCGTCCCATTACAGAACATTTGAATTTCATACTGTTTTGAAAACATGGTGTCTACAACATTCAGAGCTGAGAAACCAATTGTATGTTGTCCAAACTATGCCTTATTATGAAGTATTTTAACGATAAATATACTAACTTCATAAATTAAATCAAAACACACAGTGGCCGCTGTCAACGGGGAAACAAAGCAGTCAAACCTTGTTTTACTGCCACACTGACATACATATATGCTATTGTCAAAGTACTTTACCAAGGAGTATGTTATTTTTGCCCAAATCAGCAGATTTAGTTACTTGCATGTCTGCAGCCATTATAATTCACCAGAAAGCCACACAGATCAGCTGCAATAGGAGCAAGGTGCCAATTTGACCTAAAATACTTTGGCTTTCAGTCGGCCGCTGTCTCTTGAACCCTAGGCCTTTTCTTTGGCTTCTGCTCGAAAATACTATACCCATACTCAAAGGGGCCTTACTCTCTAACTACAAGGTCTATTTGAATCATTTCAATGGATTAATAACACTAAGAATGGTTTGCTCATATGAATTGTGTAAATATTGTGTATATGTTACTGGTTAATAGCAGATGAAGATGGAACACAGCTCCACTTTGAAAATGTCAGGTTTGCATGGTGAAAAAGCACTATTATTGATAATACTATATTAGATGAGGCTCAGTAAAGCCTAAAAACCACCCAGCATCATAGCAAACAATGGCAGTAGTCACACACAAAAGAATTGGAGTGAATAGAGTGAAGTAGGCCAGAGCAAGAGACATAAACGTACGAGAGGTCACGAAAGGTCGTCATTTGAGAAACAGCCTCTCCAGCTGTTCCATTGTACTTTTATAACTTAAATAACTATATATTTAACTTTCTTTATCCTTGTACATGCACAATCTATCACATACAGCAGTTAGAAATCATTATGGAGAGCTAGAACCCTCTCCAAAGCCTCTCGGGGCCGCCGACCTACGGCAGAATGCGCTATAGCGTGTGTGTATTGGACCACTGTTGAGCCTGTGATTGGTCAATTCTATACTACGACATCTCTAAACACGTGTTAGGATCTGGCCAATGTGGTGGAGGCATTTCTTTTTTCATTGAGAGGGTCGTTTTCCAGAAAAACACGATTTACGCAGCCGAACCTTGCGTAAAAGCACGAGTCTTCTTATTGTGAAACGTGGTCCTCCGAGCTCATTTGACCCCCCTTTATTATATTCCTTAGCTTCTTACCTTCCAAATGAGTAAATATGCATACAAGTCTTATGGTAGAGGAGCTATTCCTGATTCATTTTGGGTATATTATGTTTCGTAGGGATAGTGCTAGGGGTTAGGAGTGGGTACCTTTATTAAGCTCTGACAGAACAGAAATATAAGTATTTGATGACCTGCAGTGAGTCTAAGCAAACTTCACTGCACTAGTTTAGCTAAAACAATACACACTCAAATTATTCTTATTCAAACATATTAGTTACCACCACATATACTACAGTATATCCACTAACATCATCAATACATCAACTGTATTACCTGAATAGAGATGTAAAGCAGGACTCTCTCCCAAAGGAAAGGGAGTGAAAGGAAGTGAGAGAAGTCAGTAGAGAGAATATCATTTTTTCCCCTCCAAAAACACCTGCATCTTGTTTTTGGTCGACATCAAGCACACAAGAGTGTCGGCTGCCTTTAAGGAGAGTCGGAGAGCAGCAGCCAGCTGCCAACTGAGCCACCAGGCTTCTCTGTGCAGATAGAACCAGCTCTCTGCTGCTGCTGCTGCCTGGCCTCCACAGATAACTCTGTTGTCTACATGCTGTTACACTGAATGTGTGTGTGTGTGTGTGTGTATTCAAATGAGGTACTCAGTCACTCACCCCAGCCACTGTTGCCTGCCTCTGATATGATGGATATGACATTGACAAATTGATTCAACATTAACTATAAAGTTCTTCTATATCATCAATATTCTTGATTTAGAATGTGTAATAGCATTTTCTTCATAACACAGTTCATAAAACACACAACTACCTTTCACTACAATCAGAGTAAAATGCTACTATCACATTCATAAGCCCTTACAGTTCTGGCACATGCTGAAGGGCTGGGTGTGTTGATCCTGATGTGGAGGGGGAGGGGGGGCAACATTCTGAAAGACAATAGACCTGAGAGAAAAAACGCAGCCCCCACATTCATTTGATTTGTGGTATTCCACCTAATTGGTCCAGCTTTGACTGCTGCAGTTGGGAGTGTGTCAATGTTCCCTCAACCCAATGTTCCCTCAGTCCTATGTTCCCTCAACCCTATGTTTCCTTTATCCTATGTTCCCTCAATTCTATGTTTCCTTTACCCTATGTTTCCTTTACCCTATGTTCCCTCAACCCTATGTTTCCTTTACCCTATGTTCCCTCAACCCTATGTTTCCTTTACCCTATGTTCCCTCAACCCTATGTTTCCTTTACCCTATGTTCCCTCAACACTATGTTTCCTCAAACCTATGTTCCCTCAGTCCTATGTTCCCTCAACACTGTTCTCTCCGCCCTCAGATCCGTACCTACACAGGTGCCATGGCATTGTTCGGACCATTATTCCGAAACCCCAATAGTCCGAAAATGTTCCCATTGGATGAAAAGCCCATTTATCTGATAGACTGTTATCCCGAAATCAAAAGCCCATTGCTCCGAAGGCCGATGGCTCCAAAAATACAACAAACTGAAGCAAATGGCTTATTATTATGCAAAATGACTAGGACCTTCCAGGCCATGATATGTTTTTTTTTCCTACGATGGCATGACTCTTCCTACTCTGCCTCTTGTTGGTCTCCCCTGATATTCTTACCCCGACACTCACCAATATCTCTCCTCATGCCTAAACCTAACCAAACCAACCAAAAAAGGCAACAAGTTGGCATGATATCTCTAAAAAGGAATGGATGAATTTCAACATAGGCCAAAGATGATGCTGAAGGAACATAAGCCTTGCCCCCTGCATCCCACCCGTGACAGCCAAGAAAACCCATTATATGGACAGCCTCCGGATAGGATGCACTGACTATTTTACAGTCTGATATATAAAAAAATCCCAAATGCATTGATGACTAGCTACAATAGAATACATGTTAATGATGAATGAATACTGATTAAAGCTGAATAAAGTCACAGAATACCATAAACCTGGGACCTCAAATGTGTTTTGTTTGTTTTATTGTTTTATGTCGCCTGAAATGTCTGAGCTTGACTATACTGACTTGTATCTGTGCAAACTTTGTCACTAGAGAGGGGTTACATTCCTCTACTGAAGGGGCAGATGTCTGTGCATTTACCAAATATCTAAGATTCTAAGATTCAAATCTAAGGCTCATGAAAAAAGAAGAAAAAACCCGACTAAAATGCTTAACAATGTTTTTCTTTAACGACACTGTCAGAAACAATGTTAAAGCATAAAAACATAAAACCCTGAATCCTGCCATGTGCATCTGTACGCTTTACAATATTAAATTCAACAACTTCCTTTGGGAATATTGTGGACACTGTCAGACACAGCTCAACGATGAAAGCTCCGTCTATCTATACCATTTACTTTTTGCAGACACAATCATGTGAATCTTGCCCATATGATATGTCCCTTCACTTGTTTGTTAGCGGGTAACAATCAAAACAACTCTCAACATAATCATTCATCAGTCTGTGGATCATCCTGACTAGCTGTCATGATGTCAGGACAGCGATCAACCAGTTGTGTTCTGTGCTGTCGGGTGCATCACAAGACATCTCCAAACCTCATTAAATGCCCAGACTGACATCATATAACATTGAAAGTTGTCAGATGTTATCTTCCGATTCCAACCAAATTTCTAGTCCGCCAAAGTCACTTGCGGTACTAGCACTAGCACTTTTATCCCCTCCAAAGTGCTGATAATGTTGCTATCTCTTGTAAGTCTGTTAGTCCTAAAACATGTAAAATGATGTAACAGTATTGGCATAATCTTAATCAACCAGCATTTAGATCAACTCTCTCTCTCCAGTACAGTATTGCTCCCATGCTGAAAGGCAATCAGCTGTGATCCACTTGTGCCAACAGAGTGCTGAGAGCTGGACTCCTCCATTACAATCAGCAGTGGCCCCACTCAGCTCTAAAGACAGGGTGAAGCTGTAGGCTAGCATTCGCTTAACACTGATCAGCAATCAGCGGCTTCCCAACTCCACAGCGGCTGGCAGAGCAATACACACGCACAAGCGTTGTAAGATGATTTATGGTTGGGGGAATATGCAAACAATTGATAGGTCACTTTATTCAATAACTGTGACTGCCATTCTCAAGCGTTAATTCACCTCAATGGCACTCTCACTACTTCCCACAGTGGCGAGAGAGTGCCATTCACCGCAAAGTATCAACCAGCCCAGACTGCAACGATTTCAGACGGAAACGTGGCCTCCTGAACATGGCAAGTTATCAAAAACTATGACAAAATATATTTGTCAACAATATTCTTTTCCATGAGTAAGACAAGACGGGGCAGCTGTGGATCAGATAGAGCGGGAAGATCGACAGTTTGATCCCTGGCTCACAGGTCGATCACTAAATTAAACATAGCTGAGAAATGAAGAGAGGAAAACATATTGACTAAATGAAAACATATTGACTAGTTGATTAAAATGTAAGGACTGTTCAGAAACTAAAACTCCTAAAACATTTTGAGTTGTCGACTAAACTCGACTATCTATGAAGAATATAAATGACTAAAAATGTGACTAAAGCAAAGAAGCATTTTTGACTTAAGACTAAATCTAAAATAGCTACCAATATTACCAATATTATTATGCAGTAAGCGGACAAATAAAATAGGACGAGAGTTTGTTGTTTACATTCACAGGCTGGGAGATTAGAGATCGATCTTTTGTTATCCGAGCGTTAGGTTGGACTCAAACTGCAGCACTGCTGATGTTGTGCTGCATCTTTTTTCGTCAAGAGTGTACTTCATTGTGGATGCACTGTGCTCTGCAGAGGTTGTCAAGGGTCCCCAGACACACACACACACACACACACACACACACACACACACACACACACACACTTTGTGTTACTTCTTATTGTGACTGTGTCTGTTTCAAGAGATGCTTTCTCTACATTTTTCCCCCCTTGCTCTTAATGCTAATGCTAAGTAGAAAAGCTGCAGCTTCCTCCCCATGGCGCTCAGCCAGCCTGCCACAATCATCCTGTTTGTACTGCCACTGAACACAATCTGAAAAGTTATTTCCCTGTAGTCTTGGTAAAACCAGGAAACACATAAAAAACCCAACAAAGCCTCCTTTAGCAGTGTTTTGTTCCAATCCACGGCGGAGCCATTTTGAGCTGTTTGTCCTCTGTTTTAGCAGCAGCATCAGTAGCCCACCTCAATATGTATCCCACAGGCTATGTGGCAAAGTATGAAGCCACTTGTTTTAATCTGTTCACAGTAGGAGACTAAGTGAAAAAGATGATTTTCTGACGGCAACGTGGGGCTCCGACAAACCGTAATCTCACCTACCACGACGGGGCCCGGCTGGATGGACTGTCCGGGCGTTCTTTAGGCCACACCCGTCATCATCACCCTATTAATTCTTTCATTTCACAGGTAATAAAGTGTAGTTAGAGGGCACAGCGTGATGTCCTGACAGCAACAATAAAACCACACTTTTTGGGTGGGATTGTCTTTTGATTTTCTGATGAGAGACGTCTTTCAGCTGCGTGTGTTCATTGACGTTTGAAATAGAACGCTCCGGGGTGATAACTGAAAGTAGTGAGATTATATTGCTGAGAGGAGGGGGGAATGCAAATGTCGGGAGACCAGTTAGTTGGGAGAGGAGTAGCGAGGCTTTGTGGATTGTGGTGAAAACAAACACTGCCAGGCTCTCAGGAAAAGGGCTGGAAGCATTTCTAATCGCTTTGTTTCACGGAAAATCAGCATTACATCCACTGCAAGTGAATCACAGATCACTCTTTTAATACCTGCCATCTATATTCATAACTGTTTGTGTTCAATCAAAGCATCTAAACTGCAAGAAAGGGATGTTAAATTATTGATACATTGACTGAATGACTGATGAAATGAGGCACCTGAAAACGGACAAAAAGCAGTGGCCTGGGGAATGTACATAACACATCATTAATTAGCAAACAGACTAAAACAACAAGGGTAGCCAGATTAGTCGGAGCCAGATTAGCCGCCGTGGCTGCAGCAGCAAACCACCAATGCATCAGAGGGAAAATAGGATTAAAGACAAAGCCAAGAGCAAACATCCAAAGGCCTGGGATTTGCTCTCTGTGGTTTTATTATGTGGATGATGAAATACAAAGTATGTCAACTCAAGAGCTTGGGAGAAGGTCATCCATTCCTTTAGTGAGGAAATGCCAAATAACAGACAGGCGTCTGCAGGGGCAGGCCACGCTCGAGGGAAGGGCCTTGGTGGGCCATGGTCTGTGTTGGAGTGGTGATTTTGAGGTTTGGTAAAGACCCAGAGCATGTGTTTTTGCCGTTGGGCAGTAAATCGACAAATGGGGCAGCTAATTAAGCCCCGAAACCGCCTGTGAGGGGACGAATTGTGTGTTCAGCAAGTTAATAAACGGTCCAAAGGGACATTGATTAAAGGTGCTAATTTCGGTATTCAGAGCATTAATATAGCAGCAAACCACCCTTTGCTCGATAATGATATAGTGGACCAATGTCTAACTGAGGAGAGAATGTAGTCTGATCTGATCTTCTCAGTGCTTTGCTGACATAGCCGGGCCAGCTGCTGCACGTGCCTTTTTGCGCATGTTAGTGCATGTAAGCGTGCCCCACTTGCTAGCCCAGGACCGCTCATACAGCGGTTACAGCTGATAATGCCATCCTAACCGTTGGTGAAAAACCCAACCTCCAGTTCCCCCTCAGGTTTGCGTTGTCAGCACTTTTGCTGTTGTTTGCACTGTTAGCACTATTATTACTGTTAGCTAAGTGCCACCGTCCATGTTGAGAGCTGTTGAGAGGCAATATGAATGCTCCCAGTCAGCAATACGTTCTCTTCCCAGCTTGTCACATACTGACGCTAGGTCAGGAGCCTTGGAGTCACTCCCAACCCAGAGGGTGCAATCCTCCGTTTTCCGGCACAGAACCATGACCTCACACTCGGAGGTACTCACTCTCATCCCGCCTCAGTGCCAGCTGGAGGTCACGTTCTGAAGGAGCCAACAGAACCACATCATCTGCAAAGAGCAGGGATGCAATTCTGAGGCTCCCCAAACCGTACACTCTCCTCCCCCCAGCTGCGGCTTTAAAATCCTGTCCATGAAAATCACAATCAGGATTGGTGACAAGGGACAAGGCGGAGGCCATCACGCACTGCCAACGTGTTTGACTTTGTGCAACTTATTGTGACACAGCTCTCACTTTGGTCATACAAGGACCAGATGGCTCATAGCAAGGGACCCCACAGGACTCCCTGAGGGTACACGGTCGTAGGCCTTCTCCAATTCTACAAAACGCATGTAGACTGGATGGGCGACCTCCCATGAAAGTAGAAACATTTGACATTTATTTTAACTTATTTATTCGAAATGATGCAGGTGCCAAAGAATAATTTGTGAAGGTTGACAACACTTTCAAAACCATAACAATTAGTTTAGTTTAAAATTAAAATAAAACCGTTTACTAATGCTGTGTGTGTTTAGGAGGTAAAGATGCACAAGCTGTCCATCATGCCAGCAGAGGTAGAGGTCCAATAGCTCGTGTGAACTGCTATGCTTGTAGTTGGAGAAAAAAAAACTGAACATCATGAAACATCACAACTTATTCTGTCATTATTTGTCATTTTCTTTTGGGCAATTCTTTGCAAGAAACGACTGTCCGCCAAAAAACCACAGCACTCGATATCCGACAGTCCGTTGCAGCAGAAGTTGACATTTGCCAGCAGCAGACCAACTAAACAGTGTTGGAAAGGCAGCGAGCACAGATTAAAAAGCTGCAGTTCTGTGGGCACAAACACACACAAAGACCCTGGAACAGTTCAGAAGCAATTTATAAGAAAACTAGAATGGCATCCAGAGAGCACCGGCAACGAGTACTGGCCAAACCGAGGCAGAGTAGGAAGGGTCCTTGTGGAATGCGGGTTGGGAATAAATCAATCAATCAAATACTGTAAATACCAGGTCGGGCAACTTCCAATGGCCGTGAAAGGTTAATTTGGCACTTTAACATTTCAAGAAAAAACTCTCTGGCGCACTTTTTGCTCGTGTGCCATTGGTTACCTCATCCCAATGGTGGCACACGTCTCTAAGGTGGACAACCCCTGCTTAAGTTTATCCACAGACCAAGTTATCAAGTTTTAACATGATACTAGATTGATAACTGTGTCGTCATTTAGTTTTAACTGCTATATTTAGTGACAATCATCTTCCTGCTGCAGTCCCACACGGGAAGTTCCTGACCTGAGCCAGCATGTCCACTAACCTGTCCTCTCCATGACCTGAGGCTGGACAGCAGCCTTTATGTATTATAGAGGCATGCAGCTCTCATGCATAACACAGCATCTTAAAGCCTGCGACAACAAAGCCGTTCCCATATCATCCATAACATTTTCATAATGTGAACAGCCAGGTTGCAGGGTTTCTTTCTGGCGGTGAGAGACATAACGTTGTCCCAGTCACAGCAGCGGGACCACACACACACACACACACACACACAGTGGTGGACACACACTCAAATCCACACACTGCGGGATCAGTGCGAAGCTCTGGGACCTGCTCTGGCATAATGGGCACTAAGTCATGCATGTATTCATGCAGCCCAGCAGCACAGAGGACACCTTGATCTCTGTGTCAAACACCGCTGGCTCTCACACAGGAAGTCAACACCTATATACCACTTCAGCCATGTAGCTGCCGCTGCGCCGACGCCACCACCGCCAGAGTTATGGCCACACCTGTAGATCGGGCGGATGTTTGTGCCATCAGTGCTGTGAGAATTAGCTGTGAAGTCTCGGTTATCAGACTTAAAGTCATTGAAATGAAATATTGGTGAGGTGATCTGAAACTGCAACAGTCGAGTCCTCCTGGTCATACACACAAAATACACGGACATGCTTCAAGGTTTTCCCACACTGAATAGTTTTAAACTTAAGACCACTGTACTTGGTAAAACGGTTGTGTGGGTGTGTGTATATGTGTGTGTAAGAGAGACAGAACATATTCCATTCCATGCCCTTATTACATGCAGTATTTATTATTTTAACATTTAACATTTAACATTGTGAATATTGTGAATATTGTAAGTACTTTTGCAAATTCCCATTTGAAAGTTTTTGTTTAATGACTTGCTGAAGGTTCACATGTATTAAACATTCTGATTAAACCTCTTGTAACCTGCACCCGCAAATTCCGCAAATTCCGGTTCTGAACGAAGGGGCCCCACACTCTAACTACAAGGTCTTTTTTAATAATTCCAAGGGATTATTAACACTAAGAATGGTTTGCTCATATGAATAGAGTACATATTATGTATATATTACTGGTTAATAGCTCATGAAGATGGAACACAGCTCCACTTTGAAAATGTCAAATTCGTATGGTGAAAAAGCACTATTATTCATAATACTATATTAAATTAGGCTCAGTGACGCCTAGAAACCACCCACCATCATAGCAAACGACAGCAGTAGTGAATAGAAACAGAATTGGAGTGAATTGAGTGAAGTATGCCAGATTTAGAGACATAAATGTTATGCGAGGTCACGAGAGGTCGTCATGTGAGAAACAAACTCTCCAGCTGTTCCATGGTACTTTTACAACCTAAATAACTATATATTTAACTTCCTTTATCCTTCTACATGCACAATCTATCACATACAGCAGTTAGAAATCATTTTGGAGAGCTGGAACCGTCTCCAAAGCCTCTCCAGGCCGGCGACCTACGGGAGAATTGCGCAATAGCTGGTGTGTATTGCGCCATTGTAGAGCCCCTGGTTGGTCGATTTTCTTGCTCTGTGCACGTGTCTGAATGTGGCCAATCGAATGGCGTTAACAGATTTACCAGGAAGTCTTTAGTTTTCCGAAAAATTCCGATCTACGCCAAGGACCCGGCGCGTAAAAGTCGCGAGACTGCCTCGCTGGAATGTTGCCCCCCAGTTTATTTGACAACTTTATTAGAACGGAAGTGGGACAGAATGAGCTGAATCAGCGGTCAAAATGGAGTTTAAGGACACGGTTTGATGATTTTGCTTCAAAAACGTGAGTACCGACCCAGAATTTTTTTGGCAAAGTGATAGATGCTGGGGGCTGCTGTCCCCCGGTAATGTTTGAAGCGTCTCCCGGAGACGAAATCCGCGATATACGTTCGAAGCGTGGTCGAATGCTATTGTTGCTAAATACCTAGCTTTACCATGGACGGTTGAAAAACGACTTTTGAGAGGCTGTTTCTGATGCGTGTCTCGGCCAAATGAACGCGAAAAGTGACGATATTTAGCACGAGGCTAGGAATCGTAGATCGTGTTTTATTGTGTTTTGAGTGTGTAAAGTGTTACACATGCTTCGATTCATGGGAGATTCTTCGTTCAAACGGTATGCTGCATTGTTGTGGAAATATTATATTTGTTACTGAAAATTGCATTCTGCGGTTCAGCTTGGTACTGTTCAGAACCGGAATTCGCCTTCGTTACATAAGGTTTTAATAGCAGTCCATAGCTGGCCAACAATGTCCAACACAACAAAGGCTTTTTTTATGTAAATAAATATGTTGCATTTAAGTGCATTCATCAGTCTATACACAAGGTAAACTGACCATTTGTTGTAAGTCTAATGGCTTGTGGAATAAAACCAACGTTCCTTCCTGATGGCAGCAGCTTAAAGTACTCGTAGAGGACATGTGTTGTTGCTAATATTGAAGGCTTTTTTGAACACGTGTTCAGTATTAAGCCGTACTAGGGATATTTGTGTTTTGCCACCATGCGTTTGGTGGCCTTTTTAAGAGAAGGTCCCAGGCCATGCTGGTGCTCGGAAAAACAATTAGCCACAACGCCTGAGATAAATGAAGCAGAAAGGAAATAGAAACTTGATGACCCTGAAATACTGGCCCTCTGGAGGACCCAAACACACAGACAGAGCTGATGTGAGGGAGAGAGAGAGCTGCTGGAGATGCTCTATGTACTGCAGCTCTGTGCACACACACACACACACACACACACACACACACACTCCCTCTCTCTCTCGCACAGGTCCAAGAACATCATTGTTGATGGATTAAAAGTCCAGTTTGAACGAGCTCGGCCAAGAGAGTAATAAGAGGTCCACTGGCTCCACTGTCACTTGTCAGTGTGTGTGTGTGTGTGTGTGTGTGTGTGTGTGTATGTAAGTGTGTGTGTGTGTGTGTGTGTGTGCTGCTGGCACAGCCCAGTGTAGTGCACTCAGCAAGATGTTAAAGATAATCAGAGGCAATGGCCCTGCATAAACCCCCGCTAACTGGCAAGCTTGCTACAATATGCTGCTTAGTGAGGTAAGCTGGCACAGGCTCTCTTTCTTACACACACACATTCTCACACTACATCTTTGTTTTTACAATATTATTTACAAACAATAACAATAATTGTATCACTGTATAATTGTATAAAAAAAGCTTGTTGCACAATTGCCACAAATAGCGAGATAGAAATCATCAACAGTGCATTCTCTAAATATACATTGGTGCTAATGTAAGTGTGTTGTCGTGGTGTTCATATGAAAATGCATTGATGACCTTATAAATGGCATTTTCACCTATACTGGACTGTTTGACAGAAAAGAGGCAGACAGGAAGCAGAGGGAGAGAAGTGTTCACAGTTGTTGAGATATGTCATGGTAGTTCTGGATGAAAAGTCAGGTGATCAGCAAGAGCAGTGGCTACCACGTCTGTACCACAATGTGTGCCAATCTGTCCCGTAGATATCAAGATATTTTACAGGATAAAACTTGGATCTGATGCCGGCAGTAGAAGGTCACCCAAGGTCATTAGGATACTTCCTTAAGGGATCTGGAATGGTTGTAGCCAGGCGGTTCTGCCGAGTGAAGCCAATGCAGAAGTATCTTAAAAGCAGGGGGCGACTCCTCTGGTTGTATAGAAGTCTATGAGAAAATGACTCTACTTCTCTCTTGATTTATTACCTCAGTAAACATTGTAAACATGAGTTTATGGTCTCAATCTCTAGTTTCAAGTCTTCTTCAATACAGCATGATGTTCATTTAGTACATGATGGTCCATTTAGAGTCAAACAGACCATAAAGCAGGGGATGCTTTAGGGCGGGGCTACTGTGATTGACAGGTCTCTACCAGAGACGTATACGGCGTCTCTGCGTCACTCCTTTGCATTCCAAATATGGTCACTTCCATTCATTGGTTGCGAAAAAAACATCATGGGGACGATCATTATCCAAGATGGCGACGGCGAAATCACCGAACTCAAGGCTTCAATACAGCAGTCCACAAACCAATGGGTGACGTCACGATGACTACGTCCACTGCTTATATACAGTTTATGGTTTTAGAAAATGTGACGGGATCGTCAAAATTATTACGATTTATTGCAATGGGAAGATGAATGTGTGAATCAAAATGTCATGGCAGTTCATCCAATAGTTGTCGAGACATTATTGTACATAGCCATGAATATCGACCTCGTGGTGACGCTACAGAAAAAGTCATCGGGTGAAAAAAGTGGTGGACCAGTTGACTAACATTGTCATCCTTAGAGCCATACCACTAGAACCTATGGCCTATGTTAGCCAATGAGCACAAACTACAGTTACAAAATACAGATCGATACCAGAAATGCACATACAATGTGTAAGGTCAATAAAGACAGTGCAACTAATTAAAATAATATGTTTAGTTAATGTGTCAAAGAGTCAGTGTGTAGCATTTTGGGGAATCTATTACCAGAAATGGCAAATAATATTCATAACCATGTTTTCATTATAGTGCAATCACCTGAAACTTAGAAATGTTGTGTTTTTTTGAGCTGAGAATGAGTCCTCCATACCTACATAGGGAGCGGGAGGCGGAGTCCGCCATGTTGTACCGCCATGATTCTACAGTAAGACCAGAACGGAAAAAAACAAACAATGTCTCTAAAACATAAAGCAATTTCATGATTGAGCAAAAGCATGTTGTTGGGCTGGATAATATGTAATCTGCTTCTACACAAACATCCATGTGAATTTTTCAACTAGGTCTTCATACTTCAGGAACAGAACTAGAAAGTTTCAGCTTCACCTACGGGGATCCAGAGGCACTATCTTGTCCATGTCGAAACTCTCAGAGCAGCATTTAGAACAAGCTCACAGTTCTGTAAGGAGACCTGAAAGACGAGTAATGTAGCCCGCTGGTGATAAAAGCATGCATTATATTTTCAGTGTTCGCTGGAGTGAGAAATGGTCTGAACTTTGCCATATTTCTAAGATTAGAGAAAGTAATTTTGGATATAACTCTGATGGGGTGTTTAAGTTTAAGGTCATGGAGCAGACTAGCCACTAATGCCGACCTTGGATGGATGATATCTGAAGCAATTTCCTACAAATTTTAAGGCTAGAGTTAAAGTCATATCGACGGGCTTCCCTCCCAACTTGTAAGGTTTGAGACAAAGTCAGAGCTTTCCCAGTACAGGGAGGCACATTACCACTTATCAAACTTGTTTATTGTGCAAAAGGTGTGTTATGAGCACAATCAATGCGAGTCAATGTTTTCTAAATGTGTGCAGGAGCCGGGTGCGTGCTGAAGGGGAGTGTCTTTATATCCTGACTCAAAACTACTTGAATGTTTTGTTTTTTCAAACATGGCAGGGATAATGATACTGACCCCAGTGAGAATCAACATTCCAGTCTGCAGCTTTTCACACCTTTCAATATCCTGTTGTGGTTCACTGAACTGTTGGTTGACACTCACCAGCCCTGGCATGAAGAAAACAATATGATCAAGAAACGTTCAGTTCATTGTCAGATTTTTTCTGCCCAATACAAAAAGGCAAGAATAACTGAATAAGTAGTTGATGAAGAAAGCTGAACATATCAAGGGTAACAGAGGGTCAGATATTCTTTTCTCAGGGAGTGGCGGAGAAGTGTTGGTCTGTAGCTCCTGCTGCATGTAAGTTAACAGTTAACTGGTAAAACAATAATTATAACAATTTCATAATATATCAGTACCACAGACTGTATATCCTGTTACCACTCCAGTAAAATTAGCCTAAAACGCCTATCCAAGGCATACCCAAATTAAATTGAAAGCTGTTCTTGAACCATTTGGAGTACATGCATGGTTTTGGTCTCTTTTGAAAGGTAACACTGACGTTTTTTCCCCAACAATCAGAATCACTGTAAGTGCTAATAGCAGTTTGAACACACTGAAGTAGAAGGTTTTTATTTCCGCCTGAATATTTTTTTGCAAACAGATGCCTGCAGATGACTATAGCTGGGACTTATTAGCTGGAAAACACAATGGGACCACAGCATGAAGCCTTACCTAGTCCAAGTTCAAATTTGATAACAATACCACAGAAAATGAATATTTTACACACGTTTTTTTCTAAGTTTATGTCTAGGCGCTTTCCAAAAAAGGCCATTTGGAGACCCTAGTCTCACATACCTAGGCCTAACCCACTCCTGATCTGAATCTACATCATATGATTGCCTATTATGTGAAAATAAAGAAATAACAGTTAGTCATTTACAAAACTAGACACAACTTTTCCATCTTTTCTGCATTCTACTTTTTTACAGCTCACACAATGAAAACCAGAGGGGAGGAAGGCACACACACACACACACACACAGTGAAATAAAGGGGTAATAAAACTTCACACACACAAACACATCCTCCCCCCCAACAGGTCAGCAGACTCACTGGCAATCTACAAAATGTGTATTCATAATTCAAACTAAAGCTTATTTATGTTGAAATACAGTAATTTCTTTAGTAAGTAATTTCGTCATAATTCGTGGGCAACCGTGGCTAAGTGGAGAGCAGGGCCGTTCTTCAATCAGAGGATCGGCGGTTTGATCCCCGGCTCCGGCTCTGCTAGTCGCATGTCGATGTGTCCTTGAGCAAGACACTTAACCCCAAAATTGCTCCCGTAGCTGTGCCTACGGTGTGATAGAATCAGAATTGTAAATTGCTTTGGATAAAAGCGTCTGCTAAATGACTGTAATGTAATTAACTTTCCTAAAGTCTCAAAAAACACACTTTGCATTTTACACACGGACGTAGGCTTTACGCAGTGACGTCCCGTGTTGTGGCTCTAAATCTACCCACTGAAGCAGCATAGCGTCATTTTCGAAATGTCATTGGCTATACGAAGCGTCAGTCATCAGAACGATTGGTTGCAATTGGCTCGGTCTTTACACGAAAGAAGAGGGGCAGGCACTTTCCTTCAACGCGGACTCTCATTGGCTATTCTAGGCTGTGGACAGGACATGGAAGCTCCTATTGGGTCAAGTGAGGTGTCAATCGAAAGGTCAGAGCGCAGCCGCGATTTTGAGATCCAGATACCGGCAATGTTTAAATGCAAACTGGAGTTACTACGGAAAATACATAGATAGTTAGGCATATCTGCCGGCTAATTTGAAATAATGCAACAGCAGTCCGTGGGTATTTATTGACGTAATAATGTGTTTTGGACTAAATATTTTACTGGATTGGATCGTCTGGACCTTTGCCAATGTATTTGTCGGAATATTATCAATGGGTGGAATACTATGAGGCTTCATACGTGATTTGCCTCAATTTTGTAATTGTTTGTTTGTTTGTTGGTGGTCTGACAGAGGCGTTGATTGTACCTGCTGTTGTGATTGTGTCTTGAAATGGTTTGCATAAATCAAATCACAAGAATCTTAGCTTTCCAAAGACATGTCTTACCAGTACCTACCGAAACATAGCAGTTGTGTACATAACACAGGTGTACACTTAACACTCCAAAGGAGTGTTAACAGGATATAAGAAGTAGACATAGTCATCATAACGTCACCCATTGTTTCGTGGACTGCCGTTTTGAAGCCTCAAGTTTGCCGTCGCCATCTTAGATTATGTAATTTATTTTTTTTTGGATCCAATGAACAGAAGTTACCATATTTGGAATAAGGAGGACAGACCTTCACGGCTCCAGTAACGGTAGCGGTAGCAACCTGTCAATCACAGTAAGCCCGCCCTCAAGCATTCTCTGCTTTATGGTCTGTTTGACTCTAAATGGACCATACTGTACTAAATGAACATCATGCTGTATTGAAGAAGACTTGAAACTAGAGATTGAGACCATAAACTCATGTTTACAATGTTTACTGAGGTAATAAATCAAGAGAGAAGTAGAGTCATTTTCTCATAGACTTCTATACAACCAGAGGAGTCGCCCCCTGGTGGACACTAGAGAGAATGTAACTTCTAAGACACTGAAAGCAGTACATGAGAGACATAACGAGTGAAGAAATACGGTTGTTCTGCCTCCTTGTAGTGCTTCTAATGGCCCTTGCAAGTTTCCCTCACGCCCGAATGAAAACAACCAATCAGAGCCCAGGAGTCTCAAACGCAGCTGTCAGTCACTGTTCTTTAGTGCTGATCAAACATGAATCGAGATTGTGTTACTGCATTGCCTATATCTTGCCCTTAAATGTTTTTCAGAAACATATATATGTATATATTAAGTTACTGTTTAGCTGTAAAATGAGAGTTTGAGCCATGTTGAACAGTCAAGTCAAAACCAAGAACTGCCCACAGACCTTACAGCTAAACAATCCACTAAAAGATGTTACTGAGAACATTTGAGAGACAATGCAGCAACAGAATATTGATTCATGTTTGATCAGCGCCGCCTAGTTTGACAGTTTAATCGGAGTCCACAAGCTGCATGAGAATGATTGGCAGCTGCATTAGAGACTCCTCGGCTCTGATTGGTTCTTTCAGGTACGGAGGAATCTTGCAAATCATTAGGAGCACTAAGAGCAGTCATCGTGTACTACTTTCAGGATATTGACAATTTGACCAAATATAATAATTATATATAATTGTATAAAGGTTATCAACTGCAGCATTAAGGCTCACTCTTGTGCATGTTTCAAAAGAATAACAAATAAAAATAAAAAGTCTAACTTAAAAATGACGGAAAAACACATTTGAATCAGCATCCACTGTTGTATGCATGGACATTGTTTGTGTCATTTCATATTCGTGGGCCATTGCTAATATATAAGACATGTTTTAACCCTGATCAGAGTAGATTTATAGATTTTATAGGTACTGGGAGGATTTTTTTGGAACCTTCATGGTGTGAAAATGGTCATATACCGATTAATACACACGCATTCAAGCAGAGATCCTACAAAAACAGCACTTTTCCAAAAGCAAAGCTTTGCAGGGTCGTTATCCAAATTGCTGAAGCCGTAGGTCTGTTCTGTACGTCGCTTTAATAACTCTGCTACATTATCATCCGGTGCCACTGCGGGCTCCCATAAACACTCGTCATAATGTATGTGAAACCCCCGTCCAATCCTTATTGAAAATGAACAAGGGGTCTGATCTGGCATTCGGAGGGCTGATTCGTCCCTTTAGTGGCGATGTGCTAGCCTCCGTCAGCTAGCTTGGGGATTATCATTTATGCCAACATGGCCTGTCGAGACTCAGCCAAAAAGAGAGTAAAACATTCATTAACATAATGCTTCACCTACATACCAATCCTAGCAGTTACACAAACACACATGCACATATTTAGTGGTAGTTCAAGTGAGGTAGCATTTAGTCTAACCAAAGACATGCAACCATTATATATATATATATATATACTGTATATTTATGTGTGTGTGTGTGTGTGTAAAAGAAAATACATACATACTATCTCTGCACAAGCACATAGA
The DNA here is from genome assembly GCA_032191485.1 of Leptoclinus maculatus. NCBI lineage: Eukaryota > Metazoa > Chordata > Actinopteri > Perciformes > Stichaeidae > Leptoclinus > Leptoclinus maculatus. Next base: position 17,812,805 of record JAVDOI010000013.1, read on the forward strand.
GTGTGAGCAAACAGCGGTGGGGGTTGGATCGAGGGTTCAGTCCCAGCTCTTTGTTTGATGCCTGTATGGCTGTGGCTCCTTTTAATGAGCTCTAATGGCAGTCCAGAAGGATTCTAATTAATCTGCACACACACAAAAGGCCTGTCTCGTCCTCTGTCTCTCTCCCTCTCTCTGTTGACCCCTCTCTCTCTCTTTCTCTCTTCACCCCCCCACCCCTCCACCTCCTGCACTCTATCTCAAGCTTTTGAAAATCCTCCCTTTCTCCCCAATCTATGGTGGATATTAAAACCAAGGCATGTATGTGACAGGAGGTGAAGGCCATAAGTGGAAAAATGGATGATTTAATTGCACCAAAGATGGCTATTATTACGAGATTGCAAAAGCTATTTCCAACAGCAGCAGAAAGGAGTCATCCAAACCCCCCCACCACCACCACCCACCATCCCCCAGACTTAAGTGCCCAATGTTCAGCCAGCAAAGGTCGTGCCACTGTTGTCACCAGTCCCCAAATGAAGACACTAATGAAAGGTTTGACGTTCGTTCCATGGCCCCGGTAGCTCCATAAAGATTCCTCCTTTTACTGGCAAATCACATTTCTCTTTCATCCCTATTAGCCTAGTTTTGAGCTAAGCTCTTGAAAGTCCAAGAGGCTGACATTAACAATCAGAGGGATCGCTGTAGAAGTACAATGACTCAAACCATCCTCTGATTTATGGAAGAACAAAAGATGAACTACAATAAGGACACCAGCATGAATCTTAAACAGCAATAGATGATGTTTAAAATATAGTCACAGAGAATTCTGGTTTATTCCAGGATGATCAATAAAATTTGAGGACAGCCAAATTTATTTGTAAAAGAAAACAATGGTGAACACTAGAATATTTTACCCAAACTGTCCATTGTGTGCACTCTCACAGTTCTCTTCTGCAATGAGGGATTATTAGCAAAAATTGCTGTGATTCACCTCCAAAGCAGTTTGACAAATGTTTGGTTTTGTTTACAACCTCTCCTATTGTCTGATTTTGTTGTAGCAATTTTGCCAAATTTTAGCAACTACTTGAGTGAGTACAAAGCTTTAGAAAATCTACAAGACTACGAATCTACAGACATACTAGCAGTTCTGTTACGCAATGCTTAACTGCTTAAATGCTAACATCAGCATGCTAACATGATGCAAATAAGATGCTAACATGCTGATATGTAGCAGGTATAGCGTCTACCGTGGTCGCATCTTAGTTTAGCGTGTTAGCTTGATAACATTTGATGATAGGCTGACATTGGCATGGCAACATGTTTTGGTAGCTATAATATATAGATACTTTATAATCCCGCAAGCGGAACTTTTTTAGCTTTACAATAAAATGCACAATATATACAATGAAATAGAATAATATTACAATTAACTAACTAAACAATAGTGCAAAGATTTAACCAAACCAAAAACACAAACAAACAACATTGTAACGGTGTTATAGTCCTGTGAATGATCTGGCCAGAGGTGATTTGTTATAAAGTCTTATAGCAGAGGGCAGGAATGTTCTCCTGTATCTTTCCTTGTGACAGCGGAGCTGGATCAGTCTGTTGGAGAAAGTGCTCCGCTGTCCCAGCAGTAGATGGTGGAGAGGGTGATCCGGGTTATCCAATATGGATAATAGTTTCTTCAGTGTTCTCCTCTCCACCACCTGTTCCAGATTGTCTTGTTTGCAGCCAATGATGGAGCCGGCCTTCTTAACTAGTTTATTAAGTCTGTTGGTGTCTCCGGCTCCAATGCTGCTCCCCCAGCAGACTACGGAGAAGTACAGTGCACTGGCCACAACAGACTGGTAGAACATCTCCAACATCTTGCTGCACACATGTAATATATAAACAATAAACACAATGTTTACAACCTGATCTTACAGAAATAGCTGATATGACCTTAACCTTACATGGTGTTGGTGGTGTTTTACATGAATTACATGTTGGAACCACTGTAAGCAAGTATCCTTTGTCTCCTTTGTCTTGGACACGCAACTTTAATGCATCCATGTGAATCATTGCTCACAGCTAGTGATCTAGTATAAACAGTGAGAAAGACTACCTATGGTGGTGGGAAGAAGGTGAATAGGTCAACTAAACACAGGGTATCTAACCATGAAGCTGCTGTTTGAAACCTGTGTTTGTGTCCCAGAGTGTCTTTGAGTTATTGTGAAGTTCTTTTACATACTTATTTGAAGCCCGACCACGATGTTTTTGTTGATGTCGAAGTGGTTCTTTAGCCTAAATCTAACATTGAATTGTTTCCATGGTGGGGGAACATTATTTTACAACATTACGTTAAATGCTTAAAATATTCACTGTCTTGTGCTGGTGGTGTCAGATAGAAAGTTAGGGGATTAGCAACTCTGGGGAACATGTCTGTACTTTCCGCGGGCTCATTTATATTCTGTCACTAGCAGCCGTGTCTATACAATGTAGCCTAAATAGAATAAAATAAATTATACTCTTAAAACAAACGTCTGTGTTTCCTTGGCTCTCGCTTTTTACAGGTACCACAGGAAGCTATGGTGACTGAGCAACTTGGCATTTCAGCAAGTGATGATGTGCTCCCTTTTTTCTGCAAGGGCAAAACAACACTGATTATGCTTACCGATCTCCCACAAACACTACAAGGCATGTATCTCTGATAAAGGTTTACGAACCCTAGTTCTAGAGCCCTCTCCTTGACTCAATGGGTAAGACTCTCCTCCAATCACCAGCACACATTTGCCCACTGAAAGTTTGCATAAGCTTAGCTGGCCAATCAGGACATACCTAAGTCCTAACCTAACCCCTAAGGGATTTTGGGTTTGGGGCTGCTGTGGCCTGACACGTGCCGCCGCGGTGGTCATCATTAGCCAAAATTCCCTGTCACCGGCGGTTGACTTCTGCGGAATGCTGATGTAATGGACACCGATGAGATACTGTCTTCATCATCATCTGCACATGAAGTCGGTGTCCCTGCAGGGACGATTGGAATCACCGGTGCTGCATTGGCGGTTGGTCGTCGTCGTTCTCTCATCGCAGCGAAGCTTCACAACGAAGCGTCGAAAGTGACCCCTCAGCTGCTGCCAGCTCTCAGCAGGCCATATGACGGGCACGGAGGAGGTTCTGGAAGCGGCAACTCCATCCTTGGGGTCAGAGGGGAAATCACCATTCGTTGAAGTGAAAACGGATGCTGAACAGCTCCATATATACTGGGCGAATGCATGCTCGTGATTGGAAGAGAGCATTACCCACAGAGTGCGGAGCCCGTGTGAGTTAAAACTACCGATTTTTACAACAAACCGAAAGCAATCATCATCTGTCAATACAACAGAGAGAACACAATATACTGGACTATTGAAACATTATATGAAAATATACATAAAATATATTCATTCTCTTACCAGATTGTTGTTTAGTTGAAATATAAATACAAGCAGAATAGACCCCCCCCCCCGTTGAAGTGGCAGGCTAGAGTGTTGTGTTTGATGGTTTGTATACAATGCACTGTACTGCACAACTGCTGCCATGATGAATGGGCCTATCACCGAGCCCAAACCAGAAGACATCAGCATCAACATGAGTTCATGTGCATTGTTGTGTGTTTGTTTATGTGCTGTTGGATGGTGTGTGTGGACAGTGGTCTCAACAACAGACAGATTAGAAAACCGATTTCCTGGAGATGCTGACACACGCACAAAGACATTTCTTCTTTTTTCTTGCAGTCATTACACACCAGTCTGAGCTTGCTGTTTTTCAGCGGTGTTACTTGTGCGGCGACAGAGGCTGGCGGCCTGCACGATGTCAAGGCGCATTAGGGGGTTCGGCTTCTGGTAAACATTGAAGCTGGAGCTCAGAGGGAGAAACGCTGTATCTTTGAACTAAGCCTGGGGAGATGGCAAAGCTGAAAAGCAGAGGAAACACCTTTGTTCTTTTAGGTGACTGTGTGTGATGTGACTGACTAGTGAATACAGCGGGGGCCACGGCGCTCTGATGGCAAGCGTTCAGCATGCCTCTCAAACTGGAGTCTGGGGACTGCTGGGGGTGAAAGAAGGGAAATGTTTTAATGACAGCATCATTTAACTGACTAGATTATAAGAATCTTTGAACACTGTCTATCACAATACCTTATAGAAAACGGATCCTTTTTATTAAAGGAATACTTCATCCCCAAAATTACCATTTGTATATAAATGACTCACCCCGTCACCTTGAATTCTTGAAGAGAAACGAGAAAGAGCTTGATGAATTTGCAAAATGGGGACGCGTTTAAAATACTTTGGACCCTTTTGGACGAGTCAAGTAATCTTGACTTTTCTCTGTTTTTGATTGTCCATTCACCGAGGAGGCATGAGAGAAAAACAAAGATTTCTATAACAATTCAAGGTCACTTGGGGTGAGTAAAGTACACAAATCATTATTGGGGATGGGGATGGGGGTGGGGGTGGGGGGGGTGAAGTATTCCTTAAAAGTTCTAAAAATGTAAATCTAAAAACAGTAGAGATCATGTAATTCAAAAACAATGAACCACTTAAAAGTGTGTAAATGTTGCTTAAAATGAAAGAAAGCATGACTTATGATTCACCGTATGTGTTTGTCTTCTGTATGTCTTTGTCTGCTTCCTATGGAGCGAGAAGGTTGCAGTTTCCTCACTGGCCTGTAGATGGAGATTGGATACAAGCTGCATCAGAGGGCCACTGTAGTCAGGGGAGTTGAAACATTTATATAGCCTTCTTACCTGTAATGGTAAATATTTCACAATATATTTCCCATACTCATGCCTGGAAGAATGTTGAAATACGATTTCAGACACCCCTAAAGTGGACCATACTATTTCTCAACCTTGGCGTTAGTGAATGTCTCAGGGGTTTGCGTCCTTATATGCTCTCGTGCATTGCAACAGCCAGTATCTGGATACTTCATTCATTTTTCTTGATACTTTTAATGCATAAATTGCTGCCTCTGCCAAGAATATAAAAATCTTGGCCAAAATGCACCAAATTGCACCATTTAAATACAAACTCCAACTGGGGGCACACCCACGGAGCCCCATTGGTCACACTGATTGACTGTTGTGACTGTACATGTCTGGACTCTAGACCCTAGTGGGCTAACACCAACAAAAAAAGCCACCTAACCCTTGAAAACAAGGACCAGTTGGGGAGTGTATGATTGAAGACTTGTCTGACTTGGTGGACTGTATGACTCAGTATGTACTGCAGCCAGTACTCTGTGTATGTGGACCGTTTGCATCCCTCTGAGGACACACTGCCTGTGGCTGCTGACGGACTGGGGTTTATGTAATGTGATTGTGTTTGCTAAACGCATACAGAATGAGCTGTGCTGCGTGTGAACGTGGGCATGGACAAAGACTTAGCATGACAAAGTGATACAGTACGTAGGCGTGTTGGTGCATGAATATTTATCTTCATCCTGCTACATACTGTATGCTGTAATCATTTGTCTGGCCTGTCTATGAATGTGTGTGTGTATGATGCCTTCCATGTATGTATCTCTCATCCGACTACGTGCATGGATGGATCACTGAACAGGCCTGCCGGGCACAGGCCCAGGCGTCCCCACCTGGCCTTCACCCACAAAATGCTCATCAAAGAGACATATACCAACCAGGTGGAGGCTCAAAATGAGCACAAAGACACAAAGAGACTACTACAAAGAGACAAGAAAACAACTACAACAAGATACAAAGAAGCTGTAAAGGACATAATGACACTCACAAAAACAAGGGGGCAAACCAATCACAAAGAGACACAAAATGACCACAAAAAGACACAGAACAACTACAGCAAGATGCAAACGACAAGGGCAAAGAAAGAATCACAGACAATAAATAACTACAAAAAGCCAAAAACAATAACAAAGTGAAACGAAAGCAACTACAAACAAAAACAGAGAGAAACAAAAAGGCTAAACAATGTGTGTCTTGCTTGAGAGGTGGTAGGGCAGCTAGCACTGAGACTCACATCCTAAACCATGTGTGTTCTTGGCAATAACAAGCTATGAAGGGGGTGGATAGATGGATGATGGTTGGATGGATGGTTGGGTGGATTGGTAGATGAATGGTATATTCTTTTCTCCTGTGGAGGAAACTTGGCTTAAAGTATGCCAACGTGACTAAACACACAGCCTATGAGACTCAAGAGTCCCCCATTAGCAGATAAGAATAGTCATATATAATATCTCCTCGACTCCCACATTACATCTTAATAATGCCGCCTTCCTTTTACAAACACAACGCAAGAGATGTGAACGCAAGAGTGATGCCTCAAAATAGTCGTGTCGCTCACTGTATCACCTTCCGTGGAATTAGGCCTCAGGCAAATGGCTTCATAAGATTAGCTGGCCAACCAATTTAACAAAGGCTCAGTAATTGTTTAATGAAGATATTGAATATGCAGGCCATATTGTGTTCCATAAGCTATGACTTAATAACTGTCTGCAGTCCAAATGAGAGCCATCCTTTACAATACTAACTGCTGTTCCAGGACTAAAGTGCTGCTGCTGCTGACAATAAAGCTTTTTTTTTAATGAGGTACTGTTAACAACATCACCGTTAACAGAGATACCAGTCAAAGGAATACAGCCACACTAACAAAGCATCAGTTCTAATTATGGCCTATAGGCTTTTTCAGTTACAGCATACATTCTAATTGGAGAGTGGCTGTGGACACTGAACAGGCAAAGATTATACCTCAACGAAATTGTGTGGCTACACTGTCGATATAAATAATATAAGTAGTTAGCTTGTATTTAGACACGAGAAGCAGTCCTTGGTTACAAACAGTTGGTGGCCACAGGGTCAAGCACACTGAATGATGACAAGAACTAATGTGAAATGCTTGGCTGTTAATATTTTCCATCAAAACCATTGATACAAGCAGCAATGGAAATGTGTGACAGTTGCAACATTTAAAAAAATAAAGTTTGAATAGATTCACACAGTCACAGGACCAACTACCAGGATCCTATTGACCCAGAGCAGCATCTGACTGTTGTATAGCCAAAGCTACTGTCATTTATTTAATTGAGTTTCATTAAGCGAAATGCTCTGAGTGAATTTGAGTTCCCTCTGGTAAACAGATACACAGTTTATATGCTTTTATTGTGAAAAGCAAGAACGGAAGTGGATCTGCTCGGTGCTGACTTTGTCAAAGTCGAAAGGAGCGATAAAGGTTGCCGGCTTGGTTCGGACCGCGGAGCCTCTGGGTTGTTGAACAATGTAGTGCATGCACACCGGGATGGGCTGATGCCCTTGAAGCTATAAAAAAAAATTAAAAAACGACTTAGCTCAAAATGATTTTTCTCTAATATTTATCTTCTTTGTGAAAGTACTTATTACAAAAACAGTTTGACAAATATATTGACGTGCAAACTAGAAGTAATAAAAAAGCCCCCTTGGTGAGTACACCTTCACAGCCAGGTTATGTATTTGCTGAAAAGGTTTTTAAATCACCAGATTTTACCAGACAATAACGATGAAGGGTATTCAACATAAAACAAGTCAAACAAAACATTGATAAGATATAACATTAAAAAAAAAGTACACAACAAACATACATGGTCTGCTCCGGCCCTTCAGTTAGCGGCTGTAGCTACTTAAGACATCCGCTCTCCTCCCTGTGAAGTAGTTTCCTAGCAGCGGGGGAGTATAGTGGAAACACCACAGGGTGCACTGAATATCTAATTCTTGTCTTATTTTTGGTCTGATAAAACCAAAAATTAGTGAAATTTAGTGTCTCATATCACTTTTTTCCAAGCTAATGTAGCTGTCATGGGGACTTTTTTTTGTCACGGGGTGTGGTGGTGGACCCAAATGCAGACATGACCAAGAAATGCAGAGTGAACACAAAAGGGTTTGATTCAGGGTAGACACAAAGGGGAAACTGTCAGGGAACAACGGGGAGATACAAGGACAAGAGGGCGAGGGTGGAAACCAGGCAGGACGAGGCAGGGCAGGCAGACTGGGGAACCGGGAGGATGAACCAAACTGCAGGCACAGGGAGACGGAAAGAGAACTCGGAATACAACACACTCAGCGGCCGAGAACAAACAGGATACCGAGGAGGTTGAAACGACGATGATCTGGCAGCGAGTGGATGTAGATATACTGTTGGGTGATGAGTAGATGGAAGGCAGCTGGGTGGACTGGGCAGGTGAGGTGAATGAATGTAGGACGTGACTTAAGTGTTCTCATGGTAACTAAGGCAGGAAATGTGGGGACTTCACAAAATCCTTTTTTTCCAGTATAATTCATACAGTAGAACATATATTAAATTTGTCGGACAAAAAAAAAAATGCAGATTTCTATTGTGTTATCACAATAAATATCAGTCTAAAATGCATGTTTTAAATGGTTGAAGTTATGTAAAGTGTTTTCTTCTTTCACACTTTTTGACTTGGAGATTTTTGTCTTATTCGATTTTTTTATGTCCTTAAAGAACAAAGAAATGACCACGTAACAGAGGTAAATAAAGTGTGTAAAACACATGAAAGCAGTGTTTTCTGAGTTCTCTCAGTGCACCCAGAGACGACCTTGACTTTGAAAAACACAAGGCAGAGGAGCCAAACCTCCAAACACACAACCCACTACAACACCGACCACTTCATGGTTTTCTGGCAACATGATGAAACTTCCTCGAAATCTCCTGCAATGTTGGAGTGTCACTCATCCTATTAGTGTGTGTTCTGGAGGGTACTGAAGTGTATTACATGTGTTTGTCCTGCAGATCTCCATTGAAACATACATAATAACTCACTGTGAAATAAAAAAAGCATTGTACTATAATAGTGGAGCATTCCTTACCCCACAATAAGAAGTAAGGGTGTGGAGGTCACTGTGGTTGATCGGTTTGTAGGGTGACAGAAAGAAAAGACAAAATAGTGATACATGCAAATTACTGACGCTTAAATAGCTGTTATTGCCTAAACCTAACCAAGTACTTTTGTTGCCTAAACCTAACCAAGTACTTTTGTTGCCTAAACCTAACTGAATACATTTTGTTGCCTAAACCTAACTAAGTACTTTTGTTGCCGAAACATAACCAAGTACTTTTGTTGCCTAAACCTAACCAAGTACTTTTGTTGCCTAAACATAACCAAGTACTTTTGTTGCCTAAACCTAACCAAGTACTTTTGTTGCCTAAACATAACCAAGTACTTTTGTTGCCTAAACCTAACCAAGTACTTTTGTTGCCTAAACATAACCAAGTACTTTTGTTGCCTAAACATAACTAAGTACTTTTGTTGCCTAAACCTAACCAAGTACTTTTGTTGCCTAAACCTAACCAAATACTTTTGTTGCCTAAACCTAACCAAGTACTTTTGTTGCCTAAACATAACCAAGTACTTTTGTTGCCTAAACCTAACCAAATACTTTTGTTGCCTAAACCTAACCAAGTACTTTTGTTGCCTAAACCTAACCAAGTACTTTTGTTGCCTAAACATAACCAAGTACTTTTGTTGCCTAAACATAACCAAGTACTTTTGTTGCCTAAACCTAACTAAGTACTTTTGTTGCCTAAACCTAACCAAGTACTTTTGTTGCCTAAACATAACCAAGTACTTTTGTTGCCTAAACATAACCAAGTACTTTTGTTGCCTAAACATAACCAAGTACTTTTGTTGCCTAAACATAACCAAGTACTTTTGTTGCCTAAACATAACCAAGTACTTTTGTTGCCTAAACATAACCAAGTACTTTTGTTGCCGAAACATAACCAAGTACTTTTGTTGCCTAAACCTAACCAAGTACTTTTGTTGCCTAAACATAACCAAGTACTTTTGTTGCCTAAACCTAACCAAGTACTTTTGTTGCCTAAACATAACCAAGTACTTTTGTTGCCTAAACCTAACCAAGTGCTTTTGTTGCCTAAACATAACCAAGTACTTTTGTTGCCTAAACATAACTAAGTACTTTTGTTGCCTAAACCTAACCAAGTACTTTTGTTGCCTAAACCTAACCAAATACTTTTGTTGCCTAAACCTAACCAAGTACTTTTGTTGCCTAAACATAACCAAGTACTTTTGTTGCCTAAACCTAACCAAATACTTTTGTTGCCTAAACCTAACCAAGTACTTTTGTTGCCTAAACCTAACCAAGTACTTTTGTTGCCTAAACATAACCAAGTACTTTTGTTGCCTAAACATAACCAAGTACTTTTGTTGCCTAAACCTAACTAAGTACTTTTGTTGCCTAAACCTAACCAAGTACTTTTGTTGCCTAAACATAACCAAGTACTTTTGTTGCCTAAACATAACCAAGTACCTTTGTTGCCTAAACATAACCAAGTACTTTTGTTGCCTAAACATAACCAAGTACTTTTGTTGCCTAAACATAACCAAGTACTTTTGTTGCCTAAACATAACCGAATACATTTTCTTGCACATTTGTTTTGTCATTGTAAGCCAAACCGTGATGTTTTTTACTAAACCTAAACAAGTGGTTTGATTTTGCATTTCGCAAAATCTGTTTCCCTAAAAACGTTTTCACTTTTTCCTTCATACTAATTCATGCTCTGTTTTGTAACCCTCGCTGTTTCGCCCTGCTCCCTATTTTTATGCTAAGCTAACCAGCTGCTGGCTGTAGCTTCATATTTAATGGACAGACATGTGGGTGCTTTCAATCATCTCATTTAAATTACGTAAGAAACCCAAGATGGTTTCACCCATGCTGCTATAGTCTGTCTATAACTCAATCAAAGAGTGTATTTTTAAATGTGAAAAAGAACCTCCAGAAGCAGCCAACATGTTTCGATGTGAGCACTGTCCCCAAAGGAATCATTACTTTCCTGCTATTGTTTAACGTAACATCGTTTCAGCATATATCAAGTGTTAACGGGAAGGTTCGTGAGCATCAGCTTGTCTTCATCTACATACATTTCTCACGTTCCCAGCTCGGTGCACCCATGGGTGCTGGTCCACTCCAACTCCTCACACCTGAATCACATCACTCTTAGCAGAAAAAATACGACAAATTATACTGAACTCAGCTTTCCAAGCATAACAATCTGCTTTCACAAATATGTACAGACGCAGAGCTAACACATATATATACTGTGTGTATATATATATATTTATTATGTTTTTACTGTACATTGAGGACATTCTGAAGGTACAGTACACTTATGTATACATGTTCATCATTTCAGTGGAAATACACTTGCTTATTCTGTTCTCGCACCACCACACTGGAAAAAAAGCCCAAGGGCACTGACCCGAGCTTTTCAGTTTTCACACATGGATGTACCCATGGAGTAATGCACAACCAGCTCTTGATGATGGTGAATGATGATGAAGTGTCTGAAATCTCAGCTTACTACTCACCACCGAGTGAATTACGGAGAACAGTGAATGAGTTGATGAGGCAGTGATTAGTGAATACTCTAAGTCAGCATTTTATATCTCTAAGCCTGATTGAAAGGGAAGCGCTAATGCAATGACTCTGAACAAAAGTTGCCTTTAACTTTACTCTATAGCAATTAATGAAATGCAGGATGCTTTCAAGCTTGCCCTGGTGGTTTTGATCCATTTCTTTACAGATTGCTCCCAACAAAATTGCTAGACTTTTAACTTTCATGTAACCTGACCGTAGAAAGTGGTACAATAAAGCAGTACATGCTATTCCAATGAGATGAGATCCATCTAACCCAAACAACTACAGGCCTATGTCTAAACTTTCTAAACTAAACATTTTGGAAGGGCTTATAAGTAACCAATTAGAGGAGTTTCTACCAAGACTTTGCATTCTCAATGACTTATGAATGTCTGGTTAAACAGAAAAAATAAAGTACTGTCACAGCTACAATGAAGATCCCAAAAGTGACTAAATAAATACTGTGCTGCAAACTATCCAAGTTGATTTTCTCGCTTTTTAAATGGACAAAATGGTCACATTGGATCCTACTTTATTTACAATTCATATTATTAATCTGTGTTGCAATCTTATTAAAACAGAATTTCCTTTGTATGCAGACACCATTATGTATAGTTCTGCTTCATCCTTAGCGAGTGTGATTGATGAACTGCAATCTGCTGTCACAGAGATGAAACTGATTTAAAAAATATAAAGTATATGCACATGTTACTGCAAGTTAATAAACATGTTTGCTGTTAACTGTCTTGATTGATTTCCTCTGCCTTAGGATTGATATATATATATATATGTACATGTAAATATGTATGTGTGAATGAAATAAAATAAAGTTATTGATAAATACATTGTTTTAATTGCAAGAACTATAACTGAAAATGTGTTATTTAACATAGTAACTGATTTAATTAACTGATTATTAATTTAGAAAAACAATATTATTAAAATAAACTATGAATGAATTTTTTAATATATGATTAAAAACACTAAACTAAAAACTTCAAAGTATATATACTGAAAATATTTTAGTTTAATGTATTTATGTGTATATATTTATAATCCTGAGCAGGGATTATATATATATACACACACACTATAAATATATATATATATATATACAGGTATATACACTATAAAAAAATAATAATATATATATATATATATATATATATATATATAATCCTATTGAGCAGGGCGATGGGAGCAGCAAGAGGGGGCGGGGCGAGAACAGCTGTTGACGCAAACAGGAAGTCCTCTGTAGCGTAGGCCGTCTCATTTCGGAGACCACACGGTCTAGCCTTTGCGGTTTTCTAAAGGACGCGGCCCACGTAGACCGTGAAGGCTGGGTCCTCCGAAGGATGCAGACCCTGAATTGGGACACAGCTTGTGAGTCTGTTGTGCCCTGTGCATGCTGGGAGTTTTTTTTTAATGCTTTCCTGATGACGTTACATTACAAACCCACACAACCTATTTCAATTTGATATACCCTGACGTCAACCATCGGTTTGTGGACGGCTGTTTTAAAGCCTTGAGTTAGGCCTTTGGCCGTGGCCACCTTTGGTTTTTTGGACGTCAACGTTTTGTTTTTTTGCAACCAGAAGTGACACAAGAGGGGTGAACCAAGACCCTGAATAAGACATTAAACTTTCATGAAGTAAAAACACACTGTGAAAGTTCAAAGGTACAGACAACACCCACACCGGACAAAGTCGTGGTAATGACCTGTCAAACACAAGGTAGACAAACCCTAAAGCATCCCCTGCTTTATGGTCTGTTTGACTCTAAATGGACCATAATGTACTAAATGAACATCATGCTGTATTGAAGAAGACTTGAAACTAGAGATTGAGACCATAAACTCATGTTTACAATGTTTACTGAGGTAATAAATCAAGAGAGAAGTAGAGTCATTTTCTCATAGACTTCTATACAACCAGAGGAGTCGCCCCCTGGTGGTCACTAGAGAGAATGTTTAACTTTAAGGCTCTTCTAAATTGGCTTCTCTTGTCAGAACCAGTTGCTGCCAGAACAGAATAGACTGTCAAAACTGTTGACAATGTGCTCTGTGGATTATTTTTTTCTTTGTTTAATACCCATTGTTGTGAGTAGAGAAAAGTCATCCCCATTCAATTATTGTTGAAGCAGTAATCTCAAGCCCCTTTTACGCAGACATTCCTCAATACTGCTGTAAAAACGAACTACTATTATGCTGGCTTTGCTTTTTTAAAGTGAACCAAACAACAGCGGCTTCAAGCAGCCCCGGTGTGATACATCCGCCACATTCCCACCTTGAACAGCCTGTGTAAAAGGGGCTTCAGACAAACACGTGGTCCTCACAAATATAGTAGCACGAGAATCACACAGACCAGAGCAGAAAAAAACATATCCGAGGTAACCAAACCAAAATGTCACAAAGCAACTTTTAATGAGAGCGTGAAGCCCAGTTAGAAGGATGTTTCCCATGCAGTTGGCAGGACTGTAAGTTCTGCTGCTATATCCCCAGCTCTCCAAACACAAGTGTTCTCCTTAATTGCAGGTCAGTGTGAATCTGACGCGTCAGCTGCCATAAGCCTTAATTAATTCTGTGCTGAGAAGGAGCCCACAACACCCACCCATCTGTTTGTCTTTAACCTGCAAGTGAGAGGAGGAAATAGACGGGAGGAGATTCGAAAGTAAAGACGAAAACTGGTTTCGGTTCAATCAGGATGGCCATTTGCCCTGAGCAGCCATGACCCACTGAGCTGATCACATTACAGCCATCAGGACCAGCAACTATGAAGCTGGAGGGCAAGCAGGACTTTAATGATGGCCCATATCATTTAGCAGACTCTGCTGCCTTTAATAAAGTAAAAGCTACTTTACTTAGTATTAGTATTAACGCATAAATTGTATTTTTTCAATCCACTACGTTTATATTAAAGCTTTAGTTGCTAGTTACTTAGTTTATTTATATATTGAATCAATAATCTAATTTTTAAATTATTGGTTATATTGGTAGCACTTTATAATAACTACACACTATGAAGCATTACTTAAGCATGAGTAAACACTTAATTCATCATTTATAAAGCATTGTTCCTACATTAATAATTCATTAGTATGCAGTTCATAACAACAGTTATAAATGTTTTATTCTTGATTAATAAGCTTGTCTATTATGTGTTCTATTATTGTGTTTTCATACTTTATAAATGATGGATTCCCCATTTGTAAATTAATTATTATATATTTTACAAACCAATTATTAAGGAGTTGTAGATGATTAATAAGATAATTTATAAAGTGTTAGTAAATGATTAATAACTAATTTAGATGTACATTATTCATGCATTTATATATATAATGATTTAGATATGCACTAATGGTTAGGAACTATGTTAACATATGATTTATAAATGTGATCAAGAACATATCAATATTTATTGCAAGATGCAAACAATATACTATTAAATACAAACCTCTCAGCCATTCATTCATGTAAGAAACAAACAAACATTCTCCTTCAGGAGAACATGGCTGGATATAACACATTTGTAAATATACAACTGGAGCTAACCAGGAGCTTTGCATATTAGTTTACATTTACTTATTTAACTATTCATTTTAACCAAGCATATCGATCTCCACTGTTCGCACTTTTCTTCAGTTGCATGTCCCGATGGCAGCCGGCCGAATCTACTCATTGTTTGCAATAAGCGAAATAAGTGAAATCGAGTGAAATCGAGTGAAATCGAGTGAAATCGAGTGAAATCGAGTGAAATCGAGTGAAATCCCGCTTTCAAAACGTCATCAATGTGGGACGGACAAAGGAAAAGACCGCTTCATACGTCATCAACGTGGGACAAACGTTTCGCTCAGGAACTGATACGGAAGTGCACTTATGCGATGGTAAACTCCGACCTAAGTTGAAAGGGCGCGCGGACCTCCGCCAGAAAGAATGACTGCTGACGGGCCTCCAATGCCCGTCTGTGTTTCTTAGTTTGCTGGCACGTAACGTTACACATTATGGACGATGAGTATCCAGCTAGCCTTCCAGCTAGCACTAGAGGTCCTGAGACAGGCGCACGCTAACGCGTCACCTCCGTTGTAAATAGAGCGATCCAGGTGACAGATGGCTATCTAGCTGTTATATGTGGAGTGGATGTGAATGAGATCGATATGCTTGGTATGAAATGAATAGTTAAATAAGTAAATGTAAACTAATATGCAAAGCTCCTGGTTAGCTCCAGTTGTATATTTACAAATGTGTTATATCAGCAGTGTTGGGGGTAACGAGTTACAAAGTAACGGATTACAGTAACGATATTACTATTATAGGTAACGAAGTAAAGTAACGCATTACACTCAAAATATTGGTAACTACACTACTTTACTAGACCTCAGGAAAGCGCTTTCCTGCGTTACCCAAGACATGTTTGCCAGTCCGAAAAGTTCTCTTTTAGTGGTGCGTGCATGTTTCCTGCCTGTGTGCTTGTCTGGGCACCGTTGCCACAGAGACCGATTTGAGTGACGTAGCTGCTGGTGCGTAGAAGGAGGGAAGCGGGAAAATGGATGAGACGGAGACGGAGACAGGAGGGTTCAGCCAGTGGCGATAAACTTGTGGTGAAAGATCCCGCTAGCCTGTCAGTTGAAGACGCTCATCACTAACCGACCCCGCCTAAACAAGCTCAGATTCTCCAGCATCTTGCTCTTGGAGCGCAGAAGGTAACACAAAAAGGAAATTAACAAACTAGTTGCCGGGTACATCGTGGAAGACATGCTTCCCCTGTCCACTATCGAATCGCCAAGGTTTAGAAAAATACTAGATAAAATACCTAGCACTCGCATGCCAACGCCAGACAGGAAAACATTTTCCCAATACCTAGACCAATGTTCAGCCTGGGCAGTATTGTTCTGACCCCAAGGAGGAACAGGCTGTCAGATAAAAGATTTGAGACTTTTACTCATGCGATACAATCGCTATTTTGAAGAATAGAGAAAAATTATAAACTTCATGGGATGAAGTGCACTTTCTGTTTATTTAGGCAATGATGAAGTGGATTTTCTGTTTATTTAATTGCATTTTCTGTTTCTATTTTTTGGGAAAAAGTGCATTTCTGTTTCTATTTTATGGGAAAAAGTGCCATTTATTTTTCTATTTTTCTTAAACCACTACAATGATTCCTATAACAAGCTAGTTTTGTTCTCAGGAGTAGGCCCCCATTTGGTTTAGTGGGGTCTCATGTTTCCAAAAGCCTGTTTTTGGCCTGTTTTGAATGTGTTACTGCTGATTGACCCACCTGAATGTCCCCACCATACATAGCCTCTTGTATCCTGTTGTTTGTGGATTTCAAAGTGAGGCATATTTCTTTGGTCAGACAGTGTGGACAGGGTTAATGTTCGTTCAAGTGAATGGCTGAGTTTTATATGCCATTTTGTTTTACATGTTTACAATTACAATACACTGTGGAAAGGCTAAGAGATGCCCTTTATTGAAAATTGAAAATAAAGTGATGAAAGGGCCATGATGTTTGTCCATGTATCTTTGTGGTAAATTTGGACATTTGCTTAAAAAAATAGAAAGTAAAGTAACTAGTAGTGAAGTTACTTTTCAAATGCAGTAACTAGTAAAGTAATCTAGTTACAATTTTCAGAAGTAACTAGTAACTTGTAACTAGTTACTTTTTCTGAGTAACTACCCCAACACTGTATATCAGCCATGTTCTCCTGAAGGAGAATGTCTTTGTTTGTTTGTTTCTTACATGAATGAATGGCTGAGAGGTTTGTATTTAATAGTATATTGTTTGCATCTTGCAATAAATATTGATATGTTCTTGATCACTTTGTGATCACTGCTGGCCTTTCAATGTCATTTATAAATGCTTTATAAGGCATAGATAGTCCTCACTTTAGATGAGGTCACACAAAATACTTTACTAAGGACTAGTAACTACCTTAATTAATAATTAATTAATCATGAATTGCAGTATTAATACGCATTTATAAAGCATATATTAACATAGTCCCTAACCATTAGTGCATATCTAAATCATTATATATATAAATGCATGAATAATGTACATCTAAATAAGTTATTAATCATTTACTAACACTTTACTAACACTATAAATTATCTTATTAATCATCTACAACTCCTTAATAATTGGTTTGTAAAATATATAATACTTCATTTACAAATGGGGAATCCATCATTTATAAAGTATGAAAACATAATAATGAAACACATAATAGACAAGCTTATTAATCAAGAATAAAACATTTATAACTGTTGTTATGAACTGCATACTAATGAATTATTAATGTAGGAACAATGCTTTATAAATGATGAATTAAGTGTTTACTCATGCTTAACTAATGCTTCATAGTGTGTAGTTATTATAAAGTGTTACCGTTATATTATTATAGGTTTTGCCACCTACCAGAAAATAAGGTAACTAAAATGAGCCCCACCTTTACCAGCTGCAACGTAAAAAAAACCTGCATGAATGCATCAATAATTTGAATTCAGCAATATAATATATGGGCCATTCTGCATGATTAGTACTTTAAGTATATTTTAATGCTGATATTAGCTCTTTGCTAATGATGAATTGAAATCCCTGGTGCAACTAAATCATTTTTTGCGTTGAATCTCTAGTTCAGTCTTATATGCAGTGAAATGCCTGTAGAGCCCAGCTATCATTAAAGGAGAACTGTTGTCCTCATTTTCACAATAATACCTTTATTTAAGGCTTCAACTCAAACATGTTAACATGCATTTATATTCAACGACAACATGTATCATGCTGTCCGTCTGAATGTACCTGTATTCAGTTAACGGCCCTTCAGTGACTCTGTAGTTGTGATATCACAACCTCACCGTTCTGACTGCTCATTTAAAGGCACCTTTTCTGAATACTGGCTGTGCACATTGGGATTTCGTGTTTTGTTACTCCAACAGTGTTTATATAGCACATAAACCTGCCTTATAATTTAATGACATGGAAATCTCACTTTCTACAATAAGGGACTTATGGAGAGCAGCACTGCAATACTAGCAGGCGGAACAGAAGAGCGCAGTAAAGAAAGGATTGGCTCAGGACATATAGAAGCTTAAACATTTTGTGAATTACTCTTAGTACAAAAACTAAGACAGGACTGACAGCCTTCTTTTTATTTCTCCTATCTCAGTCAGTTAAGAGCTACCGTCAGACCGAGGAGTGAAATGGCTCCAGACATCTACTGGCTTCCTATTTTTATGCATCCACGCCTACGACAACCTTGGCCGGAAGCATTTTATTTTGAAAGTTGTTCGTACACGATGTCTTAGAAATACTTGGGAGGGAATTTCTTCAAAATTGGCAGAACTGAACTGATGAATTTAGTGGTGTTTTTGGCCGTAGCTCAATAATTGATTTCATCTCCAGGAAGCCTCCCCACAGGCCTGATTCCATAGGGGAACTCCAGTGTGTCTCAGTTTGACTTTAGTTCTGTCTCTATCTTTGAGAATAAATTGAACCGTGCAAGTCTTTACAAGGAGTTATTGCCCGTCAGCATTTCACCCAGGGTCACAAAGATATGCTAAACCCTCCACTATGATAATATTACTGAGCATTCGTTTTGTGTGGTGACAGAATGAGGATACAGGAGTCCAAAAGAGACAGGGTGGGCGGCTCGGGGGAGGATGCTGAAGATACTGCAAAGACTACATGTCCCATGTTCCATGCCTGGGAACGCTTCCTGGCTGACCACAGTGGCCCAAGACTGGTGAAGTAAAGATGGACACAAATTGTATTCATGTATGGTAATAAATGTATTTCAAATAATGAAACAAATCCAACCAAAATAGTCTAATCTCATCCCAACATCTGTCAACGTTCAAGAGACGGCGCCTTCTAGTGGCTGTCTGACTGAAGAAGTCATTTTAACCCAAACTATGATTTTTTTCACTTATCAAAGTCGTTTATGTCCCTAAACTAAACCTTAACAATAGTGTCAAATCATTAACACAATCATTTTTCCAACAGTGATGTGTGAAGTTGTCCTGCTGATAAAGATGCGAGTTCAGGAAACGTTTCCGTCCAGAAGACCTGGACAAACATGACTTCTAGTGTGTGACTTGGAGGACACCTAACTGCCTAACGTAATCAATGAATCAATCAATCAATTAATTAATCAGCTTCTATTTGCATAGCCCTACAAATGAAAATGTAACACAAAGTGCGTGACACAGCCCCCCCCCCCCCCCCCCCCCCATCCATTAATAAAACATTTAATAATATAGCAATAATGACAAAACTCAATAAAGACACTACAAAAGTTAAACACAAGAAATACTTAGCAAGATGAATAAATAACGTATCAATAAGTACCAAACTAAACATTCTGTGCTGGTCTTGGGTCCTCAGGATGTTCCACAGGCACAGAACAGAGACCATCAAAGGATGTCTCACTATGGTCTTCTGGTTCTGACTTTAGGAATAATTAATTGGCACAAGACCTGAGGGTTCTAGAGGGTTCAAGGGCTAAAAGCAAATCTGATAATTAGATAGGACCAAGACCATTAGGAGCTTTATAAACCAATAAAGGGGCCGTGAAATCAATTCTGAAGCCAACGGGTAGCCAATGCAGAGACTTAAAGATGTATGTGAAATGTGTGCTCTCTTTCTGGTCCTAGTCAGCCAACGTGGAACTGAGTTTTGCAGTAGCTGAAGTTGAGATATATTCTTTTTAGGGAGACCATGAAAGTATCCTGCAGACAATAAAGGTGTGCATTAATGTCTCTGTATTGGCTTGAGAGAGAAACAGATGCACACTGGCAATTTGCTTAGCTTGTTAAAATGCATTCTTAGTTATGTTTCTAATGTGAGGCTTAAAACTTAGATCAAGGAAAAGTCTTTGTGTTTTGCTTATTGACAGGGTTTAATACCAGTGCTCCCAGTTTTACATGTATTTTGTCTCTCTGAGCTTCAGTGCCAAAAACCAGGAATTGAGTTCTGTCCTAACTGAGCTGCATACAATTCTCTGCATCCATATCTATTGGCCCTGGGTCAAGACACGGCAATGTACATTCTTCACATCTGGAGCTGGTAAACATACTGCTAGACCTCATAGAAGTAGGGTTAATTAAATGGTCAATGGTTTAATAGAGGATTTGGGGATTAATCTGGTTGTCGGTTATCAATTTTGAGAAGTGTGCTTGTCTTGCATGTTTAATTGCCTTTGTGTAAGTAGTCGACTGTTCACAGGAAATGTGATAATTGACCATTATTATTATTTTCTTTCCATCTTTTTTCTGCTGTTTGACGATTTCTCTTTAATTGTTTAACTTCCTTTTTCCTCCAGGGAGGTGTCGGATTAGAGGTAACCTTTTATAGCGGGGCCACTAAGTCAAAGGTCAATTTGCTGTTAAAACCTAAGAGATCAATACAAATTTGTAACTGCTCCGGTAGTAAGATACCGCTTACTGACAGTTCTCTGATATCGTGATGTATAAAAGCATTGACAGTAAAAAGATCAGAGCCGACATCCACAACTGAAGAGGTGTTAGCAAAGTTATTATAGTTATTATAACATATTGGTTACAGTTCATACAACCCAAACTATTTAAGAATTCCAAAGCAAAGGAGGCTGAGTGAGTGTCTCTGTGTGGGATGTGGTTTACTCTAGAGACAGCCTCAAGTGGCCATTTCAGGTACTACAGTTTTTGGCTTTCTCAGCACTGGAGGTTGCCGCTTGGCAATAACAATGCTGATGATGCTCATGATGAAGTGGTGATGTACAGACTGATAGCAAGATACACCATTAATGTGTAAGCCTCACTGAAGTTATAGGCGGGGCTCGGGAATTTAGCTGGGACTGTTAGTTGCAAATAAAACCATTAGTTGCAACTTATCAAACCTTTGTAAAGTATACGTTATTAGGAAATGGTATTCGTTTTGTTCATTTTAGGTTTCTCGCTGCTGATGTAATAAGCTGCACATGTATGTTTTCACCATCTGAAACCTAGTTCTTTGTATCTACTATATGTAACGGGGATGCCTTTAGGTCCATGGGCAGTGAGGACAGATTATTTAGGGTCACCGGTAGCTAGCGCTCTACTATGTCCTCTTCTTTTTCTTAGTATTGTGATTGGGCATGGGTGCTGAGCAGGCGGCAACCTCCGGTTTGGCCGAGTGAAGCCAATACGGAAGTCTCTTAAAACTTGCATTCTCTCTACTAACCAGCAGGGGGCGAGTCCCGTGGTTGTATAGAAGTCTATTCATTGTTCATTTAGTAAATTGTGGTCCATTTAGAGCAGACCTGGGCATTGTACGGCCCCCGGGCCAGACCCGGCCCGCGGGACGTCAATGGAAATTAGGAATAAAATGTAAATAAGTGTACATCATGCACGGAATACAGCTCATTGCTTTTTTGAAGGCGACTGATCATGTTTTTTTGTCTCTATTTACGTAGTTAGTACGTTAGTACGTTAGTGAATGTGTGCGAGCAGCAGCGTCACTGCAATGTGTTGGTGAACTGAGTTTAGGGAGATGTGCGTTAGCTGTTAACCCTTAAAAATGTCAGCCAGATGTTAAAAAAAAGAAAGATTGACACAGTGTAGAGTTTTTAACTAAACATGGACTTCTAAGTATTTGTTTACTGAACAGATCGCAGTGTTGAAGGATTACAATTTGAATCGCCATTAGGAGACAAAACATGCGGAGAAATACAAAAAAACTTGAGTGATGCAGAGCAGAGAAATACAACACGGACATCTGAGGCTTTGCTAGCTAAGCTGCTAGAATCCTCTCTCACTGACGATCAGCTGTCAGCTGTCCTTCACATCTCACCTCACACCTTCAACCTGACTTCAGTCACTCCTTCAAGCCCAACACAGACTAGAGTTCTCACACTGAACTGAAAAACAGAAAATGACTACAAACAATAGTAATAAAAGTACTCATTTTGCAGAAACATGATCCCTGTCAGTGTTTTACTATTACATATGTATATTTTTGGATCATTATTCCTGCTGCAGATGTTTAAGGTGGAGCTCATTTTAACTCTTGTAGTGGAGTAAAAAGTACAATATATTGAAGGTACAAAGTTGAATGAAATGGAAATACTCAAGTAAAGAACCTTGAATTTGTAGTACTGTACTTAAGCAAATATACTTGCCTCTATTCCACCACTGATCATAATATTTACTCTTACCACTCACAGAATGGTCGCTGCCACTACCAGAGCCGTATACGGCGTCTCTACATCACTCCTCCGCATTCCAAATATGGTAACTTCCATTCATTGGCTGCAAAAACAACAACATGGCGACGGCCGTGATCCAAGAGGGCGATGCGGAATCGGTGAACTCGAGGCTTGAAAACGTCATTCCACAAACTAACGGGTGATGTCACGATGACTACGTCCACTTCTATACAGTCTAGTGCTGAGCAATCCTGTAGCAGGTTATAGGCTCCCCTTCCTGAATGCTCGTAGTATAACGTTGGCTGCAGTGTTAATCTACCTGTTATTTGTGTGTGCAACACATGAGTTGTTACACTTGACATGTGCAGTGGTATCTTATGGGATCTTCACTGTGTGTGTTGGATCCTAAATTATATTAGTAGCCTTTAATTGCTCCGTATGCATTTGTGCTGTTTATATCAAGTGATTGTGTCAGTGCCTCTTATTGCCTCTTAAAATGGCACTGGGTCGCTCTCGGCTCACTCAATTGCCCTCCTCTTCTTCAGGTTTTTAACATGCAGATCTCGTTAATACATTCTTTATCTATTGACCTTTGGGCCTCTCTTCCTGTTTATTCTGGACACTTACCTGTGTATGGGTAGGACCGGAATTTGGAGTCGGTGATTGTAGTCTTTTTTTATTATTATTAAGATTATTCATCCCGACACATGTGACAGCTGAGGTGTGAAGCATCCTCTGATGAGTAGCTAGCTGGTTTAGGGCCATGAAGCTAACACCGGGAGTCTCTCGCGTGTTGCATCTGTGATATCCGTGACAGCTGTGAGGAAAGTGTGACACAAACTGTGTCCCCCCCCCCCCCCCATTAAACTGGAAAACAGCCCTCCCTCTGCCCAACAATGACACATGCCTTTGATTCACAAGATGGATGCTCACACACCACAGGAACGTATGCGGTGTCTCACAGACAGGAGCATATGTGGACCTTTTTGCCTGTTTGTCACTGGTCTGCAGTAAGACATTGTGTGTGTGTGTGTGTGTGTGTGTGTGTGTGTGTGTGTGTGTGTGTGTGTGTGTGTGTGTGTGTGTGTGTGTGTGCGTGTGTGTGTGTGTCCCAGGTATTGTTCTCTGAAACAGTACACAGGTATTAACACCACAGAGTTCAGCTGAAGCAGAAGACACGTCCACACACAGTGAGGAGGCTGCTCTCGGGTTGTCTCTGTGCTCACAGACTTGAGTGTGATCAATAGAGGTGGAGGTAACAAAGAGACCATTGATTGTTCTCAGGTAAGAGAACATTTTAATGCACAAATTGTTTTCAATAGAAAAAACGTGTAACAAAATATATACAAACGCATTGATTCATTACCAACCTGATCAGCGTTATTATTTGATGTTTTAGAGTAATGATAAGGTTTGTATTGACGTTGTGTCCTCAGACTCTGACATTGTCATTTCCAGCCATTTCCTCTTAAACTGTCGATAGCTACAAAATCCCTTTTCCATACTGGGCTCCTAACCACTTCCTAGTGTTCTTACATCATACTTTGTAGCTTATCTACTGTTAGCCGAGGTAATGGTAGCAGATACCACAGTTTAAGTTCATCTGGAGGCCCGACATATCTCTGCTGCTGTTAAGATCCACTCCCTGCCGTCTGAATCTACTCCTATCATCCTCCTCGCTCAACTCTTATATTTAAACAATGTTTTCATCATGTCATTAAAGCCTAATAAACAAAGTGATAACTTACATCATGATAAACAGAAACAAGATACGTCTTTATTAAAAAGCACATGGTACAGCAATACAACAGTCAGGTTGAGACAAAATGTAAAACGTATCTCTAATATCCTAGAGGTAAAGACAAAGATATTGAAGAAATGCTTCATACATAAGGTGCATAGCAACACATTGTATGACTGTATGACTGTATTGTAGAAATATTTGTACAAATACAGATTATATGTGCAAAAAGAATCCAGTAGTGCAACTCTGAAAACCTTAATGAGGTTGTACAGTGGCTGAAAATACTGTGTGTATGAATAGATAAATAAAGCATATATAACACTATAATAATGTAATTGAATATAATAGTATGTATCAAAACACATGTATGTATTGGGTAAAAAAGAGACTTGATGCTTTGGGTTACGTTTACATATAGCATGAGTCAAACAGGCATGCACAGGCTAGTCATGCAATGTATGTAATCCATCCAGCATGATCAAAGCATGCCAAGGACACCACTTAACATGAAGCCTGGCAAGTGTTGGGTTCACAAGGGGGGCTGCTCCGTGTCATTCCTCCGGGCTGAGCACCACCAGGCCCCATTGGTTGTGGACCTGGCTACCAGGCGCATGTCGACAAGCTTCACACCGAGGGGTGGCGTCCTGGGGTACATCCCAAGTCTCTTAATTGTCATTTCCTCGCTCCTCGCTCCTCGCTTGAACTTTGAAGTTGTTCTGCGCCGCCATATTGACGGCCGTCCCAAAGCTCTTATTTCATCTGAGGATCGAGGAGCGAGGAGTGAGGAGAGATCTCCGAGGAGCCATGAGCGAGGACGCACGAGAACAGACTTCCAGGAAGTGTTTTAACGGCTGACACGCCCCCTCATTGTTCATCAGTTATGTGATTGGACGCTGCAGCCGATCGGACTGCAAAGATTTTTTTCAACATGTAAACAGTGAAGACAGATCGCAGATTAAGCTCTAGCTTTATATTTGATACGTTTTATGATTCATCTGGTTTAAATATATGTTCATTGTAGTCTGAACTACAAAAGGACCACAAACAACTTTCTTCATTTATTAGAAAGATTTGTGTTTTCATGATCTGATGTTTCCCTCAATAACTTTATTATGGAAACAATTAAAGTCAGAGAGAGAGCTGGAGAGACTAAAACCTTTATATAAATATAATATAAATATAATATATATATATATATATATAGAGCTGAGAGACGAAACACTTTTTACATAATTTATCATCATTTCATTCAGTCACGTGAGGCGGATCATTCCTGAATGTTTGATGAGTTTTATCATTTAAGAGAAACAATAATCATATTCTGGGTTATTTAATAATGACGTCACAGTCACAATCTCAAAACGTACAGACGCAAATAATTCATAAATAAGACGATCGCATTCTGCCGTAGAAATCGATCCTGATCTTATAAACAGAACACAATTTGTTAACAGACTACAGAGAGAAAACACCTCTACAGTGATGATTACTGTGTCTTTATTAGTTATTAGTATTATTAGTTACTATTATTAAGTACAGTGATGATTACTGTGTCTTTATTAGTTATTAGTATTATTAGTTACTATTATTAAGTACAGTGATGATAACTGTGTGTCTTTATTAGTTATTAGTATTATTAGTTACTATTATTAAGTACAGTGATGATAACTGTGTCTTTATTAGTTATTAGTATTATTAGTTACTATTATTAAGTACAGTGATGATCACTGTGTGTCTTTATTAGTTATTAGTATTATTAGTTACTATTATTAAGTACAGTGATGATAACTGTGTCTTTATTAGTTATTAGTATTATTAGTTACTATTATTAAGTACAGTGATGATAACTGTGTGTCTTTATTAGTTATTAGTATTATTAGTTACTATTATTAAGTACAGTGATGATAACTGTGTGTCTTTATTAGTTATTAGTATTATTAGTTACTATTATTAAGTACAGTGATGATAACTGTGTGTCTTTATTAGTTATTAGTATTATTAGTTACTATTATTAAGTACAGTGATGATAACTGTGTGTCTTTATTAGTTATTAGTATTATTAGTTACTATTATTAATAAGTACAGTGATGATTACTGTGTCTTTATTAGTTATTAGTATTATTAGATACTATTATTAAGTACAGTGATGATAACTGTGTCTTTATTAGTTATTAGTTACTATTATTAAGTACAGTGATGATAACTGTGTCTTTATAAGTTATTAGTATTATTAGTTACTATTATTAAGTACAGTGATGATAACTGTGTCTTTATTAGTTATTAGTATTATTAGTTACTATTATTAAGTACAGTGATGATAACTGTGTCTTTATTAGTTATTAGTTGCTATTATTAAGTACAGTGATGATAACTGTGTCTTTATAAGTTATTAGTATTATTAGTTACTATTATTAAGTACAGTGATGATAACTGTGTGTCTTTATTAGTTATTAGTATTATTAGTTACTATTATTAAGTACAGTGATGATAACTGTGTCTTTATTAGTTATTAGTATTATTAGTTACTATTATTAAGTACAGTGATGATAACTGTGTCTTTATTAGTAATTAGTATTATTAGTTACTATTATTAAGTACAGTGATAATAACTGTGTCTTTATAAGTTATTAGTATTATTAGTTACTATTATTAAGTACAGTGATGATAACTGTGTCTTTATTAGTTATTAGTATTATTAGTTACTATTATTAAGTACAGTGATGATTACTGTGTGTCTTTATTAGTTATTAGTATTATTAGTTACTATTATTAAGTACAGTGATGATAACTGTGTCTTTATTAGTTATTAGTATTATTAGTTACTATTATTAAGTACAGTGATGATAACTGTGTGTCTTTATTAGTTATTAGTATTATTAGTTACTATTATTAAGTACAGTGATGATCACTGTGTGTCTTTATTAGTTATTAGTATTATTAGTTACTATTATTAAGTACAGTGATGATAACTGTCTTTATTAGTTATTAGTATTATTAGTTACTATTATTAAGTACAGTGATGATAACTGTGTCTTTATTAGTTATTAGTATTATTAGTTACTATTATTAAGTACAGTGATGATAACTGTGTCTTTATTAGTTATTAGTATTATTAGTTACTATTATTAAGTACAGTGATGATAACTGTGTGTCTTTATTAGTTATTAGTATTATTAGTTACTATTATTAAGTACAGTGATGATCACTGTGTGTCTTTATTATTTATTAGTATTATTAGTTACTATTATTAAGTACAGTGATGATAACTGTGTCTTTATTAGTTATTAGTATTATTAGTTACTATTATTAAGTACACTGATGACAACTGTGTCTTTATTAGTTATTAGTATTATTAGTTACTATTATTAAGTACAGTGATGATAACTGTGTGTCTTTATTAGTTATTAGTATTATTAGTTACTATTATTAAGTACAGTGATGATAACTGTGTCTTTATTAGTTATTAGTTACTATTATTAAGTACAGTGATGATTACTGTGTCTTTATTAGTTATTAGTATTATTAGATACTATTATTAAGTACAGTGATGATAACTGTGTCTTTATTAGTTATTAGTTACTATTATTAAGTACAGTGATGATAACTGTGTCTTTATTAGTTATTAGTATTATTAGTTACTATTATTAAGTACAGTGATGATAACTGTGTCTTTATAAGTTATTAGTATTATTAGTTACTATTATTAAGTACAGTGATGATAACTGTGTCTTTATTAGTTATTAGTATTATTAGTTACTATTATTAAGTACAGTGATGATAACTGTGTCTTTATTAGTTATTAGTTACTATTATTAAGTACAGTGATAATAACTGTGTCTTTATAAGTTATTAGTATTATTAGTTACTATTATTAAGTACAGTGATGATAACTGTGTCTTTATTAGTTATTAGTATTATTAGTTACTATTATTAAGTACAGTGATGATAACTGTGTGTCTTTATTAGTTATTAGTATTATTAGTTACTATTATTAAGTACAGTGATGATCACTGTGTGTCTTTATTAGTTATTAGTATTATTAGTTACTATTATTAAGTACAGTGATGATAACTGTCTTTATTAGTTATTAGTATTATTAGTTACTATTATTAAGTACAGTGATGATAACTGTGTCTTTATTAGTTATTAGTATTATTAGTTACTATTATTAAGTACAGTGATGATAACTGTGTCTTTATTAGTTATTAGTATTATTAGTTACTATTATTAAGTACAGTGATGATAACTGTGTGTCTTTATTAGTTATTAGTATTATTAGTTACTATTATTAAGTACAGTGATGATCACTGTGTGTCTTTATTAGTAATTAGTATTATTAGTTACTATTATTAAGTACAGTGATGATAACTGTGTCTTTATTAGTTATTAGTATTATTAGTTACTATTATTAAGTACAGTGATGATAACTGTGTGTCTTTATTAGTTATTAGTATTATTAGTTACTATTATTAAGTACAGTGATGATCACTGTGTGTCTTTATTAGTTATTAGTATTATTAGTTACTATTATTAAGTACAGTGATGATAACTGTGTCTTTATTAGTTATTAGTATTATTAGTTACTATTATTAAGTACACTGATGATAACTGTGTCTTTATTAGTTATTAGTATTATTAGTTACTATTATTAAGTACAGTGATGATAACTGTGTGTCTTTATTAGTTATTAGTATTATTAGTTACTATTATTAAGTACAGTGATGATAACTGTGTCTTTATTAGTTATTAGTTACTATTATTAAGTACAGTGATGATAACTGTGTCTTTATTAGTTATTAGTATTATTAGTTACTATTATTAAGTACAGTGATGATAACTGTGTCTTTATAAGTTATTAGTATTATTAGTTACTATTATTAAGTACAGTGATGATAACTGTGTCTTTATTAGTTATTAGTATTATTAGTTACTATTATTAAGTACAGTGATGATAACTGTGTCTTTATTAGTTATTAGTTACTATTATTAAGTACAGTGATAATAACTGTGTCTTTATAAGTTATTAGTATTATTAGTTACTATTATTAAGTACAGTGATGATAACTGTGTCTTTATTAGTTATTAGTATTATTAGTTACTATTATTAAGTACAGTGATGATAACTGTGTGTCTTTATTAGTTATTAGTATTATTAGTTACTATTATTAAGTACAGTGATGATCACTGTGTGTCTTTATTAGTTATTAGTATTATTAGTTACTATTATTAAGTACAGTGATGATAACTGTCTTTATTAGTTATTAGTATTATTAGTTACTATTATTAAGTACAGTGATGATAACTGTGTCTTTATTAGTTATTAGTATTATTAGTTACTATTATTAAGTACAGTGATGATAACTGTGTCTTTATTAGTTATTAGTATTATTAGTTACTATTATTAAGTACAGTGATGATAACTGTGTGTCTTTATTAGTTATTAGTATTATTAGTTACTATTATTAAGTACAGTGATGATCACTGTGTGTCTTTATTAGTAATTAGTATTATTAGTTACTATTATTAAGTACAGTGATGATAACTGTGTCTTTATTAGTTATTAGTATTATTAGTTACTATTATTAAGTACAGTGATGATAACTGTGTGTCTTTATTAGTTATTAGTATTATTAGTTACTATTATTAAGTACAGTGATGATCACTGTGTGTCTTTATTAGTTATTAGTATTATTAGTTACTATTATTAAGTACAGTGATGATAACTGTGTCTTTATTAGTTATTAGTATTATTAGTTACTATTATTAAGTACACTGATGATAACTGTGTCTTTATTAGTTATTAGTATTATTAGTTACTATTATTAAGTACAGTGATGATAACTGTGTGTCTTTATTAGTTATTAGTATTATTAGTTACTATTATTAAGTACAGTGATGATCACTGTGTGTCTTTATTAGTTATTAGTATTATTAGTTACTATTATTAAGTACAGTGATGATAACTGTGTCTTTATTAGTAATTAGTATTATTAGTTACTATTATTAAGTACAGTGATGATAACTGTGTCTTTATTAGTTATTAGTATTATTAGTTACTATTATTAAGTACAGTGATGATAACTGTGTGTCTTTATTAGTTATTAGTATTATTAGTTACTATTATTAAGTACAGTGATGATCACTGTGTGTCTTTATTAGTTATTAGTATTATTAGTTACTATTATTAAGTACAGTGATGATAACTGTCTTTATTAGTTATTAGTATTATTAGTTACTATTATTAAGTACAGTGATGATAACTGTGTCTTTATTAGTTATTAGTATTATTAGTTACTATTATTAAGTACAGTGATGATAACTGTGTCTTTATTAGTTATTAGTATTATTAGTTACTATTATTAAGTACAGTGATGATCACTGTGTGTCTTTATTAGTTATTAGTATTATTAGTTACTATTATTAAGTACAGTGATGATAACTGTGTGTCTTTATTAGTTATTAGTATTATTAGTTACTATTATTAAGTACAGTGATGATAACTGTGTCTTTATCAGTTATTAGTATTATTAGTTACTATTATTAAGTACAGTGATGATAACTGTGTGTCTTTATTAGTTATTAGTATTATTAGTTACTATTATTAAGTACAGTGATGATCACTGTGTGTCTTTATTAGTTATTAGTATTATTAGTTACTATTATTAAGTACAGTGATGATAACTGTGTCTTTATTAGTTATTAGTATTATTAGTTACTATTATTAAGTACAGTGATGATAACTGTGTCTTTATTAGTTATTAGTATTATTAGTTACTATTATTAAGTACAGTGATGATCACTGTGTGTCTTTATTAGTTATTAGTATTATTAGTTACTATTATTAAGTACAGTGATGATAACTGTGTCTTTATTAGTAATTAGTATTATTAGTTACTATTATTAAGTACAGTGATGATAACTGTGTCTTTATTAGTTATTAGTATTATTAGTTACTATTATAAAGTACAGTGATGATAACTGTGTGTCTTTATTAGTTATTAGTATTATTAGTTACTATTATTAAGTACAGTGATGATAACTGTGTCTTTATTAGTTATTAGTATTATTAGTTACTATTATAAAGTACAGTGATGATAACTGTGTGTCTTTATTGGTTATTAGTATTATTAGTTACTATTATTAAGTACAGTGATGATTACTGTGTCTTTATTAGTTATTAGTATTATTAGTTACTATTATTAAGTACAGTGATGATAACTGTGTCTTTATTAGTTATTAGTATTATTAGATACTATTATTAAGTACAGTGATGATAACTGTGTCTTTATTAGTTATTAGTATTATTAGTTACTATTATTAAGTACAGTGATGATAACTGTCTTTATTAGTTATTAGTATAATTAGTTACTATTATTAAGTACAGTGATGATAACTGTGTGTCTTTATTAGTTATTAGTATTATTAGTTACTATTATTAAGTACAGTGATGATAACTGTGTGTCTTTATTAGTTATTAGTATTATTAGTTACTATTATTAAGTACACTGATGATAACTGTGTCTTTATTAGTTATTAGTATTATTAGTTACTATTATTAAGTACAGTGATGATAACTGTGTCTTTATTAGTTATTAGTATTATTAGTTACTATTATTAAGTACAGTGATGATAACTGTGTCTTTATTAGTAATTAGTATTATTAGTTACTATTATTAAGTACAGTGATGATAACTGTGTCTTTATTAGTAATTAGTATTATTAGTTACTATTATTAAGTACAGTGATGATAACTGTGTCTTTATTAGTTATTAGTATTATTAGTTACTATTATTAAGTACAGTGATGATAACTGTGTGTCTTTATTAGTTATTAGTATTATTAGTTACTATTATTAAGTACAGTGATGATAACTGTGTCTTTATTAGTTATTAGTATAATTAGTTACTATTATTAAGTACAGTGATGATAACACTGTGTGTTTATTAGTTATTAGTATTATTAGTTACTATTATTAAGTACAGTGATGATAACTGTGTGTCTTTATTAGTTATTAGTATTATTAGTTACTATTATTAAGTACAGTGATGATTACTGTGTCTTTATTAGTTATTAGTATTATTAGTTACTATTATTAAGTACAGTGATGATAACTGTGTCTTTATTAGTTATTAGTATTATTAGTTACTATTATTAAGTACAGTGATGATAACTGTGTGTCTTTATTAGTTATTAGTATTATTAGTTACTATTATTAAGTACAGTGATGATAACACTGTGTCTTTATTAGTTATTAGTATTATTAGTTACTATTATTAAGTACAGTGATGATAACTGTGTGTCTTTATTAGTTATTAGTATTATTAGTTACTATTATTAAGTACAGTGATGATTACTGTGTCTTTATTAGTTATTAGTATTATTAGTTACTATTATTAAGTACAGTGATGATAACTGAGTGTCTTTATTAGTTATTAGTATAATTAGTTACTATTATTAAGTACAGTGATGATAACTGTGTGTCTTTATTAGTTATTAGTATTATTAGTTACTATTATTAAGTACAGTGATGATTACTGTGTCTTTATTAGTTATTAATATTATTAGTTACTATTATTAAGTACAGTGATGATAACTGTCTTTATTAGTTATTAGTATTATTAGTTACTATTATTAAGTACAGTGATGATAACTGTGTGTCTTTATTAGTTATTAGTATTATTAGTTACTATTATTAAGTACAGTGATGATAACTGTGTGTCTTTATTAGTTATTAGTATTATTAGTTACTATTATTAAGTACAGTGATCATGTGAACAGACACAAACTTCTCTAAAGTCTCTCCAGCTGTTAAAGCTGACTGACAGCTGATCCAGCTGTGATCAGCTGATCCTCCGTCATCAGAAACGGACGTTGCTTCACGTGACGCTACAGAGGAAAGGACGTCTCATGTCTCTTAAAACATATTTCCTCGTTTCCTCTCTCCTCGCATGGTTTCCTTGCGTCTCTCCATACATCCCTGGTGGGAGGGACTAAGACGCAAGGAAAGGACCCAAGTGAGGGAAACGGGGATGCAATTAAGAGACTTGGGATGTACCCCTGGTCTCCCTTACCCAGGAGAGATAGCTCGCCCTCTGAAGTGTCTGCTCCATAAGAGTTCTCCATGGGACCGACTTGCCTCTTGGGTGAACCTACCGGGATCTATTGCCCCCGGGAACACGGCACGTTAATGACACCATGTGAAGGTGGGGAGAAGAGGACAAAACAGTCAGGCCAAATACTGGGTAGCCTAAGGGTATTGTAGTCCTTGTGCAGCATGGAATCCAGACTTCTTCACGTTGGACAGGGAAAGAAAAAAAG
This sequence comes from Leptoclinus maculatus, assembly GCA_032191485.1. Taxonomy (NCBI): domain Eukaryota; kingdom Metazoa; phylum Chordata; class Actinopteri; order Perciformes; family Stichaeidae; genus Leptoclinus; species Leptoclinus maculatus. The sequence goes on from JAVDOI010000013.1 coordinate 17,846,428, forward strand.
AGGGGGGGGGGCGATGGTGTTAGTGCTGGGTGAATGAGCTGAGGTGTGTGGGAGTGTGAGGAGGAGGGAGGGAATGTCTTCACAGCTGTTCTACATATAAGTTTACATGCATATATAAACCGTTACTTATATACAAACAGCAAGACTTTGGTTCAGTGGGAATGACGGTAGTGCAAAAGGTAGTGGTGTTGCAATATGCAAAACCAGAATAGCAGAAGGTTCCATGTTATTTCTTTATGGGGAAGTGTGGAGGATGAGGTGAAGTTGAGGAGTCTCACCGCCTGAGGGAAGAAGCTGCAGATGATTATTGTAACCATTCTTTTTTCTTTATTTCCCATGCAGATAATCATCCAGTTGAGGGTTTTGTATATTTGTATATTTATTACATGAATACAAACAATGAAACAGACAGCTTGCATATGAATGATACCGTCTCAAGCTTTTTGATCCATATAAGCAGTCGGTCACTGTAAAGCGGTTTACACCGTAGTACGATCGCAGGGTGAACAGGCTGTGGCCGGGGGAACTCTGGAAACGTCTTGCTCTTGAACTGAATCGAACAAGTTGATTAATGATTAATTGAGATTTGAATGTCAGTCCAAACAAAATTCCACATATGACTTTTATAGCTTCATTGAAAATGTTACGTTTTACCGTTACACACAATGTAGTGTCACACAGACGCAGCAGCAGGACTTCTGTTTGTGCAGTGTGTACACTTTACTGTACATATACTAGTAATATTAGTCTAATATCTTTGAATAGGATCACGACAATACAAGCATTGGATTTCCATGGTGAGGTGGCGACAGATGGTCGTTAAGTGCGTGGGTCACTGTGTGTGTGTGTGTGTGTGTGTGTGTTCATGCTGTGAAAACAGGTCCACTGATTCTCACAGGGTGTAGAAGACTGCCTTTGTTTATCAGAATGCTACATAGCACATGTACATATGTCCATGATCAGGATGGCAAACACACACACACACACACACACACACACACACACACACACACACACACACACACACACAGCTTACACCTCACACCCTCCACCAGTCAAACATGAGACCAAGTATCCAACCGAGTATTCTAAAGCGTTCTGTATTGTCTTACCTCTTCTGAAAACAATGGTGTATGTGTTTGACGCTGTTAAGTGAGGGGGCTGCCCATTGTTCTGATGGCCCATGATGACAAAACCCCAATACTTGTTATAAAATAACAGCAATCTGTTATCCCGAAAACTAACGGCCATTGTTCTGAAGGCCCATTGCTGTGAAAATACAAATGATCTCTTCAACAACCAGAACATGGTTCATCATTATTAATATTATTAATATGCAGAATGACCCACCACTCTGCCTCTAGTACTCGTTGACTAGCTTTGTTGGCTGGGTTTGTTGGGTTGGTTAGGTTTAAGCATGAGGAGTGAGATTGGTTAAGTTGAGGGTAAGAATATCTGGGTAAGTCAAACAGAGGCAGAGTAGGGCGGGTTGTGCCTTAGCTATGGTAGAAAAAGTATTATTCCGACCGCATTTGTATTTTTGGAGCAATGGGCCTTTGGAACTATTGGTGTTTGTGTTCGAGATAACCAGCACGGCCTGAACCCAACAAGTCACGTCATGACACTTGGTTAGAACCCTTGGCTTCACTTTTTAATGCAGTGAACGCGTAGATAACATTGTCTCCTTGTTTGACCCATTCACCATCCCTCCCTCCCTCCAACCCTGTGTGGGTTTTCTGCAGCCTTCATACTATGGCATCACACTCACAGCGTCTAATAATGACATGATGGGTTTACATTGCAGTCACTTGAAAGCCTGGTGCGTCTCACACAGACGCTGATGGTAGCTTTGTGCATCAGTATCAGACGCAGAGTGGCGTGACAAAAGCGTTGGTATTTGATGCCGAATTACAACCGGCTGTCGGACAAATGGGACACTTGTCTGTGTGTTACAGGGTGACGACACTGTATATATCTGACAAGATACAACTACTGACTTCAAACACATTTTACCCTCCTCTGGTACAGGATAGTGTCCTGTGTAGTTATCCCAGTTGGCAGGTACATTTTCTCTATCAATACTGTGTTCATGTCTAATATTAAATGTGTATTTACCCAGCGGGATCACCCTTGATTAAGGTGGGGATTCCCTTCAGTGAGCTCATAAGAATGAGACCACGTGGGTCAATCTGGATCTGGATTCTCTGCTGTACAGGTAGGTGTGACAATTACCCACGAACAAGTAAAACTGAACATTCCATTATTTTTAAATTATTTTAATCGGCTGCCCTGACAAAGATGTATTAAAAATGCACTTGTATCTATTCTCCAGGTCGGCCTCTTAATGCATATGTTATGTAGGACTCGGAACAGCAGAGCTGCATTCTTAATCTTCCATCAGATAATGATAAGATATCAAATTTAAAATATTGTGAAATATTGTGAACTATTTTGACTAAAGTCACAGTGGTTTTGGAATAAAATGTTTAATATGATCTGACGACTAAAAAAGGACATGTGACACAGGACAGAGACGAGACTAAGGCTACATTTTTAGAATTGTCTTTACTAAAAGTACTAAAGGTGGATTAATGGTGTTTTTTTACACCTGCATTGTTTAGTTTGGTTTGCTGGAACCCTGGAGTATTTACCTGAAGGTGCAGTTTGTTTGGGGTGTACACACAGCAGTCACTCTCGGGTACGGACCAAAACAAGACTACCTCTTCAACAAGGTCTTGGTCCTGTTACAAATGAACTCCGGTAGGGCTCTTTGGGCTAATTGATCCGACCCAACTGGAGGACACTTTGCGCCTTTTTAGAATTAAACCAACTCCCGATAGCCACCTGCGCTGTGCATTATGGGTAGAATAATGGCCTTTCATTTCTTTGCATCATGCAGCATGATGAATCTGAGTAATAGCGTACAGACGCGGACTCATGAGGAGATGCAGTCCCTTATAGAAATTTGGTCGGATGACTATATAAGCTTACAACTTTTGACAACTCATTAGAATACTAAAATCAGCTGACTCTTTAGCCACTCTTTAGGAATCGGGTTTTATGAGGTAGCACATTATGGCAAAAAAAAATAAAAAAACGGGGAGATTTAAGCTATGCATTCTGTGATACTGATGCCAGAAACACCCTTTGCTGATGCAGACATGCCGGATGCACATGGCACAGAGAGCAGATACAATAAAGAGTGCACCAGAGGTGGGAGACCGCCCATTTCCTGCTTTAGCAGAAAGGGGTAAGAAAAGTACAGAATAGCCCTTTTACTCTCTGATAGGAAAGGAAGGTGGGGAAGGTGATGAAATAAATTCAACACACCTGTGAGGCAGGGGAGGCTGAAAATCAAATAACAGAGGCAGCATGGAGGGGAACAGAGAGAGGAGGGAGAGTGGCTACAGGAGGAGATCATTTGACGTTTAATTGTCTGGGCTGAAAATAAAACAGTTGATTGATATAAGAGTTAGCAGAGCAGCATTTCATCAAACAATAGCTTGATTTTCTAAACTGTCTTGGACAACAAGGCACTGATGGGGGTGTACTGATCGCAGGAGCAGGTGGGGTGAATGGAATCTTGTTCAGTTACAGCACGGGCCTGTTTGTATAGAAATGTGTGCTTCCTTGCCTTTGTTGGGCTGTTGAGATAAGTCTCCTGTGCTGTAACTCTCCAGGCTTCTCCGTCTTCTTCCCAAAACACACACATACACGCTCAAAACCTGAACTGAACTGGATTGATCTGTATTCATTCGGATTGTAAAGAACTATCCGATCTCTCCAATTGTTTTCCAATAACATTTTCTGAAGTGATGGTAGAATTTAGATTATTCTCCTGTCTGGGAATTAAACCTACACTACACTGGAGCTTAGGCTGGAAAGAGAAAGGCCAAATTGTTCCGACTTGATACTGATTTCCGGGGCACATGACAGTAGAAGGATGCTGGAGGAAATACATGGAGGTGAATGGAACCAGTTGGCTCAAGAGGATCCTGCTTTTGAGAGGATACTTCAGACACAACAGGAGGCTGAGGAGACAAGACTCCGGTCTATGCAGGGGCAGTAACAGGCCACCAATCAGATGTTCCTGCAACTAATGGGCACTCTTACAAGTGCTTTGCATCGTAGTCGTCCTCTTTCCTCAACAATACCACCATGGACCTCAACGCCCCACCAACATCGACCCTTAGTGGCCGTCCAATGCCACAGCTGTATCAGCCAACACAGCCTACTGTCCTGACGCTATGATCCCTCCACATCTGCACCAGTTACAATCTCCATCCTCCCAAAATGAAAATCCAGCACTCAAGACATTCAAGACATTAATGCCAAACACACCTAATAAAACCTCGAGGATGCTACACGTATTTGTGTGCACTTTAATTATATGCATTGTTTGAAGTGCTATGCAGAAGATATCGTTTTTGGTTAATCAAATTTAACGAGTTATCAAAGTGATGGACAGAGGTTTTATAATTGTACAATTGTACAAAAAGTGTACAATTCCGAGCAATATACTACCTCAATTTAATCCAGTTACCTCAAAGTTGTATTTGTTTTCAAGTGTCTTGGCTACACATGAGGTGAACATATCCTATAAAGGAAAGCACTCTAAGTATTTGTGATAGAAGTTAACGAAGAATTGAGTTTGTATTTGCACAATGCACATTCTGCTTAGTTTCATCATTTGAATTTTTAAATGTCTGACTTTAAGGCTTTAAATGATAAAAGTTGTATTTTCTTAGTTTTTTTTGTAGATTGCTTGAAATTGCAATACTGTTGAAAAAGCATTTTTTTTCTGAATGGGAACCATTTTTTATTTGTTCAGATGGGGCAATGTTTCTTTTGTCACAAGTTAAAAAGGCAATAAATAGTATTTCAAAGCAAAAGTGTTTCCATTCCATCCATTTCCAATCAGACAAAACAAGCTCCCAGCCTTCAGATGGTAGCTCCTACACCAGCACACATGTATAACATAACCGAACCGAAACATTCATTTGTATGTACACCAGATGTATGAGATGGAAGTCTGATGAGTGTTAATACGTGTCCAAAAATAGACTGGTATTGTGTGCATTTAAGGAATCGGGATGTCCTTCAAGATGGAGCACTGAGATCGATTTCCGGGTCACAAGCCGGCAAGGAACCGAGGTGGGACAAAATTTGGAAATGAGTAAGACGCATAGAGAGAGGTCTTCAGAAATGTGTTTCAATTTGGGAGTCTGTATTGTTTTATCACGTTAGCTTGTATTGGTCATGATTCATGTTGTGCAGAGACAAAGACAAGCATTAAACATTGTATATGATGAATCTGATGAATATCAGGGAAGTCGCCAACAACAGAGACAGCTGATCAGTCATGTGAGTTAAATGTTCATAGCAAACATTTAACTCACATGATTGATCAGCTGTTGCTTCAGAATTTATTCTGCAAAGGCTTTTGCATCAACTCTTTCGACAAAGGCAAATACCACCTGTAGCGATCGCAACAACTTTTATTTTGCTTAAATTTCGCCATGCCCATACAGTTTACGTGAATGGAAACACAGCTTGTGGTGGGTTAGAGTTTAGTGTGCGAGCCGTGACCTGCAATGTCCACGGTCCAACAGTGGTAGAAGTTAAGCTGCTGTGGTGTGACTCCTCCTTAGTCTAAGTTAGGTTTCATGTCCCAGGTTAGCAGATGGTAGGCCGAATCTCCCAACAGAACGAGAGGCTCGTAAACCCCCTCAATCGTCTCAGTCCAATTGTGGTATAAAACATTCAAGCACTAGCAATGAGAGAGAGAAAGCGTAACCGCCTGCTTGCCCAGCATTGATGTTCCAGAATCTTTTACACCAGTCACTTGAAGGAATCTGCATCTGTCTCTAAAACCTTGTACTATCAGCCTAAACTCTGCTGCAGAGGGATGCTTAACATAGTGAGGCGTCATTACAACATGTATAGCAGTCACAACCTCCTGGGTCATTGTCTCCAAACAGGTGTGAGACAGACCTGTACTCAAGGTTAGATGCTAACCTCCAAATACAAATTCCATCACAAAGCTCTCCAGCAGTTGTTCTCAAAGTGCGTGGCACATGACAGGTGGGGCATGCGTGACCGGGGAAAAATGTGATGCAGAACTAATGTTGGGACGTTGGATCGTTTTCATGGCGGAAAAGTGAACAAATAGGCTTTCACAATAGCAAGGGTGTTCAGACAGATAGTCTGTAGGTTTACAGAATGGACCAGAATGTGAGGGATGAAAAAGAAAAACAGACGATGCTTCTGAGACGAACAAGACAAGGTGCTCAGCTTACGGCAATCAAAAGAAACTGTATGAAGAAGTAGCTGAAAGAATAGTTAGAAAGCTTCACTCACAGGGTTGAGAATCAATTGTTATCCTTATTAACGAAACATTTGGCTACGTCCTCCTCCTCAGTAATTGTCTCAGTCCTATTGAAGAAGTATAGATGAAATTATTTCCAAAAATCACAACATCTTTTTAATCTATCAAAATAGTCTGCTTCAATACATATTTGTAATAAAACATTTTGTATGTGGGCAAAAACTGTTAACTCTCCCAGAGGCAGTCTAGCAATCTAACAGGACCATTAATTACATTTATATAACCAGAATAAAACAATCATATTTTCCCCATTGTGTAAATTATGATTACGGCAGTAGTGGGCCGTCAGGGCCTGCAAAGCCTTCTCTGCTGGCCTAAACAGAATCACAAAGTTATATCTATTTTATAATTTAATAATTTTTCTTAAATACACTACATGTATCATAATTTATAAAAATATTTTCCCCATTATCTTATTTTCTCATTGCACAGCTACTGTCTTCCTCAGTTGCTCTGCTTCCAGTGCAGCTTGTTTTAAGTAGAGCTTTTATCCAATCAGATTTCACCTCTGTGTCTCTAGGTAGAAGAGAGGCCCGAGGCCTGCAGACTCACAAGTGAATCCATGTGCAGTTTAAGTGAATGGGGACGATATTGTTGATTATCATCGTGTTCAACCAATCAGATCTTTAGTTTGACATGTTGGGCGTATTCTTTGACGTGTCAGAGCCTGCTAGCCCCATACTAGCCGGCCCACAACTACGTCAGCATTAGTGCAGCTCAGAGTCCAGGTGCAGCTCTGCCGAGAGGTGCAGAGTGTGCTGTGATTGGTCAGTGGGCGAGCACGTGACTAAAGTGAAAGAGTAGTGAGAGTTCAAATTGAAAGATATGGAAATCATAACATTTGTAGGGTTTTGCTTGGTGTAGTTTATTTATTTTTTACCTAGCTTTGTTTTTTGAACACTCAATGACTGAAGAGAAACGGATTTAGTGGCGGAGTTACTGATAACACCTTTCTCAAGAAAGAAGGACATTTCAGGAAAAGCTGGACATCGTAAGAAATGGTCAGTCAACCCCACAGCTGGCAGCCCTGACTCAGCAGGAAAAGGATTTGTATGAACGGTATTTCTGGCTGACAGCGGTGGAGAAGCGTTGCACATTTTATGGCTGAAATGTGTTTCATTTTAACTGAGCTCCTGGTGTTTGGAGCTACGCTACGCTAACCTGAGGACGCCATAGCACGGCAGGACACAAGCTACGGTGCTTTTGAAAACTTTTGGAGAGACTCGAGTGGATCTACAACTCAACGAACACGTTCGCAGGGAAACAGCTCCACAACCGCGGCCCGGCGTGCGGTCTGCGCCGGCCGGTTCCCCGGTGGAGGAGGGAACACGGCCCCGCTGTGAACCTGCCGCAGCAGACCGGTGAAATACAACTGACGAGGCTCGACTGTCATCACTGGCGCCCATAAATCGAGAAGGACTTCTTACTGGAACTGAAACGATGTACTGGGATTAAACTCTTTAAGTTTGGGTAAGTGACAAACTGCGTGTGTTAGTTTACATAGTAACGTTACTACTGCTTGTTTGTCTATCGTGTCGCTTTCATGAATAATATTTGAACGTGCTCTTGTGTGGTGGAATGCGTGGATCCGCTGCAGGTTTGCTGGATCGATGTGTCATAATGAGGTTATTAGGAGGTAATTCAACTGTAGTAGGACAGCACTGAAGGCCCAGGAATAACATCCACGGCCCGCCACTGGATTACGGACATTAGAGGCTTCATTCAAAAACCTTAATCAAACCTCAAATGTAAAATATAATGACAATCGATTAGCCCTATGACAAGCCTATCTTGCCGTTTGGTTCACAGTGAATGCAGTCAGAGATATAGAGAGACCAGATTGTGTTTATGTCTAAAATCTCCCACAGTTGACAGGATGAGACCCAACATATTAGGGAGAAATCTAGAAACATTACATTCCAGTCACGTCAATTATAAAGTAGTTTGATCAAATTGAAGTGGAATTTGTGTTCATAGGGCCACAGCTATCGATACATGGGTTTGTCCACATGTCACTGTGTAAAAGAAAGATACAAATAATTAGATTTTTTTATGATCTTTCAGTTTAGCGTCTCTTCATTTAAATAGATTACTATCACAGGTAAATTTAGGTCAGTTTAATTTAGCTATTGTAAAGAATCAACATTTTTAATAAGGTTTGTCGCTTTGGATAAAAGTTTTAATATAAACATAACAGTTTGTTATGCTTGCCCTCGCCATTCACATCAGTGCTAAACAGATGTGGGCTGTGTTGAGGACCACGGTTATTAGTTGATGGATCTAATGGAATATTTTTGACCAATCAGCATTTTACACTCCTGAACTGTCTAGATATGTGTCTTTGGCGACACCACTGCATACATAAAAAGTTTGATATCTTCCACGTGTCACATGACTTTATCCTGGCGTTTCCATCACTTTCCCACCTAATTTGCATATTGACAACACATATTACTGCAATGTGTAAATGCAAAGGCCCATGGTCGGATGTCATAATATATCCAGACATTGTGGTATTACCAGGTGACAATGGAGTCTTAAACCCCATTCAGACAGGATTAACATTACAGGAGGTGGTAGGGAATGGAATATTCACTGTGCTTAACTCATTGTTCCAGATGGCATTTTAACCACCATGAAATTACAGGCTGTGATCCAGTTCCTACTCTCAACTTGTCAAATACAGCAGCTTGGTCAGTGCCCTTTGGCACCTGACACTGACGCACCTTTAGCTTCTGTATGAGGGCTTTCAACTAATTCCAATGTAAAACCATCCATCCTACTGATGTAGTATAGAGAATGAGAAAGTCCACAAAGGGAGTGGACGTTGGATGGGTCAAACAAACACAGGACATTTACCCAGCAAACTAAAAGTCAACGTTGACATATTTTCACTTGAGTCATTAATGTTGTTAGTCACACGTCATTTGTCCATCAAGTTAATAGAAGTCTTCACTAAGTTTTTGCTGCGTAAACCTAACTTTCTGTATCGACAGAAGTTTATTTTTTTACAAAAGACACTATGCATGTAACATTAATATATTGATACTCCATCACTGACCCATCCAAAACTGATGCTAGAGGTACATAGTGTCATAGTTTCAAGTGTAAGACCACTGACAAAGCTGTGGTAATTGATACACTGGGTTGAGAATGTGTTGTTCTTTGACAAAAAAATTAGAAAGCCATTGACAAAAATCTCAAAAGCTCCCATAGCTATTCAGCACTTCAGAACAAATCTGGTTAAAACGGATGGTATAATTCATAAGTTATTGTCAAATGACCTTGCCAGATGTCTGAATATGTAACTTGAAACTACTGATTGTTTCGTTTTTTATAGCCCATATAACTGGGTCATGGAAAGGCTACTAGTAGCTCATTAGGCTACTAGTAGCTCATTAGGCTACTAGTAGCTCATTAGGCTACTAGTAGCTCATTAGGCTACTAGCAGTTCCTGTTCACACTGTGCAGACAACAAAACCTGCTCAGTGCTCAGTTACTGAATCAAAATATTTTGATTATGATTGGAAATTATAAGGAGAACCTTTTTTCAGCTGATTTCTAAATGGATTTTAAAACGTTCACACTGATTCTAGCTGTGTGTGTAGAATGTTATAAAGTGAAGTGTTGAGGTCGGGAGACAAAACAAAGATAATGCTGTCGACATCCGTCTCAAGCACATTATCTGCTCACATCAGAATAATGCATTGGTTTTCATCCCTCGCCTTGATGGATTTTTACTGTTCAGCTTCTCTATATTTCAGCAATGACGTTGGTGACTAAAATCTTGCGATAAATGAGAATTCAATTCAATTCAATTGATTTTGTATAGCCCAAAATCACAAATTTGCCTCAGAGGGCTTTAGAATGATGGCTACAAAAAAAAAACACATCAAGCTGTCATATTTAACCATGAATATATCTTTCAGGAAACGATTTCAGTGCGGAGTCATTTTTTTCTTCACAATCCAATTGAATGACGTTGGCTTGAATCCCAAACTCTTTGGCGTGTTGAAACATGTTACAGCGATGGTGTCGAACAAGTACAAGCAGAGTTAGGACTTCTCATCTGTGCTGCTATCATTTTGGGTTATTTGTTTGCCCATTAAGATGGGAGAATTCTTGTCATATTCCTGCTTCCCCCCCCCCCCTATTTCTGTGCAAGCAGCCCAGAGCAGAGGAGCCGGAGCGGAGCTGTGAGATAAAAGAGGAGTGGAGGGTCGTCCGCTGAGGATCGGACTCCCCCATTCAATCTGTGCAATCTCCACGACGGGCGAGAAATAGATTGCTTTTTAAATAGATTGCTTAGCTCCCTATCTTGGAGCCACTGATGTGGATACGTTTCATAGTGGCCCTTGTTTAAATGAGTGCCGGCGTTTGATAGCAGAGCCACTTACCCTACTGTTATTAAGGCTACAATACTGTTAGTATAGCCCTCATCCCCCTATTTGGACTCAAAAAACAAATGGGAAAAGAGAGTGGAAGAGAAAGATTATAGACACATTAGGGGGAGGTGGGGAGGGCATCCTGCTATGGATCCGAGAGATATGGTTATTAATAGCAAGGTATATTGTGTATATAAGCTGCACCGAGTCCTTCATTAGAGTCGATATTATGCTTGAGGTGGAAAGACGGGATCAGAGAAGGGAAAGAGAAACAGGAGGAAACGCCTGTGTGCTTTTATCTCAGGAAGAAAGGAAATGCTTTGCTTCAGAGAATGTGTGACTAGTCACGCAAAAGAGAAAAGACATCTCAATTATAAAGATGATTTAGTTTGATCGCTCCTCCACAATCTGTACAATCCCAGAGGATTTTAAAAACTGACTCAAACACTTTCACTGTTGTGTAAATGTGTAAAATAAACATCATTTCTAGAATGGCCAAGCCCACTGGTACCTACTGAAGATGTTCAAAACCGGCTCACACATGTAGTTCCTGTTTCTTTGGTGCGTTACTCAAATAGGAGGAAAATAGTGCATTTGTTAGGAACTACTTTATATGGCGGATGAATCCACAATTGGTACTCTAGTGAGTCAGCTGGACGGTGAATGTGGGGTCGAGACAAAATAAACTACAGTGATGAAGGAACGTGCCACCCAGTCACACAGCGTGGCTCATTCATGTGTTTTTAACACAGATATCAGGCTTTGATACACACAATATGTGTTAGTAGAGTGTTGCTTTGGGCCTGCACATGGGATTTGACAAGAGGAAAAATATTTACAATATCAACAGACGTAACTTTTAGGATTGGAACAATTGCTCAGTTGCATTCTGTGGCAAAGCCCTGAAGAAACGAAGGCCAAGGAGGCCAAAGCTGAAGAGGATACATGAAGCTAAAACAAGTTTAACTTCCTTTTTTTCATATAACTTATTATTTTAGTTTGAATAAAAAAATCTGATGATTCAATGAAAATGAAGTAGCCGATCAGATAGGGTTTAAGAGTGTAACATGTAGCATGAGCCTATTGTTTAGAGCAGTGATCCTTTGGATTGGAACCGACAACCATTCTTTAATTCACAATGAAAACAGATTTAACAATGGGGTTGTTCTTCTTCTTTTATTTGCAGAGTGCATGAAAAAGCTAGAGCTTGTTAAAAAAAAAGAGAGGATCTCAACCCCAAATAATAAGACAAATTTCAAAGAAAGATGAGTTATGGATATGTATTTATATTTGTAATGTTTGTTTATGAACTGGCCCCCGGCCTCCTGTCAATTTGCAAAAATCAAGTGTCCCGGATTTAGACCATTCCTCCATTTCAATTTGTTCTAAAGGAACCTCTTCAGTTTGATTTTCATCTTACAAGATTGAATGTATCTGCACATATCAAGAAGGAATATACAGTATACTTCTTCCCCTTTCTTCGTGCTCAAGTGTGCTGCATTACGCCCGGCTCAGTCTACAGAGGGAGTAAAGTAAAGACGATGCATAATTAATTGGTACAAAAGCTGAATATTTCCTGTGGCGTTTCTGCCAAATGAGCCTGGGTCCCATCCTTCCCATCATTATCCTCAATGTTCCTTAATAGTGTGCTTAATAAGTAATGAGTGGCCTGAAAGCAGAGCCTCCGTCGGGGGTTAACTCCTCCCTCGTGATGTCGCTAACACACTGCCGCATTTAAAACAAATGTAAATATTTGAACTTGTAGTTATAAACACAATGATTTATTTGAATTTCAACAATAGTTAACAAAGGATTCTTTTATTCTTGACTGGATTTTTTTTTTACAGCAAATGAAATATCTCTGGATTGTTGCTAAAGTGGGACTTAAGCCCACAGAACAAAATGTCAAATAAAAAAAGAAAAGATATTGTTATAATATATTGCATCTGTGGATTCTCTGGTTTCTAATGAGATACTACGGATTTGGCTACACTGTGTGTTTCCAGTCCAGCAGGGTTTGGCTTTGGGATTCTAATTACTGCGGTTTTAACAGGATTACAAGAGATAAAATGTACTAAGACGCTCGGGGTGTTTGCGGGCTAAATTAAATAGGATGTAATATGGACGTCTGCTGCGCGGCGATACGAGGATGTAAATGGGCTCCGACAGTAGATCAGTTATCTGGTGTGAAGCTCACAACTATTCTAGTATGCTTGAAATGTAAACGCAGCACTTTAGTTTTGTGATATAATAGATATCTATCATAATCTATGTTCTTTACTTTAAACCTCCAATCACGTGGACACATTAGATGCGTCGCTCCTGGAACAGGGATCCGTATTTTGGACTCTCATCCATTTTAAACTCGATCATTTTATAAGCGTGCGAGATTCTAAAACCAAGATTAAGGAGCATTTGAGCTCTGAGTGTACTGGTCCTGACACTGATTCACAACTCTTTGGTTGATGCCATTTGTTTGTTTTTTAAGTCTGTCGTCTTATTTGTGATTTTTATGTCTGTTATTTGTGTTTTTATGTGAATATGTTTCAAAATGGTCAGTGGGATTATCCTGGTTTAATGAACAAATAAATAAATAAAATGCTTTCGTTGCACACAAAAGGCTTATTTCTCTGTAACACATTAGTGAGCATGTGAAGCTGGATGTGGAGGTCCTGAGCTGGTCCTTTTAATAAGCATGCTGTTTAATCAGCATCTTGATATGCCACACCTGTCAGGTGGAGGGTTATCCTGGTCAAGAGCTCACTAAAGAAGGATTTTAACACATTTGTGATCAACATTTGAGAGAAATGTGTGTGCACAGAAAACAATTCTTAAATCTTTTAGTTCCACTCATATTATACTCATTCACCTCAATAAGAAGAGAAGGCTCCCTTATATGCTTTGAATATGAATTTATTTACACGTCACTGCTGACATGTTGAACACAACCATCAACGTATTCATATTCAATAATCATATTGTTTATTAGCCGTATTGGCCCTTTAAAATAGATATCAACAAGCCGTCTGCAGGTCAAACATCAAAGTATCCATTAGAGTTTCCTTGAAGCTATTATTTATAATAAAAACATACTTTCAGATTTTCTCCTTTATTATATAAAGTGGTATAAATGTGTCTCCCTGTCATTAAGCCAGCTGTATGGACACTAGTACACATGTCTGAGCAGGAAGTTCTGCAAATAGAATGAAAAAGAAATTGATGGAATTGATGTCAATCTATCGTTTTGAAAGTGAAATAATTTAGATTCAGATCAAAAGATGACACTGCCAGAGGATCTGTGCTCGAGGAGAAGGGAGGTTCTTCTTCTTATAACTGCCTTCCCAGCAGGAGGTACACCAGTACAGAGGAGGAGGAAATGGGTTTTAGTTTTTAATCTTTAGGTTTGTCAGTGCGGTCGCTGGGAAAGGCCTCTGGAGTGACATCCAGGAGGTTTTTGGGTGTTTTTTTTTAAGTGCAGCAAAATGTTGAGACCACAGCCGACCCGAGGACGTGTCCCGGGTTTCCGTATTTTATATCCACAGGCCCGTCTCTTTGTCCGTTTGAAGAAGACAAAAACAACGTAATCCACCGTCGAATCCAGGTATTCTTAAAAAAAACTCTAATTCAGAACCTCGTCTCACGTTTCTCCTTGAAGTTACAAACATCTCACACAGGCCTCACGTGAGAGAGCGAAGGCCTCTTTTACCCCCATTTTGTCGCGTTAATTAAAGCTTCATTTCACATTTCAATTTCAAAAAGAGGGATTTATTCATATTTGCAGCCACATTTTATTGACAGAAACAAGGCACACTTACAGGGGAAAATGACATTCTCATCACTGCTGTTGTTGAAATGATTGAAATGCATGCAGCACTTTGGCCCCGGTTAGTTGAAAACAATCAGCATCCTCATCCTCATCAGTAGCATCATGCCATTAGTAGAGAGCAGCTTACATTAGTGCACCACAACAACCACAACAGCTCTTAGACTGCAGAGAAAGACGGGGAGAGACGGCATTCACGTGAGATAAGCGGCGCTGAGACGCCGAGATGCTCAATTAGTTCGTCATCAGAGAGACTGTCCGTCGGATGCTGTCTGTCAACAATGTGTTTGACGGCACGGCGGCTCTTTTACAACAGTTTGGAAACAAAGCAGAGGCGATCCAAATACAGGCTGGCACACGGAGAATGACACCGAGACAGCACTTTATACCACGTCACTGTCACTGACAAGCCTCCTTCATGAGTGTGTGCTCATCACTGCATCAATGAAGCATTCCAAAACGGATGTGATACAGTGAGTCGATACATGTGACGACATTGGAGTTTTGGAAGCATCTTAATGTGTTAAATCCCAAGAGTTTAAAGGTTAAACGAAGCCAGTTGTTTCTTTTTCAACTAACGAGTCTAAAGG
Source organism: Leptoclinus maculatus (assembly GCA_032191485.1). Taxonomy (NCBI): domain Eukaryota; kingdom Metazoa; phylum Chordata; class Actinopteri; order Perciformes; family Stichaeidae; genus Leptoclinus; species Leptoclinus maculatus. Next base: position 17,861,614 of record JAVDOI010000013.1, read on the forward strand.
CTTGCAGTGCATCAGAGGAGGTGAGTATAAAGCGTTCGCATGATGCACAACGTCTGGATCACGCAAGCCAGAGAGAGAGAGAGAGAGAGAGAGACACAGGAGACACAGCGAGGGGACGTCCACGCCACACCATCTGTAACAATCAACATTCGAAAGCAGGAACGTGTGTGTGTGTGTGTGTGTGTGTGTGTGTGTGTGTGTGTGTGTGTGTGTGTGTGTGTGATTTCCTCCTACACACATTTTAGCGCTTCGCTTTGTTTGCTTCCTGAAGAAAAAAGGGAACAGTGTTTATCAGCTAAGCCAAGTGCAAAACATGTAATTGTGTTATTTGAATAATCTTCAATGGATGATTTGTGTGTAATTGCAATCACAAGTACTACTGAGTGACTCTGTGGAGACTTTAAAATCAACTCCCACCCGGAAGGATTCTGTATTCTGACGATTGAACAGGCACTGAAATGGACTGGTTTGACATTACATCAGTGGGATCGATAGGAGGGCTGGAGATTCCCTCACATCCACGAGCCTGTAGGTAAGAGGGGATCTCCAGCAGATGATCTTGGGAGGTAAAGCTGGGTATCAGTGGTGGATACCGACTGAAATGACCCAGTGCCAAGTAGAATTTAAACTTCTCCAGTCAAACAACACCTGCAATCAATCCTTTCTGGGCCCCTGTCTTTGATGAAAATCAATGATATGTAACTTGTTATTGGCCCTACAACCCTACAGTCTGTGGTGTGGTGAAGTTCACCAAAACGTCGGAAAGTATGGCTTCACCTCACGCCTGTAGCGTGTGATTCAGATAAATGCAGTGCTAGTGGCATTTTACACAACTGCATGCTCCCATTAACATGATGGGAATCGAATGAAAAAGAGAAAAGAAAAAGGGTCAAAGGAAGAACTCCGTTGGTATCGGCGCTGGTACTGTCATCCTCTGAACGACACCCGGCCTCTAATGGGGAGCGACATGTGTGAGAGCTGATCCTGTTATGTGTTTAAATGGATTTTACATGGGTGTTAGGGTTCAGGATGTGCAATCAGACATGGAGAGGCGATCCATATTCATGGTGCGTCGGCGCCATGAACGCTGCTTCAAGGCCATTTGAGCCGGGAAGGAATAGTTTATCTAGACGCCTCTCTCCTCAGTGCACGAGTCGAGCTGTTGACCGCTGACGGTGGACATTTTGTTTTCTCAGCCGGGTGTGTGTGGGTAAGTGTGTGCGTGTGTGTGTGTGCGTGTGTGTGTGTGTGTGTGTGTGTGTGTGTGTGTGTGTGTGCGCGGGGCTCAGCGGCAGCAGCGGCGTTGCACGTGGCGTAAATCTCACTGCTATAAACGTCATTTGAGGAAGCATTTTGCATGAAAAAGGAAGCGTTAAAGAGGGGGAGGGGGAGGGTAACGCCTCTCGGCTCCGCTCCGCCCCCCCCCCCCCCCCCCCATAATAAATGCTCTAAATGGAGTAGAATAAGAGGTTCCACTCTGTAACCAAAGCCAGAGGACATGCAGCATCATACTGTCTGCTGACTCCTCATCACACAGGCCTGCTCACACTGATCACAGACTAATATCTATGGACACCAGCGGCTGAGTCAATATTTTGTTAATTCTTAGATCTTGTCGTAAATTGAGCAACATTAAAACATGTTTTATCGTTGGTAGGTATTTTCCTGAGAGCTCCTCAACTATCCCAATCAACCTAAACTACTGATTGGATGTGTAAGGGGAGACACCCGGAGGTGCAGAGGCTTCACGTTTGAACTACCACCATGAATCTTCTCCACTTCATTACTTTCATAAAGTTATTGTTTCTGCTATAAGTTTTCTGAAAACGGCCTTTAAAGAGATGTTTTGTTAAATAAAATGTATTAAATAAATACTAATAGATATAAACATGACATTGACATCATTATTTAGTTTATTACAAGTTTAATTAAATGTTATGTTTAAATAGCCAATTGATGCATTATTATTATAATGAATGTTTTCTTTCCACTCGTCTAAAAGAAGGAAACTAAATCTAATTGGCATCTTGTTGAGCTCACAGGCCTGAAGATCACACGGATACTGTTCAAGGAGCATTTTGTTTACAGTCGTGATTAGAAATAAAACAATCGATTTATTGATTCACAAAATAAAATTGATAAGTAACAATGAATTACTCATGTTGGTCATTGATCCAGCAAACATCCTGGTCTGTGAGGATGAGCTGCTCTGTTTAAACTGAATGTAACTAATATCTAAAGTAATTACTGGTATTACTATACTCACTATTATGATTTCTCCACTAATCTACTGGATAAACTGAGAAAAATGGTAATTGGATAATAAAGGGAAGAGTAAGTTGTAGCCTTATTGTATATCATTGGGAACTAATTATCACTGAGTTTAAGACTCTAGAATCTGAAGACGTCTCCGAGGACTCTGGGAAATTGTGACAGCCTATTTTGACTGAACGATTCAATTAATTATCATAGAAAGAAGGTAATTGAAGAGATTAATCAAAATATAAGAAATGGAATTAGTCATCATGCTGCTGTGTTCAAGAAGTCCCAATTAGTCTGAGTCATTCTGAACCACGTCCACAGAGGACCAGACCTGGTAAACCACAATGCAGGCAACTGGTTTGTGATAAATAGAACATTTGATATAGAACATGCACCATTAAAGGTGAACAGGGTTATCAGTGGATCTAGTATCACATGACACTTTTAAGGCAATTCTGTTTTGTTTTACAAGTTTTCTGAAGGTTTATGTTTAAATAGGCAAATTATACTTTATCTTTTGCAATATGTGCTAATTTGCATACATTTGGATGAAGCCAGATTCACTATTCTTTTTTCATTTGTTCACATATAGTCAAAGGTTTTTACAGATATCTCATTGTATCTCTCCATAAATCACAAAATAATGTTCACAGCCATACAAAAATCTATTTTCTCCATGTTTGTATTCATAAAATGTAGTATAAATCAGTCTAATGAATGATGTGTGAACAAACCCGTCTGTAGAAACAGAGAGGAATGAAATGTATGTAAGAGCTACTGAAGTGGAGATTTATCATCAGAGTCTGAGAACAAACTCATTGAGAGAAAGCGTCCTTTAAAGAGATGTTTAGTTACATTACACACATTTAGAAGACTACAGGTGAATAAGATACTAAATTAAATAATAGATATCAACATGAAACCTCACCAGTTGATCACTGACATTAAGACAATTATTTTGTATATTACACATTTTATTGAATGCTATGTTTAAATATGCAAATGGTGCATTATCTAATGGTAACTTTTGGTGAATTTAGGAGAAATCTACATAAAATAAACACCTCAGTGTGTATTTGGGATGTTTTCTTTCCACTAGTCTGAAAGAAGACAAAATAGAACAAAAAAATGACCAGTGCAGAAAAAACAATGATTTTAGTTTGGGCTGTCTTTTAAGGTCTTATTTCAGTTTTGCGTTCACTTGTTGCATGTTCCTTAATTATATGTGTTTAGTATTGTAGAGTGGAGCTTTGTTGGAAAGGGTCACGGTTTAGGTCAGCTCAGAAGTTCAATGGAGCCACATGCTGTTCTAAACGAGGTGATGGGAGCACTACGTTTCATGTCAATGGTTTACCGCTACACATTCAGGTTGCTGCTCGGTAAAGGGTTCAGGCCGGTACTGACGGACCAATAATCAGGCCCGACCCCTCCTGCTGTGAATATGCATGTCTGTTAGTGTGCAGGCGGTCATGCTGGCCTAGCATTCTGGGAACAGACACCGCTCATGCAGAGAGAGTTACACCATCACAAGTTGTCAGACGGAGAGCCAGTTCTTCTCCGCAAGACCGAAAACAATCTCGGAGCAACACGTCCAAGACACACACACACACACACACACACACAGAAATAAAACAGAAAACAAAACGCTGACCGTCAGAGACAGACTGACAAGACGCACGGTGGGACAGACGTACCGTGGCTCGTCACAGGGAAGAGAAGAAAACATTGCAATGCAGTACAGATCGAAGAAGAGGTGTTTGGTTCTGTTTTTGGAAGGGTGGAGCGTTTGGGGGTGTGGTTTCATCCTGACAGTCCTCCGCGGGCCGGTGGGCAGTCGGGGTGAGGTGAGGTGAGGTGGGTGGGTGTGGAGGGTGGGGTGGGGTGGGGTGGGGGATGGGGGTAGTGCTGCTGGTGTTGGCCGAAGAGAGGACTCTCCTCGCCTACGCGTATTCTTAAGCAATAACAACGTGATCCGTATTATCCACCCAAGAATACCCGTCACCGAAGAGAGTCTTTCAGTAAACCGGGGGGGAGCTAAGCCAGAAACTGCGTGAGCGGCGCCGCCGCCGCCATCGCATCATCATCATCATCACCATCACCACCGCCACCGCCATCGCCACCATGGCCATCGGCGCCGCCATCAGCAGCCCCCCTTCAGGCCCCCCCGTGGCAAACAGACACACACACACACACAGACAGAGAAAGTGTGGCAGTGGCATCGATTGGAGACGCCTGGCTGCGGCGTGAGGCGAGGTTCCATCAATGGCTCCTCTGCAAAAGGGAAAAAATTGACAACGGTGGCGTTTTGTTTTTTTTCCGATCCGAGCCAGACAGCGTGTGTGGAGGGGACAAACAGCACAAAAAGAAAAGAAGGGTGTGTAAAAGCTGAGGTTAGCTTGATTCTCTAAAAGGTGGAGAAGGGGGTGTGGCTCAGGCCAATTGTCCTCCCCTGCCCCCCCCCCCCCCCCCCCTAAACGGCAAGCATCTCACCTGGACGGCTCTGTCCCCGTCTTCTGGGAGTCGTCATCTGGCGGCGACATTTGGCTTCCCCGGTGGCGCCGCTCCCACTCGGCCCGACCCGGGCGTCATGAGATCTGTGGAAAGGGGGAGAGGGGGGGGGGGGGGGGGGGGGGAGGGGTTGGGTGTAGGGGTGTGCACACACAAGGAGGAAAGAAGCGGGGTTAGGGAGGTCAGGCCCCGGGAGCTGCAGCGGCGTGACAATAGCCCCGTGCACTCCATTAGCCCGCACCCTCCACCACTCCCCCCACCCCCCACCCCCCCATACCCCACCCCCCGCGACACAAGCAGAGTAATCAACACATGGGTTACACAGAGGGAGGGAGGGAGGCGCGCATGCAGAGAACTAATTTGTTTGATTATATAAAAATGGTGCCTCTTCTATGCAGCAGTGTGCGCTGCAGCCTCCCGCAGGCTGATCGCTGTTAAATATAAATATATATGTATGTTGGAAAAACATACATTCAGTGACACGGAGACACATCACAGCCCACGACGTTTACTTCCCTGAACCCCCCCCCCCCCCCCCCAAAATCGAAATGAATTCCTAAATGTTAATCCTTCTGTAATTATTATGATTCCCCCCCCCCCCCCCCCTTCCCTCTTCTTCTTTGTTTTTGAAAAATGAAAAAGCGAGGAGTTTAAGCGGCGGAGCAGGGCCATTAATAATGTATGGAAAGTTCAGGCAAATTTATTCCACTCCATTCTAATTGAACTAGCCGGCTGAATACAAAGAGCAGGCTCCAGCTAAGCCGATCCAAAATCATTCCATTGATTTGCTGCCTCTAATCAATATTCACAATTACTCCGCGGATGGTTTGGTAAAAAAAGGAGAAAGGCTCGTCGCTGTGTGTGTGTGTGTGTGTGTGTGTGTGTGTGTGTGTGTGTGTGTGTGTGTGTGTGTGTGTAGCACTAGATTGACTGTTTCCAAATTGCATGTTCATGAAAACTGAGCAGTAATGGCGTAATTTGTATTATTGGTTTTATCAAAGCGGAAGATATTGACGGGGAGATAAAATGCGTTTTAAATGTTTAACATAAAAACATTTTTAATTAAAAGACTCACTGAGTGGATTTGCGGTGGAATTGGTGCAGAAAACACAGACGCTCATTATTCCGGATGAAAAATTCAAACTCTGCAGAGGTGCTGAAGCTGGATGGACAAATGTACGGACGGAATCAACAGCCCCGAGCAGGGTGGAGGGGTGGACGGATAGGGAAAAGAGAGGAGGAGGAGGGTAAACAAAGAACGAACGGATGAAGAAGATAAGAATGAAGCAGATGAGATGCTAATCCACAAGTTTAGTTTTTTGTTTTCTTCTTCTCTATTTCATCCTCTACTCAGCCGGCCCACGAGACACACCAATACACCAACACACACACACACACACACACACACACATCCGCCAAAAAGAGGAAGACCCCCACCCTTTCACCCGCCCAACCACCCCCAATCTGCAGAGAGCTGGGATTTACCACCCGCAGCCAAACACACACACACACACACAAATCATCGGCTAGCCTGGCCCAACCCTGGCCATCTGTAGAGATGGAGAGAAAAGAGAACCTGAGGGCTTCAGCCTGATATCATCTCACACACACACACACACACACACACACACACACACACACACACACACACAGAGAGAGGTCGGCCAGCCCAAGTATCATTGATTGTTGGGTGGGAGCACCCCGGAGACTCATCAGATTACCCCGACAGCAGGGGCAACAGCGCAAAATCAAACACCAAGAATCTTCTTGTATCTTTGCTCTTATTCAAACTCCCCCCCCCCCCCCCCCCCCTCAACACACACACACTGACAAATTCCACACTCACACACACACAGCGAACACGGAGCACCACAGGTTGTTGGGAGAAGGGACGCGGCGAAGATGAGGATGAGGATGCAAGTGAAATGCCCTCTCTAGTCTTTTTTTTCCAACTTTTTGGGGGAAATTCCTCCGTCCCTTCTCCTCTCAACTTACCCTCTCTTTACACGCCCCTCTTTTTTCCCCCTTAATTTCAATTGCAAACAAGTCCCGTGAATATGATAATAGTGGACAAGGGGAGGGATGAAACACACTCCCGTTACAAGAACTACACAAGACAGATACTGCACGTGAAGGGAGGAAAAATAGAAATAAAAATCTCCTCCAGTCAAAGAGAAAGAGAAAAAAAAATACATATTCAGACGTTCCACCAGAGGAGAAAGGAGTGGACAAAGAGAAATAAAGGGAGGAAACAGGTCCAGTCTGTGTGCCATGGTGGCCCTCTTACCCTCTTTTCTTCTTCTCTCCTCTGCTCTCCTGTAACCCAGGGTGTTGCCTCTCCTCTGCTCTCCCGACAGCCTCTTCTAAAAAGAAAATTCCCTCCCCTTTCCCTCCCGACGCCTTTGCCGAGGGTCCGCGGCAAGCTGGGAGGTGGTGATCTCCCTCCCCCTTGCAGTTCCAGGAAGAGCTCCCCGAGGAGAAGGAGGAGGCAGGTCCCGGCAGGAGACGGGGGAGCCGGCGGCGACACCGGCGGTGATGGAGGAGGTTAGTGGTGCTGATGCTGCCAGAAGAGAGGGGATGAGGGGAGGAATGGATGCTTAACAAAAGATCCCCACCTCCTCTTCCTTTTCTCCTCTTCCTCTCCTACCCCGGTCCTCCACCACTTTCTCTTCTCCCACTCTCGCCTTCGCCCCTTCTCTCCGCTCCGAGCGCCGAGAGAAGCCAGTTGTTGCTCCGCCGCGGCAAAACCAACTGACGATAGAGAGAGCAGACGGAGGGGAGAGAGAGCGAGAGAGAGAAGGAATGAGAGAGAGAGAGAGAAGAAGAAGAAGGAGAACAGAGAGAGAGAAAGGGAGAGCGTGCGGTGTGATGTGGCATCTGCGAAAGAGTGATAGAGAGGAGAGAGAGGGATACGGAGGTAGAGGTGGACGGGTGGAGGGGGGAGGAGGGAGGAGGAGGATGGACGAAGGAGGAGGAGGAGAGGGATGGAGAGAGAGAGAGAGAGGTGGGGTGAGGCAGGATGCGGGGAAGGATGAGAGAGAGAGAGAGAGCAGACGGGAGGAAATAAAGAGAGAGAGATGTAAAGAAACAGAGAGAGGTATTGCAGCAATGAAAACCACCAGCAGTCCGTCTAACGGACTCTGTCCCTGCTATGAGGACAGCCAGAGAATAATTAGATTTGAGCTTCTCACACACACACACACACTTCTTTCTCTGCCCCTCTGTCACACACACACACACACACACACACACACCCTGGCACCTAGTAATGGTGCATTAATTGATGTGCTGTGCGCTCTGCGGCCCTCGGCCAACACCTCCACCACCAGCACCCACTACAATTCTGGAGAAGTAAAAAAAAAATCATCAGAAATAAAGCGAAGGATGACGATGATGATGTTGATGATGGGAAGGTTAGGAGGAGTAGGAAGAGAGGAAAATGAGTCGGCCCCTTGGGACTGATGAAAACACACAATAAGCAGGGGGGGGGGGGAGAGAGAGGAATCTGGCAATCATATGCACTGACACACCACACACACCACATCATCGACTGTGAGCAGCACTCATGGCCGACAAAAGCCTCGGCGTGTGTGTGTGTGTGTGTGTGTGTGTGTGTGTGTTGAGGGTGGTTCAAGTGTTGACAACATTAGTTTGTTTTTTCTCTTTGTTGAAAAGGAAAGGTAACAAGGTGTTAGGAGTCATCAAGATGCCTCCTTATTCCACTTTTGTCTCTGAGGGGAGGTTCACACTGATAGATATTTTTATTATCAAATACTGGCAGGACTACATTTTTTATTTGATTCCCCAAAAAATGTGAAGGAAACCAAAAGCACAGACAATATTCTTCAAAGTTGAACAGTTTTCATCTCCAAAATTCAGATTTCACATGTCTTTACTGTGATCCCACACTATTGTTTGCACAGTGCTGAAAAATCCCTTTGAATCAGCATTCAGAGCTCCACGAGACACTAAAACCTCTGGATGAAACACGTCACACATATCGTCTGATATTAACATAGAACGATGGAAAATCGGAAACCCGAGGACCGCCACGATCACAATGACCGCGCCAGATCACGTCTTAAGAGTCGACCAATATATCGGCCTCGGAGGGAGGACGCTGCCGCCTGTGCAATTTTCCTGAAACAAAAAAAAAATGCAAAAAAAGAGAGGAGGAGGAGGAGGAGGAGGAGGAGGAGGAGGAGGAGGAGTAAGAATGAAAGCAAGAAGAAAAATGAAACCAATTTCCTCAGGGCTGATTTAAGGTCTTCTTAATGCCAACTGGTCTCTTAACTCGCCGCAACAGGCCTTGACTTTTCAAGCTGACATTTTCAATTAGCGAGGCTTAAAATCATTTGAGCAGAAGGAACGAGAGACCCCGTTTTTAACTGCAGATAATGGTCGGATAGTATAAGGTTCCCTGTAGGTGTCCAGAGCGCGCGCACACACACACACGCACACACACACACACACACACACACACACACACACACACACACACACACAAATCCAAGAACAGATCAGTGATACTGTTCCATTCTTTTTTTTCAAAGCAGGGAGGGACATGAAATGCACACAAGCCTCAAACAAGCTTTCATGTTCTCTCTCTTTTTCCTTTACATTAGCTTTATATTATGAAGGCCAAAAAGCCCCCCCACCAATGAAAAATAAGCCACGCAGGAAATCTCTCTCAGTGGCAATTGAAACATTATGGAGGAGGCAATCGATGTGGCCGGTTTGCGTTCGACAAGGATTGTGTTTGAGTTTTTGTTCCTTTTCATATTTGAGGAAAGTGGCAGAATAAAACCCGACCAAGCGGACGCTTCGTTTCAGCAGCGTCTTTATTTCAGCGGAGCAACGGAGCAATTACATTTACATTTCTGCGTCAGACACGCGTGAGTCTCCAGAATCTAAGGAAATTAAAATCTCTCGAGGATTCTGTCTTTGAGGGCGACTAGGGGGGTAAAATAATCATACACTGTTTTTTTATCTGGGATGGAGATGCTTCCTTAATGTATAGCAGACAAAGGAGTGGAGTCAGGGTGGGGGGGACCGGCTCTGTTCCACGGCGGTCTAGTGCCCCCTGGTGGACCCCTGCTGCATGTCAGCTGCTGTCGGCTCATTGTTCGGCCGCAGCAGGTGCTTCTAGAGGTGAAACAGCAAGAGGAAGGCATGAAAAACACACGGAGGGGAGACAAAGCACAGCAACACAACTATGTGTTGTTTTGGAAACATTTAAATATTTAGTTAAATAACAGCCAGTCCAACACAATGGAGGCTCCATCCTGACAGCAGCTGCATGAAAGTATTCATGGAATCCTGCTGGGTTTGTTCCTGAAAAGTTTCTGCATATAAAACGTAAGAAATATGAATAAAACGTGAAAGACTTTTAGTATCTCATAATGGGTTTTCAGTTGCTTTTCTAATATAAACATTTGAGGGGGGAGTCTGCTTCCTTGTTTCTTGGGGACAGTGAATTGTTCAGCGTTGAAAATACAGCACACTGGCAAAAAGTAAATGTCAGTATTAGGCTTTCAAATATTCATAACACACACACACACACACACACACACACACACACATACTCACTCAGGCACATTTTCAACTTTGTCTGTATTGAGATGTTTTGGCAAAAGCATTCATCCAACATTCATCCCTAAAAATCTGATTGTTGACTGAGAATCCAATTGATGGAGGCAGAGGGAGCTGCAGGAAGACAGAGAGAGAGAGAGAGAGAGAGAGACAGAGAGAGACAGAGAGAGAGAGAGAGAGAGAGAGAGAGAGAGAGAGAGAGACAGAGAGAGACAGAGAGAGAGAGAGAGAGAGAGAGAGAGAGAGAGAGAGAGAGAGAGAGAGAGAGGTAGACAGTCACTGGGCTGTGATGAGGCCGTGGGCAGCTTTTCTTCTGCAGGAAGGTCTCAGTCTTTTCAAAGCAGCCCAGCCTTACAAAAGGCAGTGAACTGGGTTTTGAAGCGCCACAAGGCCAAACCTCTGCACAGCATCGTGTTCGGCACAGCAGTTACAGAGGGAGACAGAAAAAGGAAAGAACAAATCCATACGCTATTAGCAGCCAAATTAATTCCATGCAGCAGTTTTATGATGGCAGCACGGAAGAAGGTTTCCTGTCAGCAGAACATGCCGGCAGTTTGACCTGCCTGTCCCCTGTTGCGGGTCGGCTCGGGAATCGGGTAGATGGTACCATTCAGTAATAATCACTTTATTATTTACACAAGCGAATGCCAGCGAGTGCCCATCGCCCCGGTGATATTGCTCTGGTCGGTGGGCGGTGCTCGGTTTTGGCCTTGACTGTTTTCAACTAAGCTTGCAGCTCAACAGAGCCTTGATGCTTATTTGACCAACACTGCCCACAGAGGCAATATTCAGTCGTTTTATTCGCCCCTTCGATCGCAAAGAATGGAAGTGAACGGGTAAGGAATATTCGCCAATTGCCGTAACACTGAAACCTGCCACAATGACACAGGGTCCAACATAGGTTGGACCAGTAATTATAATCGCACAGCCTGATGAAGAGCTGAAAGTGCACAGTGACAATGTGATATCTTGGTTTCATATTCTCTACATACTTAATAAGCATTGTTGGAGGTAGCATGAGATCTAAGATTGTTTTTGGCCGTGACTTCTTCCCTGTAATTGTGCACATGACAGTGACGAACTCGAAACAAGTTGATCCAAGTTACCAAGAGGTGACTGGAAGATTTCATGCATCCATCAATCAAAGCTCTTACCCTGACATCGCCTCCCTGATCCCGCGGTGTGAATGGAAACAACGTCGTAATTTGGGCTTATTTTTGCTCCGACCAATCGCTGCTGGCTGGAAACGTAACAAAGGACATCCAGCTGCAAAAACAACAACCGTGTTGATATCACTACCACCTCCTCGTGTGAAAAAAACCCTTTATTTTAAATGGTAACACTTACATGTGTGGACAGCAGGGGTAATTGCATGGAAGCCATTTTAATGAGCTGGTGATGGTGGAACTTTTTTAATGGTGACCACTTTAAAACCTCAGACAGGTTGGGATCCAAACTTTGAATAATAACTAATTGAATGTCGACGACCAAAGGCGAACATGTCCATGTGTCCATCAACAGATTGAAACATCATCACAATGAACCTAATTATAATAAAACAATACAAATAATAAATAAATGTTTTATCTGTAGTCCACACACAAACACAAATCTTGTTGTTGCATCAGAATGAGTCATTGAATGTCCATCAAACGCATTCTACTGCACTAGACATATACGTGATATTATAGAAACAGTACACACTCATTTTACACACACACACACACACACGCGCTCACAAAGACAAACAGAAGGTGGAAAGTCTGTACACAGTCGCTGTATGCATCATCTGATCTGTACACATAATGAGGTTTGATTCAACAGTAGGTCAAAATGCCTCACCATTACTGAAGTAGCTGCAAACCCTGAAACACGTTAATTGTCCTCACCAGAAAAACACAGTACCTGATGATTGGTTATTGCGTAACAGAACCTGTGTTTCTACTCTCCTGACAAGCGAACAAGTCCGGGTAAATGGCTTTGTCCCATGAATCAATAGAAGGAAGATCAGCATCCGACGAAACAAGGAAAATCACCGCACTGCATTTTGTCTCTCACATTCAAGACAAGAACAACACAGAGAGGCAACACTACAATATAGTAAAGTAACTTCCCAGAGACACCCATTTGGTTTTTGGTTGACATTGTGGTTTGTGTTACAACGCTGCACTTTTTCACACATGCACCAACATGCTCCTGTTAGTTTTTCTCATATGTTGTTCTTTAAATGAATAACTTGACAGTTGGCTTCGTTATGTGTGTGTATCTATATGGGAAACACATCAAACAAGTGCGTTATCTCTTGCATTAGCTTGTCTGTAATTCAGCATCGTGGCTACGCCGGAGCCTCTGCAGACGTCTCGTTAAAGAGCGACAGCGATCCGTCCTGTAATACTAAGGAGCTCGGGTGTTGCGCTAACAAGCAGCAGCCTCCGAGTTGAAGGCAGAGCTGCTCCACTGCGGGTTGTCGATCGGTGACCTTCTGGCCTTGATTCGCAGAGCTTTGCATAACGAGAACCTCCACCTGGGCCTCTGATGCTACTTTTGGTTCAAGAGGTCAGCAGGATGAAGGAGGAGGTAATCATGTGATGAGCCTGAGAGGGGCCGTCAGGGAGCAAGAGGGACCCAATGCTGCTGCTGTTTCTGTGACGGTTCAAATGACAACACTGGGCTCTTCTCTGAGATCTGCAGGTTTGCTATTAAACAATACAAAATATACAAGCTTTCAACAAAGGAACTCTCATGAATGTAAATAAGTGTATAAGCATATATATTTCTCTAAATACATGTATATATATATATATATATATATATATATATTAGTGCTGGGCAACGATTACAATTTTTTATCGCGATTAATCGCATGATTATTTTGCTTTTTTTTGGTTCTTGTGTTAAAAATGTCCGCTTAATAAAAAAAAAAAAACCTACATTAACACGCGATAAAATAATTGTCGGCGTAAATTAATGAATGCATTAACACCATAATAATGCGTTAACTTGCCCAGCACTAATATATATATATATATATATATATATATATATATATAGTTTCTATAGGCAGGGTGAGGTGGCTGTATCAGAATGAAAACCAAATAACCCATGATGCTATGCAAGTTAAGCTAATCATATATACATATATATATATATATATATATATATAGGATATATATAAAAATATGATTATACGTATGTATATGTGTATATAGGTTCGCAGTTTTAAACAGTTAGTCCAGTAGTATATGTAAATGATATAGGGTCGCAGTTTTAAACAGTTAGTCCAGTAGTATATGTAAATGTAATGCTGAAGTGACAACATTGTTTCCCACCATTTTCCTTATTTATCATAAATACAGCGTTACAATGTTGAAGAGTAGCCATCAGAAAAGGAATGACACATTAATGCAGAGACGGATGGAAGATGACAAACTTACATTATTGTGATGGATTGAAACAATAAAAAAGTAGCTTTCTTCCTTCATCTGTTCCGTCCCGTCTTCAGTTATGTATATGTAAATTGGCTACTCGGGGTCAGGGTTGCCAGGTCTGTGTGACAAAACGTGCCCATTGGCCAATTACATTTTTGTTAATCTTATTTCAACTAATGCACTATCCTGTTAACACACAATAAATATATGTGTAAATAGATAATGTGTTCACTGAGCTTTGGTATTATTGCTATTTAATGCTAGTGTCTCATGCCTGGCTAGCATGTAGGAGGTTAGCTCAGTAGCTACGGTAGGTCACCATCTTACCCATGTCCCTGTATCACCAAGCTCCTAGAACGAAATATTTGCGATGACGCATGGATACATTTAGCTGTACCCCTTTTATAGTGTGACAACACATTCTTACTCGTCATATAGCGATGCTTGGTCAGTGGCCCTACCCTTCAAACTATGACGCTCTAGGTCGCCTTTTAGCCTCAGTTTTGGACATGTCAATGACGGCCTGTCAGTTTCAGCTCGTTACATGCATAGTGTTTTTTTCAAAATAAACTTCCAACGTAGGTTAACTTAGTATTTAAGGTTGGTTAGCTTTAGGTGACAAAAGTACTCAGGAAAAGATTGTGGTTTGGGTTAAAATAAGTACCTTTGTTACGTAACTTACATACATAATTGAATTGAAGGACATCATTTTACTCAACAAAAGTAAGGTAAAATAAGTCGATGTTGACTTTCACGTGGAACATGAACAGTGGTCTGCTGGTTGAAAGTCCTATTGTCTGTTTGATCCAACCAACCACCGCGACTTCTTTCTAAAGTGGATTCCACGCAAGTTGCTCTCACTGTCTAACAATGACATGGATGGGTTGGGAGTTACTAAAAAGCCTGGTGCGTCTCATACAGACACTAAAGGGAGCCTTGGAATCAGACTCTGATTCAGGGCAACTGACCAAGCGTCAGTATTTGACGAATAAGAAGTTCTTGAAATTCTGCAGTAAAGCACTAAAGGTGAAGCAAAACTACCATGGTTTTGCAAATATCAGTAGGAATGTATTGCATCACTCATTGCTGACATACACACACACACACACACACACACACATACTATAAACAAGCAAACCCGAAAACGCAATGTCAATTCGGAACTGAATGAGTAAAAAAGGGAGAAGAAACCAGGAACTTGTTTTCTATCACTTTCCAGAAGTGTACACAAACCAGCCCACATCCTGCCTCCCAGAAGAGAGTTATAGTGCGCCTGTCGGTATTTTACGGCCTGAAGGTAGATGAGCTTCAGAGAGTGGGCGGATAGCCGGGAATTGTTCTATGCTTGTTTGTGTCCGAACTGTCCATATATTGACCAGGAAGATTGACCTCGCCGACTAGGTCCTCCCTGCTTGGGCTCTCTCTCTTTTCCTTCAAATGACCTCGGCTCTAGGACTGTTTGGTGGGTCAGGGTCAGTCACTTGTAGACAGGCCATTGTGTGTTTGTGTGTAATGGCTGTAAACCAAAAAAAGCAAATGAAGGGCTGTGACCGGGGGCGATCCTTGGGAGAGGCAGCCAGGCCTGCAGCGAGCAGCAGGCACTTTGTAAAGTGAATCAGAGCGGCCAAATTATCAATCCAATCCTGCCTTCACTGCATGACTTGTGTAACATTACGCAGGACTTTCACAGGACATGACGAGATATGAGAGATGACACGTTAATGGGCCATGTGATGGAATAAGATTGAAAATATTTTTGTTTACCATATAAATACACTTTTGGTGTAATGCGCATGTGTCATAGAGATTTCATCATGTTTAAAGTGGTAAAAACTTGGAGTTTTAGCTGTTTAGCTGTCCGGCCCATAACGTTTCACTGTTCTAGTTCACTACTCTTATAGCATTGTTTAGAGCAGCAGCTAAAGGGCCGGTGCCATGCCATTGTTCCGATGGCCCATTATTATGAAAGCCCATTTATCCAACAGCCTGTTATCCCGAAAAAACAAACCATTCAATTGTTTCAAAGGCCTGATGCTCCAAAAATACAAACTGCCCAGTGCAACGCATAGAAGCACATGGCTAATTATTATTCAGAATGCTATAGTTGACCTTACAGAAGGCATGACTAGCCCGAATCTGCCTTTGGTT
This sequence comes from Leptoclinus maculatus, assembly GCA_032191485.1. Taxonomy (NCBI): domain Eukaryota; kingdom Metazoa; phylum Chordata; class Actinopteri; order Perciformes; family Stichaeidae; genus Leptoclinus; species Leptoclinus maculatus. The sequence continues at coordinate 17,877,552 of JAVDOI010000013.1, forward strand.
TGCTTAACCTGATTATCTTAACCTAACTGACCTCACTCATCATCTAACCAACCCAACCAACAAAAGCAACTAGTAAAGTAATAGAGTGGTTATTCATGCCTTAGTCTGTAGGAAAACAAATCTGGAGGTGATGTCATTCTACATAATAATTAACCATATGCTTCTGTTTGTTGGAAGGAATAATGGGCCTTCGGAAAATAGTTATGAATAGTCTTAATTGAATTATCATGAGCCAATGAATGGAGACGCTTGGATAATGCTGCATAGGAATCTGCCAGTTTTTAGCCTTTTTTGCTGTCTTCATTCCGGCTGCCGTCAGTAATACCTTCTTTTATTTTTGTAAATATGTTAAATGTTAGTTGTCGTTACTCTTAGTTTGAGCACCACAAACAAACTCCCAAGACAGAAAATGGACAAATTGAAAAACAGCAAATCAGCTCGGCCACATAACACTTATGGTAAATGTTCTGTCTTTTTTCTTTCTCTCTGTAGGATTTTCATATGGACCAAACGTATGCACTGATGTAACCCTAATGTGAGTACAGATGGAGGCAACAAACCTCGAGCTACTTGTGCGAAAGCGTGACTCCCGGGCAACCGGAGAGAAATTCTCGTCAAGGTGAATAATCAGAGAAAGTAGAATGGTTTGGCAGCAGACACAGCTGAGCAGAGAGGAGCAGAGAGGAGCAGAGAGGAGCAGAGAGGAGCAGAGAGGCCTTCAGCCTTCAGCAGATTGTCTGTCGAATGAATTCGACGACACGTCCCCAAGGACCAAATAACAGGGAGACGCTGAGAAACACTCATTGCTGCTCTGATTGCCATATTCTCCAGATAATTAACTGTCAAGGTTCTTGTCACCACCACAACCCCCCCCCCCCCCCCCCCCCCCCACCAACTCCCCTACTCTTCTATTTTTCTCTACCACCTCCTCTTTCTCTCTCTATATATATATATATATATATATGCTACTTCTTGGTGTTGTTGCAAAGCTCGATCTGCTCCTCATTACTTACTGGCACATATTAGCTGCGTTTATCCATGAGCGATCGACTATCGCACAGAGCAGGGGAAGGAGGCAGGCTCTGGTTAGGGTGGTGGGAGGGAGAGGAGGAGGGTGAGTGAATCGAGGTGGAACTAATTTTTTGACAGGTCCTTGATATGGGTTGGGAAGGGGGTAACAAAACAGGGACTCAGCCTCTGAAATCCTCTGGGTTTGGGGGGGGGGGTGGAGGGGTATTTTGTTATTCATCCGAGTGACGCTGCTGTCTCGTGGCATTCAGACTCCGTAGATCGGGGGTCTCCAACAAGTCGCTCGCAAGCTACCGGTAGATTGCAACCGGTTTGATGGCGCACGCTAAAGGTTCATAAGATATGTACATAAGGTTGAAAACACAAAGTCACTTTTTAAACCTGTTTAAATGTCTATCCAATCATTTTCACACACAAATGCTTAATTGACAATCAGCTGTCAATTAAACGCTTTACGATGCTTTCAAGTTTGGTTAAATCAGTGGTGCCGTGACATTAAGGGTTGACCGCAGAAAATAACCAGGACAATAAAATGCAATAAATGTACGATTTTGATGAGGAATGGATGACAGAATAACTTTTTCCCGAATGTGAATGACAAATGGGTGTGTCTCAATTACGGAGCAAGTTTATCAGTTGGCAAAAGATGTAACTTCAAAAGGTATAAGATTGTATTGCAAATTGAGTTGACAGAAGACTAGAAAGGTGCTATATGAATGCAAGAGCATTTACCATATAATGAACTGACTGTCGGTTTATTATCCAGGAACGCAGTTAAAGCAGTAGCCATAACAACACACTTTTCATATACATATATATATATACTGTATATATAGACTCTTCCAGTGCAGCTGCAGAGCTGCTCAACACTCTGTGAACGAAATGCCTCTTTATGCCTGAAGTGAAAAGTAAATTGGGGCAGCACGGTACCTCGCCTAGTAACTGCACCTGCCATGTTTGTTTTTTGTTGATAATGCCACATTTCCACCTACTCGCCTGCTTTGCATAGAGCACGGGAGAAATGAGATCGGATCGCAACGCAAGGGAGAAATGCCAGGTGTGAATGCAAAGGGCGTGATCATATGTTCATTAAACATAGTGTATGATACTGAGTGACGCTACAGAAGAAGTCTTCATTTATTGAAGGCCTTATTAACAATTTTCCAAAAGGATTGCATGAAGATTACACAACATCAACACATGTGATTAATTAAAATAAATGAAAAACAACAGAGAAAGTGTAGGGTGAAGCCTCAGCTTCATGAACCTACCCTTTTATTTAGCATATTTAATAAGTATATATTGTCGTACATACATTATACATATATTTTGCCTTCAGAAAGCTATATAGGCTCAACCCTCATTGTCACAATGATTGATCCCTTTTTGTTCGCCCTACTTACACATGTCGAAGCTGAAAGCTCCCCTGTTGTTCAAAGCAATTTTCTGTAAATGCAAAAGTGGCCAAGAAATCTTTATTATTTGCACCAGAGACTTGGGCCATAACAAGTACTAGAAGGCAATTGTGTCACGCCCTCTGCTTCTGCCCCCTCTCCTTCCATTCCTTCTCACTCTGTATGTCTGTCCATGTTGTGCTCTGACTAAAGGAGTGGAATCTGAGGCCGTATGCACAAACATTCTGAGCATGCTCTCAGTGAGCTCCTAGCTCAGCCTACAACATGTAGAAAGGAGTCCTATCTTAGGAACGATTCAGGAAACCTCTCAGAGCAACACTGAGCAAGAAAGGGTCATCAACCTTGACCTCGTTGCTAGATATGACATATTCTTTTAAAGAGGTATGATTGGTTAATCCAACCAACAACAACAGAGGAAATAAAAGTGCAGTCTTTGTGATAATGGGTATAGAATGGACAGTGAAATTGATTGAACCCAACCTGGTCTCATGGGACTTTATGGACATTCCATGTGTCATTTGCATGCTATTATATTTAGCAACAAAACCACTTTATTAGGTTTAGGAAAAACATCATGGTTGGACTTAAAATATAACTCAAATTAAAAATAACTCAACAGCACTTTGGGACACGGACACCTGTCCACTGGTTAGCGGTCTTGAGTTGGTTTGACCCTTCCCCCCCTGATCTAATACTAAATCACCTGCTGTAAGTGTTGCATGTTCACACATATGTGTTTACCTTACAGTCAGTACAGGCTATATGATGTAAAATGCTGTTGTTATCACACACTAAATAACTTACATATTGTCGTGTCATTCATACGCTAGGCTGCTTAATCTTAGATTTTAGTCTCAATTAAAGCAAGGGTTGGTAAAACTAGAAAAGTCATCCAACAAAAAAAACCAGCCCAGCGTTGCCAACTCTTTTTCCATTAAAGTAGCTAGCAGCACGAGATCTAAAAGTCCGTCAATTTAGCGAGAGAGACACCAAGTCGACGACACTGACAGCCCGTCCCTTCAGGCCTCCATCCCCCAAAGTTATCACAATGAATCAAATCCCCCAAAATGTTCCTTGATTGCTAACCCTAGCTTTAAGATACAGTGTAATTCTAAAAACTATTTCATGTAATGAACATCTGTGTTGAATAAATTGTTTAATATATGTGTAGCCAACTCACAATGTATCAGTGAAAACCTTAACTTGGTGTCATTTTTGAACAATATAGACAAAAAAGAAATCTATCGGTCATTTGTGTACATGCCAAAAGTACTTACAGTAGCTATGGAGAACATAGCAGATTGGTCTGATTAGTTTGTTGTCTTACAGGAGAAGTGATACCCCGACTATACTACAAACAGAAGCACAGCTAATTACGAAGCAGAATGAGGTCACAGTGTCGGCATGTAGGGCTGAAGACCTCCGGCTGGTTGGTCGATCGGTTGGTCGATATGCTCTTCTTGTCTGGACAAATTCTCATTGGTCTGATAATAGCTGGTGTTAATTTCATGAAGAGGAAAGCACATCTTAATCCTTTTTTTTCAGGCAGAGAGAAGGTCAGCCCACTGGACAGCTCCCTACATAGAGTGCCCCTCTAGTCTCTGTCTCTGTCCTGACAGTAGTGCTATTATAATGCATCAAGTTGGTGGTCTGCAGGTCTCATAACGGGTCAGGTGGGTTTTGAGTAATTAATTAACCTGACCCAGAGTGCATTGGTGTGTCACAGTATTGCATCGCACCGGCTTCTATTCCAGCCTTTGGACCTTTGTTGCATTTCATATCCCTCTTCCTCTCTCCATTTCCAGTCTCTATCTCTAAACTGTCAAGTAAAGGAGAGTGTGAACATCTCAATATTGCCCATCAACTGTTTTGTTTATAATAAAACTGCAGGCGCATCCCCTGACAACTTCGATGGCTAGTTCTATTTTCAGAAATCATATGAATATGGGCAGGTGCACGCTTGTCAGCCTTGAGTTTAGTATATAAATAATTAGGTTCAAATAATTAGATTTGCTGCAAATAGCGTTTTACAATTAGTCATTGTTCATGTGCTACCCGGTAGAGTGCACTGTGCAATGTGGCCGATTTAGTTTGTCTCGATGTTAACAAATTTCAGTCAACAGGTCTCGTTCTGCAATGAAATGTTGTGTACTCTTGACTCTAGGAAGTTTAAAGTTCTTGCAGGTCGATTTTCTTGCCTAGTCGACTTGTAGTGTAAAGTCCCACCAGCATTTAAAATAGAGAAATCAATCAATTTCATTTGTTACTGCACTTTCTTCACAGCAACTTTAATTTGAATAATCAATATCGGACTCCAAAATCAGCTGAACCCTAACAGGTCCGGTCAGGATCCTGCCGTTACCTCCCATCCACCAGCATCCCTGCCTTCAGCTGCAGCAGATAACATGTTATTAGCCTCGGCCTGCTGGTTCAAGGCAGAGAGTCGGCTGTATCCGTCTCAATCTCCTCCAGTGCGTTCCCGTAATTTCCCTGATTATTCGAGCCCAAATTAAATTCAGACCGGATATTAGCAATACACAAGCTCTCGTCAACAGTGCCATTTCCCTGGCATATGCAGGACATTATCCAGAAAGCATTGCTCTCAGCCCAATTAATCCCCCTCCACTGCAAATGTGCACACACACACACACACACACACACAACCGCGGAGTGCATGAACACTTACACACTTACTTGCCCAGCTAAATGCAGTCCAATGTTATGCCAACCTACGACTGGAAAACACAAAGAGCACAGCAGCCAGCCAAACAGCGTTGAACAATGCTGCGGTGATTAGTGATTTGGGATTGTTTTTCAGGGCGTGTAAATTGAAAAATTCCAGCTGGTAAGCATGCAGAATTGATTCCGCGGAGGAGGCCGGGCTGATGCGTTTAGCAATTGTCCACACGAGCAAAATAATTCAATGGTAATAGGAGCGGCAGCTCGAGAGGGAGGGGAGGAATTGCATTTAAGTGGAAAGAACATTGAGTCAACATATCTGTCTTTGTTGTTGGAGAGTGGAGTGTACACTGTGGCTTTAGGAGAATCTCACTTTGCTTTGTGCATGCATGTGTGAGAGACAGACAGAGAGAGAGAGAGAGAGGGGGGGGGGGGGAGGGGGCAGGCAGCCCAAATAGAGTTGTACATTGTGTTTTCCCCATTCACAGAATGCTCTGATGATAGAAGAGCAAGGGTCAATATGTCTCTCTGCAGGTCAGTGCTGATATTTCTTTGATTAGAGCTGCTGATGTGTTTCGACTTTCGTTCCTCTCACTGGGCTATGATGACGCTGCACTCACCAAGAGAACACACATGCTCAAGTAGTCCAATTGGTCACTAGCAGTGAGATGATCAGACAGCTTGGAAACAGTTCATCCAGATCATGTAAAACACTTTTATTCATACTGAAAGTGAGCTCAACGGAAATGTCTCTAATATCCTCATTTGGTCAAAGATGAAGCAGGAACCCTGGTTGTTTTCATATAGCTGATGTATCGCCAGCCATTCACTGGTATTTGGTATCTCACTTGGCCCTATGCTTGAAACTATGAAACCGTGATGCTTTTTTTCTAATTTCAGTGCATGTTAACATGTTAGTGCAGCCACACTCAAGTCATGTTCCAACAAAAGCTGGTCACTGTAGTTTTTTAATGAATGTTACTCAAACAGGAGGAAATAGGGCATTCATTGGGGACTATTTTCAGCGGTGGATTAATCCACATTTGGTGCTCTATTGACTATTCGTGGCAGCAGGACGGTGTGTCTCGGGTTGAGTCAAAATGAACTGGTGTGTGAGTTCATGGTGATGAAGAAACATGTCACCCAGTGCAACATAGTGGCACATCAATGTCTCCTTTTTCTCTCTTTTGGACAAAAATGGAGATATATGGCAACGAGGAAGAAAATATATCAGGCTTTGACACAATACTTCAGTTGGTAGATACATTCAGTTTCTTTTAATAGGGTTTGTTGACAAGTAGAAACGTATATAATGTGACCAGACATATCCCTTTAAGTGTACAAAAATAAAATAAGCCAATATTGGCTCTACATATTGCTCAGCGATCTTATCTTTACATTAAACCTTTGTGCCGACGGTGAGAAGACAATGCTGTGCATCAGCCCGAGCCGGCTGGTCTGTGATTACGTTAACAAATAGCATTCACCATTCAAGTCAACAGAAAGGTTTTCAATGACAGCTAGCATGACAAAAGGTCAGCAGCAGGCTCAGCACTGCTAATTAAGTCCAATTGGTGAATGTCAGATCCACAAAGGGCAACGCTAATCCCCAGCCCTGCCTAAATAGGGATCTCTGGTGTGTGTGTGTGTGTGTGTGTGTGTGTGTGTGTGTGTGTGTGTGTGTGAAGATAGCTGATGAGGTGTGTGTTTGGGAGAATACACTGCACTAAGGCAGTATGTACATTCAGGGTATATGTACTCCAAAAGCAGAGGGATAAGCACTGAAGATTAGTGAAGATCTGTAAACATGAGCTAAAATAGTTTTCTCTTAGTTATTTACATACCTGTACGGACAGAATCAAAGCAGATAACGAAAAATATATATATTTGTCAAATGCATGTCAACTGTCCATACCTTGCAAAAGAAAATTGCTGAAGTAGTTTCAGGGATGAAACAAAAACTAAGAAAAGAATAAAAGTTAGAAAAATAAATTCATCATAAAAAATGATCTTTAGTCAAACTGACATATAACAGTGAAAAGTATTGTTAGAATTTGATTAAATATGACTCAAGAAGTGATTAACAAAAGAGGAAGTTAAGCATGAAACGAGTAAATGAACTAGTCATGAGCTCTATATTACACTTGATCTCTTTTCCTACTTGTTGCTGTTTTCAGTGAATACCCAACGTTTGTATACATATATGGAATTCACAGCTATATTACAATCTAGCCCAGTAGAAAGCCACTGTGTGAACTTTAATCAAGAGCGTATTTACTTTCCCCCGCTGCTTTTCCTCAAGAAATGCAGATTGGTAAATGCCTCAGCTTTCTCCCTCTCTCCCTGCTGTCTCCAGGCGGCTGTGGGAGGAGGTGTGCGTCGGTGCAATGTTTGATTAGCATGTCTCTCCAGGGATGTGTGTGTCTGTGACAGTGCAGCCACATCTAGCTTGTAATGAGCCCCAGTGGTGGCCCTTCAGTGGGCCTGCCTATTGATCATTAGCCTGCTGTCCACACTCTAATTTCCAACAAAGAAGCACCGGTTGCAACGAGAGGCCGGTCAGATCGCCTGTTACTGGCCGTGTGCGTGTTCATGTGAGATGTGACATCTAGCCTGGTGTGTGTGCAGTCGGATGTGGCAAAGTGCAGGTTTGACGCGTGATGATGCGAGCATCAAGGCAACAGGTTGCCTCTACTGATTAAGATGTCTAAACTCAGAAATCCAGGACCTTTAGCAAGTTATGGGGACACCACACTGGCTTTTATGATCAGCCTGGTCTCAATCCAAGGGTGTCCAATACCAACGCTTGGGCATTGACCCTCGGCGTCTTGATACCGACGTACAAGGCACCCTTTAGCGTCTATAAGACGCACCAGGCTTTCAACAAACCCAAACGTAAACCCATCCACGCAATGATTAGATTGTTAGAGCAATGGAGGAAGTATAAACAGCAAACAGTCCTCCACGAGTGGGAGGAAGGAGTGGTGGATGGTCAAACCTTTATTCAGGGTACCGGTTTTCATGTCCCGTGTGCAACCAAAAGTTGAGTGACTTTCACTGTCACCTGTTTACCAGTTTACATTACCTAAAAATCAAAAAGCATTGTAGAGCAGTATATACAGTAAGCATTCAATGGTTGTATACTCTTAATAAGCCTAATGTAATAATCCAATCATTAGCATGACTCTAAAACATACAATAATCTGAATTTCAGCATATGATGTTCATTTGTATCTTTTTTTTTGTTTCCAGTATTTCGACAAACATTATGTGGACTGTGAAAACAAGAACCTTTATTCTTATCGTGGTAAGAGTGTTCTCTAACCGAGAGAAAAGAATGGTGAAGTGCAGAAATCAAAGGGTACCAACAAATTCAGAACAAGAATAAGAGGAAATTGGCTCCAATCTATCTTTCTACATTGACCACCGTAGAGCTGATTGACTGCTTGTCTAGGGCCTCTAAAGCAGCCATGTTAGAATGCTCTATCTGACTGATCCCTGTGTGTAATGGAGAATCCATATTGGGTTCTCTAGTATAATAGCTTGCCATTAATGTACTACTACTGTACTACTACTGTACTACTACTGTACTACTGTACTACTACTGTACTACTACTGTACTACTGTACTACTACTGTACTACTGTACTACTACTGTACTACTACTGTACTACTACTGTACTACTGTACTACTACTGTACTACTGTACTACTACTGTACGGGACTTTTCTTTTCCTCTCTTTTCCTTTTCTTTCTATATTGGTTGGTGGTGGTTGTTTTTCTCAATGTTTTTGATACATTGAGTACTCAAATGCCATATGTATGTGTGTACGTTTGTTGGTTGTTGACTTATTGGTCACCGTAATTGTTGTTCCCGCTCATACCGGACATGAGACAATATCCTCATGGACGCAATCTAAATTATAAGAAATGGCGAACAATATTCACATTCCTCATTTCACGCCAAAATGGTGGAAGCTGCCATCAAGCCATGGAAATGTTGAAGTGACCTCTCATCCGCATGACAAATTAGCTCTTTCACAGCCATCGGCAGTTGCATGGCCTGTTATTTACAGTAGTTTGATTGATTTTATTCCCCAACAAAGACCCCCCCTAACCACTCCTCTGATTGGCTAGTACTCTGCTTTTAAAAGTGTTACGTTTATTGCCGATGAACAAGATTGGTGGACGGTTGGTCGGGTTAATGATTTCAACTCAAATGTGGATGTTTTCCTTAGGACGGCAGCAGCATGTATAGTGCTCTCATATATAATAAAGTGTCCTGATTATCGGAAGAGAAATATGCAATATGTTGCATGTTGCATGTTGCCTGTGGATGGAATAAAATGACAGATCCGTTGGCGATTTACTTTAATTTGGATGAGTTTTCAATATTAAACGTAATGCTGGTATGGTGCTGACCCCTGACCCCTGCCCTCCCGCCATGATGTCCATTCTATACCTCTTCTCAGTCGAGGCTCCTCTCTGTTCTGGCCCTGCAGTGGTGGGATGAGCTGCTCACTGAAGTCAGGACAGCAGAGTCACATGCTAAAGAGACAAATCAGACTACACCCCAATGCTACATGCTATCTTTTGCTGATGTCTCATTTTTAATGGGAAAACAAATCTCGACACTCAGAGGGTGGCCCTGAACATGCTTCTTAACTCGGTGTCAACTTACTAAACGTCTCTGTGAGTCTTCAGCAACACCTAATGGCCTCCATCTGCAGATGGAATGTGCTCAGTTGTCATGGATAAGGGAAAGGAGAGATTATAAATAATTCAGTAATAAATTGAATGCTTTAGTGGAATTAATAAAATACACTTATGTTGCAAAATCATCAAACAAATACATCATATTCATAGGACAACCTCTTTCATACGATTACAACTTATATTATTTTGTCAATAATTCATTATCCGTTCATTCACCAGTTGCGGATGCTTCACGGGAAGTGTTCAATAAACACTTTATAGAGTTATAATATATTATAAACAATTGATGAACATGTTTATATACTGCATAGAAATGTTGAAAAGAATAATGAAAATACAGGGTTACCGTTTACTGGAATCTGTTAACTATCGGACAGTTTAATTGTGCCGATTCCTCTCATGACAAACACATCGATATGGAGCACTGGTGCTGATGTTCATGTGCTCATGGATGGCTGTGGTGTCAACGTTTCTGAAACTCATTTCCTTACCTTCAGTATTCATTTTCAATCATGATACATTGTTATCAAACCTTTTTACATAGAGCTTCAGTAGGTTTTTGTACTACCAGCCTTGTGGTACAACCTTGAACGCACATTGTAACACGCACACACAAAATCAGCATAAAAGCAGCACAACAACAATACAATTTGCACATCACCAAACACTTCATTACCATGAAAAATCCACATACCATATGCACAATGTATACAACCCATATCTAGACAAGTGCACACACATTTACACACACAAATAGACACACCCAGGAGCTGCTGCACAGAGATACACACACACACACACACACACACACACACACACACAAATGCACCTGATTTCCATGACAATTAAAGCGGCGGTGCTGGATGCAGGAGCGCGTTTGCACAGCAGCAGGCTAATGTGGATCCCCGCATGCTCGGCCAGGTGTCCACGTCCTCCTCCTCGGCCACCCACGCTCTGGGTGAGGGAGACAGAGAAGGAAGGGGGGGGGGGGGGGGGGGATGTAGGGGGGGATGTAGGGATGAACATGGAGAACATGTGAACACACTTCTTTTTACTGTCCTAAAGTTGATTATGTATTTCACAGTGAAACGGAATGGTCAGGGTAAAATGATGAGACGGTTTTGATCATATTCAACACACAGTTGATGGCAGCCATTTTTCAAAATGGCCACCGAATAGGATCTGAATATTCCTAAATGTTGCAGAAAACTGATTTTGTGACTCCTGATGATTGGGCCGTAGTGCACGTTAGCATTGAACAAACATACAAACACACACACACACACACACACACCACTTGGTGAATTGTATATTAGACCAACAATGTGTTGGATGTTACAGTCAAATGAGTTACTTAGGCTACTGTATCGGTAAGGTAGAGCGAAACCTATTAGGACTAGCTATTGTAGATCATATTGTCTTGTCACATGACCAACATCAGCTTACATATTACCCAGCAATCATTTCATATTTGTATGTAACAAAAACACCAAAGACAAATGGATTTTTCGAGTGCTTAAAGCAGATGGCAACCATTTTTGTCTTTAAATAAATTCTCCTCCGAGGTGCTAATGTCAATCACAAGAGCACATTCTCTGTTCAAGGCATTGTTGAAAGGCTCACTTTCTCTATGGGCACGCCCCACCCACCCACAGAGGGCCTAGCACTTCCAATACAGACGTCCCTGGAGTCACATTTACAGCTCCCCGATATCCATATTTTTTTCAGGTCATAAAAACATTTAAGCATAAGTATCAGTGTGTGTGCACACACCGGGGGTGTGAAGAAAAATAATTAGCGATGGATTTCAAATCAAATTCTGGAACCAATGTTGACCTAATATTGGCATCTGTGTTTAGTCCAGTGGGACAGAGTTCCATCATGGCTTCTGATCTTGGATCTTTCCTTCCATGACTCCAATTCAAGTTATTAGGCCAGGCTACTGTTATCTGAACAATTTGTATGCTTATAGGTGAGATTTGGAAGTGATTCCAGTGGGCTATGGGCTGAGGCTCGCTGCCGTCCATGACCCGCCGTTTCACTCTGTCTCCGATCATTCGGTCTTTCTAGATGCACCATTGCCCGCTGAGCTCATTGAGGACAGTGAAGTGGAACCCAGATTCCTTCAGAGCTGACTGATAAACCTCCCTCCATCTCATCCTGCCACAATTTAGCATTCCAGCAGAGTACCAGAGCCCACTTTATCTGCTGTGTGCCTAGGCCAACCATGGCCCCTATCAGGAAGTGGACCAAAATGCACTTTTCACGTGCCTTATGAAATATAATATGGACCACACATTCTATCACCAGCATTTCAAAATGGTCGGCACCAGCGACCTGAGACAGACGTCATCACATTTTGGAAGAGACACTTCACATTTTAGGTTAATTTCTCATAACTCTACATCTAACTTAGTTTCACGAATTATTTTCCTGTTTTTGTTTGCTCCTTCCTAATTCCATAGCCCAGTCCCCTGCAGTGATATTTGAGGTTTCATTCTATGTATTATGTGATTGTCAGGCTTGGGAAGTATTGGAAAACAGTGTGATGTAATTAGGACATGAAAAGAAAGCTATCTCTATCCTGTTACCGTTACTTTACAAAAAAGGCATGATAATGTTGTTAAAAATGAGGATTGTTGTGCAGATGTGCACACATTACAACACTTAAAATTAAAATTAAATAATCTTTACTAAGGTAACTTTTCTCGTTGGGATGCCAGACATTGTATATATCAAAATATATGAAAGGTCACCTTGGGGCATGGAATTAGATCAAATCATTCAGGTTCACCAGAAACTCCTTCATCTAAGACTCCAGTGGGGCGTCTGGCAGAGGCCAGTGAACCATGGACAGACCCTGATCCGGCTGCGCTGCCACTTTTGAGCTGCAGTTGGACCTCTTGCCGATCCCCACTGGGAGCCAACACCAACACCATGTTGCTGGAGGCAAAGGCCACATTGCTAGGCACGCTGGAGGGAAGGGAGGCACTGAAGAACCAGAACCACGGCTGTGCGGGGCAGACATGAGAGTTTTTTAAAGGTAATCTGGTGCTCGGCAACACTACCACTTTTGTCCACAGGGATGCCAAATTCAACATAAAATGAAAGTTCCTCATAGTAACTGTGACTGTATAGAACGTCATGAGGCCATGAAGATTGTGACACTAATGCAATGAGACTTACATATTAGTATTACCTTTGAACATCACATAGAATATCTAAGTATAACGGGTATTGGAGCACAGAGCAAAAAGGGACGGGACTTGGGTCAATTGTAACATGACAGCATATTCCTAGCTGTCTAGAATGGTAGAAGTAAGCTCGCAGCTGGACTTCTTTTCAACAATATTGCCGTATTACCGGATCTCAGTAATGGAATTAGTCCAATGCAAACATATCCATCAGAAATGACAGCGTCCTGGAACTGTGTGGGCGACTGTGGCTCAGTGGTAGAGCAGGGTTGTCCTGCAAACAAAGGCTCAGCGGTTCGATTCCCAGTACCGCTAGTACATGTTGATATGTTTTTGGGCAAGACACTTAATCCCAAATTGCTCCTGCATGCTGTGTGAATGTAAAGGCCCTGTCACACAGTTGCGTATGCAAATTCCCCAAAAAAACGTTCATACGCACAAAAACCCCTTGAAAATACAGAATGTTTCGTATACTTACCGTATTGAACCTATGATAAGAGTATGAGTAGCGTATCGGCAGCGTATGACCAGGGACGAACTGTGCATGCGCAGTGTACCGCTATCACGTGACAAAGTGCCGATAAGCATATTTCCCATAATGCCTGGATGTGGTGAATTGCCAAATCGATCAGATCATACTGGTGTTGGAGAAGAGCTACCTCCATCCTCTCTCGTTGTAGGTCCACAAAGAACTGAAGAAGAGCTCGAAATGGGAGTATATATATATATATATATATATATATATATATATATACACTTTCTCAATACGCTAGCTGTACGGTACACCTTCATGCCAGGTATGGACAGCGAATGGCCAGCGTACTCCACCTATGAGTAACGTACCTCTGACGTTACTCTCGCGTATTCAGCGTATGTCGATCGTATGCTTAGCGTATAAACCATACGTCCGCACACGCACAACTTTTTTAAGCATGCTTAAAAAAACTTTTCTGCCTCGCCGTATGCCAGCGTATGCGACCGTATGCGACCGTATGCGACCGTATGCGACCGTGCTTGAAACGTATACAACCTATGCCTAACGTACCCCTAGTGTCTGTCACCGTATACCTATATATACTAGTATGATACGCAATAGTGTGACACCAGCTTTAGATAGTCCTGATGGGCAGGTGGCACCTTACATGGTAGCCCCTTCCATCAGTGTATGAATGAGTGAATGATGACATGTAGTGTTAAAGCACTTTGAGTGGTCGGAAGACTAGAAAAGCACTATACAAGTAATGTTGATTACTATGGAAATCCAAGTTCTCTCAAACTTCCCTTACAAGGCTATTCTCAAAGCTTATCACAGTATAGATCAGACCGTCTTCATGTATAAATCGCACCTATAATCCTGGAACATCTAAGGATGGTGGGGTCTCTTCAATGTAGTAAGAGCCAAAAGAGATCTTTTATGATTTTTTCAACTTTCATAGACGTGAAGCCAATGTCTCTCAGAATGTGCTTGGTTGAGAGGCTGACAAAGCCGCAACAGCCGATTTCTACTGGATAGGTTTTTGCCCTCCAGCCTTTCTCTCTGTATTTTGCTACTAGTTCAGCATTCCGCAGTTATGACCATCTGCAACAATGGGCTCGATAGCGCTCTGGTGCTCAACCTGGCCTTGTGCCTTTCATGTCTCATCTGCCTGGGCAGTGCAAGGTTGCCTTTGGTTATTCTGCAGACACGTCTACTTCCCTTGGTGTATGCCCCAAGCCTCTGAGAGTTGTTACCAACCACAAGTGCAAGACCCAAGAATCTTCTGATTTGCCATTGCCATTCCGTTCTTTACGGTAAGATCTGTTGTGGTTGGTTCTTTTTCCATCCCACCTTTCGGAGAACCGCTGGGCTGCCTTTGGGAAAGGTTACTAGCCCACCAACCTTCCCTACTGTCAGTCTTTCCTGAAGAGTCATCCAGTCTTCCCTGGACTACAACTGCTTTATTCACAGTAGTCACTGGTTTCCCAGAAAGCTTAGTTTAGTCAGATTGGTGACAAAAACATTGAGGCATTTTTTTACCTGTCGCACCCCCTCCTCCCTTTGTGTTGTGTAGCGGGTTGTGAAACAAATAAACAGAAGGAGCCAGCTCTCTGACTCCACCGTCCTGATATTTGAGGCAAATCCAATTACATTGCCATCTATAGGATCTTCTGTTTTCTATTCCGGCAAAAGAGGGACATTTTGCAAAGTATCACGTGCTGGTATGGTCTATATTATATTTGTAGGGGCAAGAATGAACATCCATACTCAAGTTGAATATGAAAATGAAAACAAATGAATTCATGTAAATCGATGTTAAATCGATGTTAAATCGATGTTATACATATATATATATATATATATATATATATTAGGGGTGTAACGGTTCACAAAATCCACGGTTCGGTTCGGTACGGTACAGTGGTGTCACGGTTCGGTACGTTTCGGTACGTTTTCAATACAGTAGAAAACTATAAATGCCAGAGAAATGTACTTGATTTTAAAATATATTTATTCATTAAAACTAACATCATGAAGCTATTCTTTGACTTTGAACAATGATGGAACTATACCTGAGTGACCCATCTTCTGGGGTAAAAAATGTAATGTAGTATTGTTACTTACATCTTCTCCATCATCATTGTAGTATGAACAATGATGGAAGTATACCTGAGTGAACGTAGCTCTTCATCTCATTCAGTGGTGAGGTAATGTGTGTTACACTCAGGTAGCGTTGTGTCTGAAGAACATGGCTCTTCATCTCATTCAGTGGTGAGGTAATGTGTGTTACACTCAGGTAGCGTTGTGTCTGAAGAACATGGCTCTTCATCTCATTCAGTGGTGAGGTAATGTGTGTTACAGTCAGGTAGCGTTGTGTCTGAAGAACATGGCTCTTCATCTCATTCAGTGGTGAGGTAATGTGTGTTACAGTCAGGTAGTGTTGTGTCTGAAGAACATGACTCTTCATCTCATTCAGTGGTGAGGTAATGTGTGTTACAGTCAGGTAGCTTTGTGTCTGAAGAACATGGCTCTTCATCTCATTCAGTGGTGAGGTAATGTGTGTTACAGTCAGGTAGTGTTGTGTCTGAAGAACATGGCTCTTCATCTCATTCAGTGGTGAGGTAATGTGTGTTACAGTCAGGTAGCTTTGTGTCTGAAGAACATGGCTCTTCATCTCATTCAGTGGTGAGGTAATGTGTGTTACAGTCAGGTAGCGTTGTGTCTGAAGAACATGGCTCTTCATCTCATTCAGTGGTGAGGTAATGTGTGTTACAGTCAGGTAGCGTTGTGTCTGAAGAACATGGCTCTTCATCTCATTCAGTGGTGAGGTAATGTGTGTTACAGTCAGGTAGCGTTGTGTCTGAAGAACATGGCTCTTCATCTCATTCAGTGGTGAGGTAATGTGTGTTACAGTCAGGTAGCGTTGTGTCTGAAGAACATGGCTCTTCATCTCATTCAGTGGTGAGGTAATGTGTGTTACAGTCAGGTAGCGTTGTGTCTGAAGAACATGGCTCTTCATCTCATTCAGTGGTGAGGTAATGTGTGTTACAGTCAGGTAGCGTTGTGTCTGAAGAACATGGCTCTTCATCTCATTCAGTGGTGAGGTAATGTGTGTTACAGTCAGGTAGCGTTGTGTAGCCCTCGACGTCCAGGCATCCGTTGTCAGAGCAGCAGCGGGTGCCTCGACATTTGATTCTCTACTTGTGCTTTTGTTTTCTTGTACAAAGCGGGAATTACGGTTTGGCTGAAATGGGCTCGTGAAGGAGTAGTGTAACGGGGTCAATAACATTCAGCAGGTTCATAAAGCGTTTTACACTACAGAGTCGGGTCTCATGTCCGCGGCTGTAAGTGTACCAATCGCCGTGGTGATCGCCTCAGCCCTCATCGGCAGGGAACAGCTGCTTAAATGCTTCGGGAGAGTTTGAAGCGTGTGTGCTGCTCCAGGTTTTCGTTTAGTTTCACCCACTGCCACACTGGGGTGATGTCGGCGTAAATGAGTTAACATGTTTGAGATATTCCCACTGATGTAGCCGACACTCGTGTAGTAAATGCGACATAGCGTTGTTTTTTTATCCACCACTCTCTCACCATCGCCCTCATAGTTCACAGAGAAACCAAAGTGGCTCCAAACACCAGACCTGTAGGCCGTTGGAGGATCTTTTATTTCTGGTCTATTACTAGCCATGTTGCACCGAGCTAACGTTAGCTTCGTGTAGCGTGTCTCACAGCGCAAAGTGCCGACTGGAGTAGGAAGTGTTTCTTTGGTGGTGGGCGTGTCAGAGAGCACGCTGTCCGTTACGTCATGTGTGTTGCCAGTTTGAGAACAGTGACTCCACCGAAAACATAATATATCCCACAATTTAAGCTTCTGCATTTCCAAATGCACTAGTATGAACGTATTGTTCGGTTCGTCATGCGTACCGAACCGTGAGCCTCGTACCGAACGGTTCAATACGAATACGCGTATCGTTACACCCCTAATATATATATATATACATATATATATATATATATATATATATTTTACACCCCTGATTTGTTCTGCTTCTATTTATATCATTCTTGTCTTTGGTATATCATATAGTTTAGTGTCTCATCTCAGCTGGCCTCCCTCAGGACACTGCATGTTGACTCAGAGTCTGTGTTGCTGAATAAGCAGTGATCTAATGAACTTCTCAGTCTATAACCCTAACAGCTCCATGATTCATTTCCTGCTCACACTGGGTCATTTTAGATTCATATTTCAGAACAACAACTACAACTTGGCTCTATTTGAGTCAACTGAAGCTGACTGGACCTAAGTTTAAGATAGGAGGTTGGATGGTCTCAATTGCTAGTTTTATGTCTTCTTCAATGCAGAATAATGTTCATTTCGGTCCATTTAGAGTCAAATAGATCATAAAGCAGGGTATGGTTTCGGTTGGGGCTACCTTGTGATTGACAGATCTTCAAACCTTTTACAGTATGTTTTTAGTTCATGAAAGTTAATTGTAACATGTTGGTGGCCTAAAAATGTCTAATTCAGTGTGTGGTTGTACTTCTGGTTACAAAAAAAGGAAATGCTGATTGCCAAAATGCCGAACTCAAGGCTTCAAAACCTAAGTCCATAAAGCAATGGGTGACATCACAAGAATGCTCCAAGTTGGTTAGTGTGCTGAACAGCGGCTCCCACCCACAAACTGGTTGAGAACAGAAGTGTCTTCAGCTAAAGATTCCCCAAGGTGTTCCACCGAGCAGCACATGATCCCATCCCGCTGGTGGCCATAGAACTTTTTAACTCATCCCCACTCTGCAAAGCAACTCTTTTCATTTTTAACTTTAACATAAATTTGTACTGACATTTACATCATTTTGCACACCAAACTGCAATTTCAACACTTGTATGCATGCATGTGCTTAAAAATACATTGTGTTTGTACTCAGAGGCTCTTGTTAAGATGGATGGGATAATGAATCGCTCCAAATATCACAAAACCTTCTCCCTCCCAAATCATCAAATATCGCTGCTTGGTCAGTGCCCGATTACATTGGAGATCAACGCACTAGGTGCCCCACTAGAGTTACTGTTCAACGTGTCTGGACGACATGTCAATACACGCTTGTTACAAGCATAGTGTCCTTTAAAGATAAACGTCTGCCTTCACAGGAAGTTAGGTTAAGGCAAGAAAACCAGTTAGTTGGTTTCGGAAAACAGTTTGATTGAGTTTAAACTTGACTGAGTGACGAGTGACTCACTTGACTAGCGAGTGAAAAAATAGTCAAGTGACAATTTAGGTGATGTCAACGTTTACTTTTACTTTGGAGCGGGACACAAACACCAGTCACCTGGATGGGAAAAAAAGGGAAAGGGAGGTCAGAGCGGGAGAGAGAAGGAAACCAGGAGACAAGATGGGAGCTATCCTGCTCTCCCTTCATGCTCTCTCCCCCCCCCCCTTCCACACCTTATAAATAATGCAGAAAGCGGCGCCCCCCGGTGTTGTGAAGTGTTTGTTAATGGCCATGCTAATTGCAATAAACAGGAGTGGTATTTGAGCCCTCTACAAGGCACAACACTCCTAATTAGGTTGGCTTGGCCTGATGGGACACTGGGAGGAGAGGGGAAGAAGGAGGGAGACAAAGGGAGAGAAGGAAGGAGAGGGCATAGTGAAAATAGGGAGGTCAGACTGGAGGAGGGGAAGGAAAGGGAAAGTGCTAGAGAGGACACTTGTAGACAAAAGCCAGTAGAGGAGGAGGAAAGGGTACCGAAATGAGGAGCGGAAGGGAGGGAGGGGCGGTGAAGAGGCAGATGTAGGAGAGGTGGAAGGGAGGAAGAAGAGAATGCCAAGTAGGATTCAGAGAAAGAGGAGGAGAGGGAGAGGAGAGGTGGAGGAGGAGCCAAGGAAAAGGTCAGATCATAACTGATCAGAGGTCTGATCATGTAGGGCAAGAGAAGGAGGAGGACAAGAAGACAAGGAGGTCTTCATCTCTCCGTCACCGGATGACAAGCCCTGCTGCTCACGGACTGAAACAGCTAATTAGAATTAAAATGAACACACAGAGTTGTAATGCATATCAGTATGCAAATCGTGCATTCGCTCAAACTTTATGATCAACACAAAGCACACTCAAGTAAAGCCTTAGATTCAGATAATTTCAAAAACCATTGTTGATTCCATTCATGGTTGCCATTTTTTCAGCAATAGCCATTTGATGGATTTACATTTTGGAATTATTTTCATTGTAAGTAGTGGAGTTCGCTATTCCCGAGGAGCAGGATTCAGAAACATAAGGGTGTGGTGGTAATTTGATGTCATTGATAGAACCCTTCTTGAATACTTGCCGACAGCCGTATTAGAGCCGTATTAACGGTGCTGTCACACCTAACCCTCTTGGTTCGTCTGAAAGTTTGTCTGCTAAGTACATAATAACCACGGTTGGTTTGAGCTGGTGTGCAAGCCGTCAATCGAACTTCTGCTGATTGTGAAATCTGTTTAGGGAGAGATCTTATTGATCTGTATTTAAGAATGCGCACAAACTCAGCATCTCACGTGGGAGAACCATACACATATAAAGAAACGTCTGCACTTTAACGCGTAAAGTGTTAATGTCAAATGCTCATACGTACACACAGGAACAGCCAAACACTCTCCACACGGTGTACAGCACTCCCCACTAATGATGTCTGAAGGCATCTCCCGTCTTCTGATGAGGCTGCCAGCGTCCTGTGTTGCATTGAGCCCGGGCAGGTAGCATCGTGTGGCTTTTTGGCTGAGCGTTTGAGCCCCGACTTTGATGTCTGGCAACCAATGCAGCCTCCAAACTAAAGGCGATAACGTGAGCAGATGAAAAGCTGCAGGGTCCACTTGTGATTAATTCATGTCGTTTTGGATTTACCACAAATACAAGCTGGAAAAAAAATGCTCACACCAGCTTTTTGGTGTGAAGTTTGTAAAACACAATTCTTCTGCATAAAACTAGAAATGCCATCTTCTCGAATAGAATCCAAACTAGACACCGATAGCCCATAAGGCGTCATAAATAACAATGAATTCACTCAAAAACAAGCGACGATGTATACAGGCAATCAGCTCCAAGCTGCTGTAAAAGTAATTTCATACAATCTTTCCAAAAACAACATTCAACTCATCAAGCTGTCCGCCCGCATAGCAGCAGCTGAACTAACGACGAGGTACAACAGTGTGGTAGTTCTGTTAGCTGTTAGCGGTTATCCAAACACATCGTCCATAACAATAAAAGTGAGCCAACTTGTGATGTACACAACCAATGGGCTGTAAAGTGATTCATTCAAACTCAAAAGCATGTGATCGACCATGTGATATAATACACCTGGTACAATCTTGCCAAAAACAAAATGAAACTCTCCAAAGCTGTCTACCAGTGTAGCAGCGGCTGAGTTGCAGCGAGTTGCAGCAGTGTGTGTGGTGGTAGCTCCGTTACCTGTTAGCCAAACAAAATGCAAACTGTTATCCCCCCACAGTGGGTGCAGGGTGGCGGCTGGGAATCGGCGATGCACTCAGCTGAGTTATCACTTGCGACCCCTACCGGCCGGGGGTCTGGTTCAGCATTGTGAGTGAGGAGTCAGCGAGCAGCAGATGGCAGTGTAAAACTGGTAATAAAAGGTGTTTTGAGAAAGTGTGAGTCCTTGACCATGCAGCCATAACTGGCCACCCACATTATAATGCGGTTTGCTGCAGCAGAATGAGAGATTAGCCGTGGACAGACACAGAGGTGCACACTCACTCAAAGGGGAAACACACACGATCCTCCTGGCAGTGATAACAATGGTTTAGGCTCAATACAATAAAAGTGTGGCAAGCACAAGCAGATAAAAGCTGAGTTTAAAAAAACATGTAATCATGTAATGTACTAGAAATAGTATAATACTATTAGTGGTGCAACGCATCATAAAACTCACGGTCCAGGTCGTATCACGGATCAGAGTCCTGGATCGGAGCACAAGAGAAAAAAGGGAGCAAATATAGGATAGCATTGACTTCACTTTTCAGAACTGGAGGTTGCCACCGGGTTGAACATTGAACACCAACTGATTCCAAGGTTCTCCAGAGCTGAGTAGTGGACCATCTGTACAGGCTGAGAGTGAAGATGCAGGACACATTGTTCAGCAGATGACAGGTGCTGATCTGTTTCATGATCCATATCTGCATCACATCCAGTTGAGGCAGCCTTTTCCTAGGAAACCCAAATATGTGGTGCAGTACTCCAAATAGATAGATCATGTTTATGTGTGTGTTTCTTCGTGTTTTTATCCTCTGAAACATAATGGAAATTAAACATGGCTGGATCCCCTCCCGAGATGGGATTGCAGTACTTTGTTTTCCTGAATAATTAACCAGCCGCCCTAAAACATGACTACTGTGTGTGATTCTCTGTGTGTGTGTGTGTGTGTGTGTGTGTGTGTGTGTGTGTGTGTGTGTGTGTGTGTGTGCGTGTGTGCGTGTGTGTGTGTGTGTGTGTGTGTGTGCAACAGAGGCAGGACAATAACAGAGTCGGCCATAATGAGTCCTTCTGGATGAGGAGGAGACACGGGAGGAAGAGCAAATAAACAAAACGAGAAGGAGGGGAGATGGAAACAAAGGCAAACACGAGGGAGAAATTAGGTGGTTAAAGGAGGTAAGGATGTGACAGAAAGGATGGAGGAGAGGGAGAGGTAAGGAAGGAAGGAGGAGAGAGTTAAGACTAAGGGAGGGAAGAGGCTAATGCAGAATAGAGAGGAACGTGGATGGGAACAGAAGGCATGAGCGTAATGGATGAAAAGAAGACAATTAAAGGAGGAAGAGGAACAGCAGTTTCCTTCTCTTGAGGGAGGGAGGGAGGGAAGGAGTAGGGAGGAGAGAGACAGGTTCTCTCTGCAGTCCTGTCCTGTTGTTGGGTGACTTCTAATCTGCTGCACCTGATGCATCATTCACACCACTGTTTGGATTTGTTTTATTTAGTCAAATGTAGTCATTTTTTTGTACGCAATAAACACAAGCAGCTAATAAAACCAACACGGAGGTCTCGGACTGTAATGGTGCTTTTTGCTAACGGTTCAGTAGATGTTTCCATTCAAGAAACCTGGAAGAGAACTCAGATGGACCCGCCCTTTAAAGGTAAAATACTGGTGGATTATTATTACAATTATTACACATATCAGTGGGGTTTGAGGGACCCCACATACTGACAAATGAAATCCAAAGTTCCAAAAGCTGTTTCATTTTCTATGTGACAGACTCTTGTTTCTCTTATTTCTCATACGTCTCAACTTGGAAAATGTGCAAAAAGTCCTATAATTAAGGTCCTACGATCTTTTGTCAGGCAGCAGTCTAGCCAGAGAGAGGAAGAGTGGATGAAGAGAGAAGAGAAACTGGGATATTTTATGTTCAATATTAGCCCCACTTGGCCATGTTTTGGAATGGAGATATCTATATTACATTCATTTATGAAATTCACTTGAATTCATCATCTTTATTAATGCCATCCGTTCGTTTGGCAGAAGCAAAATAAATTCTTTGTCTGGGTGCATTGAGCCACGCCGTGCCAAGTCTTATCAGCCTACACTCGATGCGTTCATGCAGAACTTTGTTGTTAGGATCTGTGATGCGGAGGTGACGCTGAGCTGTGGGGATGAATAATTCTCACTGTTGTTAATTATTTCCAGAGGGGATTCGGAACAAGCGGCCCGCATGTTAGGTAAAAAAATCGACAGGCTGACCTGCTGACCTGAAGAAGTGACTCGCACCGTCTCACATAGTTCCCACTGCAGTGTGAGTATGTTTAGAAGTGGGCTGAGGTTTTACTTTGGGCTCTAGATAGAGGAAATACTCTAAACAGATTCCTCCATCAAAGAGCCTTCCTCACAAAGCAACTATAACATAGTCAGTCATATACAGTATGAATATATATATATGTATATATAATCTGTTCCAGAGCAGGAGAGATGTGCGACAGAGGTCATCCCAACATTTCAACTCATTTCATACTGGCACTCGCAACTCATCACATACTGAAGCTTTGTCAGACCCATTGGCGTCCCTTTCTAACTCACTGGGTAGCCCAGGGAACGCAAGTCAAATGTAAACAATGTGACATAAGTACAAAAATGTCAACGCTTTAGGACACGAACACCGGCCTCCTGGTTGAAAGTCCTGTGTTTTTCAAATACCTTATTCACAACTATTTGATAACCAAAGTTAAAGTTACTATGAGGAACTTTCATTTGTTGTCGAACAAAAGTGGTAGGGTTTCCAAACAGCCTTGAGAAAACAGTAGCAGGGTCTGACTCCGCTCAGTCCTGGTTCTGGTTCTCCCATGCCTCCCTTCCCTCCAGCGGGCCCAGCGGTACGGCCTGAGTTTCCGTCAGCGGGGTGTCGGTGTTGGACTCCTGTCTGGAGGAGGAGCGGTTGCTGCCGGGTGTGGGCTCTCCACCTCCCGCCGGAGTCGGGACAGTTTGAGACAGTTAAAAGTTCCTCAGAGTAATTTTAAGCAATTCTAATTGAGTTTATGCTATACGTTCATGTTAAAAAACAATATCAGCCAAGACATCATTATCTTTTTAAACTACAGTATATAGCTCAGCAACAAACTAATCTCTCTCTGTGAGACAGGTCCAAGGATATGGGCTCTCCAAGCAACCATTGGGCTGCTTTAATATAGTTTTTAGACACATTTATATTGTTTATAAATACAATATTCATAATTGTATCGGCCCCCAGAAACTCATTTAGGTTGAACATTATAGTCTCAGTAGGTAAGTAAAGAGACAAATACAATATACACTGTATTAGTGGAAAAAAAGAATAAAGATACAAAGAGGCATGGTAAAAGTAAAAATGAATAAAGAAGGAGAAAGGTCAAGATGATTCAAACGATCTGCTGGTAATCTGAGCCTACAAAGAGACCACTCAATATTGTAATAAATAAAATGATATTTGAAATATAGTTTTAATGAATTCATCACTGATCAATGCTGATTGTGCCAGTAAACAGATTTAAGCTGAAGAGGAAGAGAAAGCTTAAAAGAGAAAGAGAGACAGATGGAGAAAGTGGGTGTGGGGTTGAGAAATACGATAAATAAAGGAGTGTGAATGTTAATGTGATGGAGTATTGCTGGATACACAGGTAGCAGGTGGACAAGTGGATTGGCCTTAGATGCTTTCAAGCCCAAAGCTAATGGAAGGATCGGGGGTGGGGAGAGTCTCATTAGGGAGACAGCACTGGGAACACTCCGGATCCCCGTGCTGTTCTGCTGCTTTAGTCATTCTTCCTCTTGTGGTTTTTAATGCTCTCCCGTCTACTGCATGTACAGAAACTTTGATTGTGGTATAAAACAAAAAGCGCGTCATCATCTGGAGCTGTTCACAGAGTCTCTGTGGTTAAAGGTTACTGTGACACTCACATGTCAACTGGCTTTAATCCTAATTATTGTGAATCTGGACTGACCAGCCTCCGACCACGTCAGCCTTAACGGCGTTTTCATACATGCATTGTTTGGTCTGATTCTGGCAGGTTAATATCTGGAACATGATCCACCTTAATCTCAATTTGGAATTGGTGTCAATGAAAAAAAAAAAATGCAAGTACCAATACCAGTACCCTTAAAGTGATGCTGAGACTTTTTATTTTTTTTACATTTGATACCCATCATGTGAATGGAAGGTCTGTGTATGTCCTACTGTCTAGCTAACAGTGCTCATACAGTGGTTACGGCTCATAACGCCATCCCCTGACCCACATTGTCGTTGAATCATAACTTCTGAATGCTGAATAATTGATAGTGCTTATAGTTAGGGCTGGCTCAGGTTTATAGTTAGGGCTGGCTCAGGTTTATAGTTAGGGCTGGCTCAGGTTTAAAGTTAGGGCTGGTTCAGGTTTATAGTTAGGGCTGGTTAGGGCTGGCTCAGGTTTATAGTTAGGGCTGGCTCAGGTTTACAGTTAGAGCTGGCTCAGGTTTACAGTTAGGGCTGGTTCAGGTTTATAGTTAGGGCTGCCTCAGGTTTATAGTTAGGGCTGGTTCAGGTTTATACTTAGGGCTGGCTCAGGTTTACAGTTAGGGCTGGCTCAGGTTTATAGTTAGGGCTGGTTCAGGTTTACAGTTAGGGCTGGTTCAGGTTTATAGTTAGGGCTGGCTCAGGTTTATAGTTAGGGCTGGCTCAGGTTTATAGTTAGGGCTGGCTCAAGTTTATAGTTAGGGCTGGCTCAGGTTTATAGTTAGGGCTGGCTCAGGTTTATAGTTAGGGCTGGTTCAGGTTCATAGTTAGGGCTGGCTCAGGTTTATAGTTAGGACTGGCTCAGGTTTATAGTTAGGACTGGCTCAGGTTTATAGTTAGGGCTGGTTCAGGTTTATAGTTAGGGCTGGCTCAGGTTTATAGTTAGGGCTGGCTCAGGTTTATAGTTAGGGCTGGCTCAGGTTTATAGTTAGGGCTGGTTCAGGTTTATAGTTAGGGCTGCCTCAGGTTTATAGTTAGGGCTGCCTCAGGTTTATAGTTAGGGCTGGTTCAGGTTTACAGTTAGGGCGGGCTCAGGTTTACAATTAGGGCGGGCTCAGGTTTATAGTTAGGGCTGGTTCAGGTTTATAGTTAGGGCTGGCTCAGGTTTACAGTTAGGGCTGGCTCAGGTTTACAGTTAGGGCTGGCTCAGGTTTACAGTTAGGGCTGGTTCAGGTTTACAGTTAGGGCTGGTTCAGGTTTATAGTTAGGGCTGCCTCAGGTTTACAGTTAGGGCGGGTTCAGGTTTACAGTTAGGGCTGGTTCAGGTTTATAGTTAGGGCTGCCTCAGGTTTATAGTTAGGGCGGGCTCAGGTTTACAGTTAGGGCGGGCTCAGGTTTATAGTTAGGGCTGGCTCAAGTTTATAGTTAGGACTGGCTCAGGTTTATAGTTAGGACTGGCTCAGGTTTATAGTTAGGGCTGGTTCAGGTTTATAGTTAGGGCTGGCTCAGGTTTATAGTTAGGGCTGGCTCAGGTTTATAGTTAGGGCGGGCTCATGCTTGCCCCTAGATACGCTGCTATAGGCCTAGACTGCCGGGGGACTTCCTAGGATACACTGAGCTCCTCTCTCCTCTTCTCTCTCTCCTTCTGTATGAATTCATGTCCCATTAATACACATTACTAATTTTGCTTCTTCCTCAGAGTCTTTGTGCTTTCTCGCTTCGCAGGATTCCGTGGATCCTGGTTATATCTGGACCCTGGTCTTGCCTCCTGCCGTGGTTCTGTCATATGCATTGAATGTGTTGTAACTCTGTTATCATCTATCACACTTCTGTCCATCCTGGGAGAGGGATCCCTCCTCTGTTGCTCTCCCACAGATCTCTTCCTCTTTTCTCCCTGTTAAAGTTTTTTTTGTGGGAGTTTTTCATGTTCCAATGTGAGGGTCCTGGGACAGAGGATATCGTATGTGTACAGATTGTAAAGCCCTCTGAGGCAAATTTGTAATTTGTGATTTTGGGCTATACAAAAATATATTCAATTTAATTGAATTGAATTGAATAAAACAATTGTTAGGCAACCAACATGTTACAATCAATTTCCATGAACTGATAACACACTGTGAAAGGGTTAAGTTGTAAAATGAAAACATGGACATCTCCGTGGTAGCGACCTGTCAATCACAAGGTAGCCCCGCCCTAAAGCATACCCTGCTTTATGGTCTATCTGACTCTAAATGGACCATAAGTTACTAAATGAACATCATGCTGTATTGAAGAAGACTTGAAACTAGAGATTGAGACCATAAACTCATGTTTACAATGTTTACTGAGGTAATAAATCAAGAGAGAAGTAGAGTCATTTTCTCATAGACTTCTATACAAGCAGAGGAGTCGCCCCCTGGTGGACATTAGAGAGAATGCAGCTTTAAGACACTTCTACATTGGCTTCACTATTCAGAACCGGAGGTTGCTGCCTGTCCACATCCTAATATAGTGCCCCCAATATAGTAAATTGTCAGACCTGATGCTGTGGAAAAACTACCCAGAGAGAGAGAAAGAGAGAGAGACCCAATCCTAAAGGGTCCCAATGACAGTTGGACCGAATTCTAAAAGCCCAGAGGATAATTAGACATGCAGCATTTACACACACCCTAACAGAGATTGAACATCAACACTGGTAGCAGCACACTGATCAAAAAGAGCAGCATTCCGATTCTATGCCTAAAAGAAAAACAAGTTTTTCCTAGGATGATGATGGACCCGATCAGAGCTTACAGACTTTCGCTTGGATCTCTAACGATAGAAGAAGACCCATACCCAAGTCAAATAAACTGACTATCATCTGGATTTGGTCTCTGGCTCAGGTCCTGGGTCTTTGTTCGAGAGAAAAAAATCAAGTGGACCTGTGAATGCCTCTAAGAAACCCACAAAGACCTCTGCTGGTCCCACCATTGTGTGCATGAATGCATCAGAGCGGGGGCGTCGCAAGTCGGGGGTAAGAAGTGAGGAAGGGGTGGGGTTTTAGTATCTTTCCACAGCTGAAGGAACCCTGCTTATAAACATGGGATAGTAAGATACTTTAAGATACTTTTATTAATTTTTCAAGGAGGTCACTCTTGAACCCTAGCCCCATTTTTAGGCTTCTGCTCGAAAATACTATACCCATACTCAAAGGGGCCTTACTCTCTAACTACAAGGTCTATTTGAATAATTTCAATGGATTAAAAAAACTAAGAAGGGTTTGCTCATATGAATTGTGTAAATATTGTGTATATGTTACTGGTTAATAGCAGATGAAGATGGAACACAGCTCCACTTTGAAAAATGTCAGGTTCGCATGGTGAAAAAGCACTATTATTGATAATACTAGGGGTGCAACGGATCACAAACCTCACGGTTCGGTTCGGATCACGGTTCTTGAGTCACGGTTCGGATAATTTTTCGGATCAACAAAGAAAAGGGGAGGAGACAAATATAACTGCTTTCCATTTATTAATTAAAAAACTTCCAAGAACACTGAAAGCAAAGAACTTTGGGCTATAGTCTTACATAAAAACAAAAATATTGAAGATATGATGAAATAAATAAATAAAAATAAATAAAACATTCAAGAATATTCAATTCTGTTAAGTTTAAGTGCAACATGAGGTATGTTGATGCCCTCGTCCTTTGATCAATATTGAAAGAATATGTGAGCTAGCTTCCACTGTTTCAACTGAACTGAACTGATCGGCAACAACGTGGGTCTGTGTTTACTTCCTGTCAGGTTATGTCATTCAAATACACAATAATCACCATTACTGTGACATTATTTTCAAAAAGATGAGAATATCTACATTGTCTGGGGAGAGGGTAGACCTTTCTGTGGTGACTGTTACTATTGGGCCTGTCTAGCTTCCACTCTTGCATACTGCTTACTTGCACCTGCACCAGGTGTGTGTCTGTGTGACTCTCACAGAGGGGGCGTGTCTGCAGCACCTGTCTGTGTGACTCTCACAGAGGGGGCGTGTCTACAGCACCTGTCTGTGTGACTCTCACAGAGGGGGCGTGTCTACAGCACCTGTCTGTGTGACTCTCACAGAGGGGGCGTGTCTACAGCTCCGCCGTGGTGAAAGCGGTCACAGTCTTTTTATTTTCATAGAGGCCTGGAACAAGCTTCATACTGAAGTGGGTGCGTGAGTGGATTTCGTAGCGTGGCTCAAGCATTTTAACCAGATTTTGAAATACTTTGTTTTCCACACCGGAGTGTCCCCCGTCGCTGACAGACGGGGTGGTGTCTCTTCATATGTGTGGACATGCCGATGTATTGCCGTTGTCGTATGTCCTTCTCTTTAAATAACGCCTACATACCGTAACGCTTTTGTCCACCACCCTTATCCGTCATTATAAGTTACAGGGAAGACAAAATGCTCCCAAACTTGCGACTTAAATGACGCCGGGGGCTTCTCAAGTTCCTCCGCTCGCCATAACTTTCACCAAAAAAAAAATACTCAATTGATCCGCGGTTCACGAGTGATCCGAACTGTGAGGGGTGATCCGCACGGATCACGGATCGAGCCGTGATCCGTTACACCACTAGATAATACTATATTAAATGAGGCTATTATATATTATATATATACCCAGCATCATAGCAAACGATGGCAGTAGTCATAGACAAAAGAATTGGAGTGAATAGAGTGAAGTAGGCCAGAGAAAGAGACATAAACGTACGAGAGGTCACGAGGGGTCGTCATTTGAGAAACAGCTGTCCAGCTGTTCCGTTGTACTTTTATAACTTAAATAACGATATATTTAACTTCCTTTATCCTTGTACATGCACAATCTATCACATACAGCAGTTTGGAATCATTTTGGAGAGTACAACCCTCTCCAAAAGCCTCTTGGGCCGCCGACCCACGGCAGAATGCGCTATAGCGGGTGTTTGAGTGGCCGTTCCTCAGCCTGTGGTTGGTCGATTTCTTACTATGACATGTCTATACACGTGTTTGGATCTGGCCAATGGAGTGGTGTGAAAATGCCGGAAATGCCGATTTACGCACCTGAGACCCTGCGTAAAAGCCTGAGTCTACTTAATGTGAAACGTGGTCCCCCGGGCTTATTTGCCCCCCCCCTTCGTTCAGGAAAAACTTTATTAGACGGGAAACAGATGGCAAAAGGTGATTCAGCGGTCAAAATGGAATTATGAGGACTACTTTAATAATTTTTCTTCAAAATGGTCAGTGCAGAACCAGAATTCTTCAGCGGGGTGGACTGGCTGCTGGGGTGCTCTTTCCCGGTTAACGTTTGAACGGTTTGCCGGAGAGTAAATCCAAAGTGTACAATAGAAGCCGGGTGGAATTCTAATGTTGCTAAATAGTTAGCATTAGCTTGGAAGCTAAAATATCGTTGTTTGGAGGTATTTTATGAGTGCGTAACTCGGGAAATTAACGCGCAAAAATGACGATATTTAGCAGGAGGCTAGGAATGTTGTGGTAGATCGTGTTTTATTGTGTTTTCAGTATGTAAAATGTTACACATGCTTCTGTTCATCAGAAGTTGTTCGTTAAAACGGTATGCTACATGGTTGTAGATTCATTATATTTGTTACTGAAAATTGCTTTCTTCAGTACCGGCTCGGTTCTGCTCGGTCCAGTAGCCCCCCTTCTCGGTAAGAAGAGGTTTTAACATAGAAATGATTTCATATTTTTCTCTCTCAGACAAGAGAGAGATTCAGTGGTGGCAGGTTGCACAGTTTCACGCTACTGACCGGGAGAGAAGACAATAAAACAAGATCTTCAATCTCTTTTCTTACACTGAATCCCATAGCTGCTTGAAATGTGCTGAAGGCCCAGACAACTTTGAAAGAGAAAGAAACTCTTAATTCAACAAAATATGGCAAGAGACGTGGGACCGAACCGACCCAACATTTGCGTGATGATGCCTGAGAGCTCCAGGTAGCTCCAGGCGAGAATCAACTGTCCCCGTCCCTCCAGCTCAACTACAATTTACATTGGACGTGAACTATGCAAATCTCTTATAAAACTGCAAGAAATGGGTTTTAAATGACCAAAATGATTCTGAAGGAGGCTACGAGGACTTCCACAGAATGGGACATTACTAGCTTACATGATGCATAAGAGATGGTGACCTCTGAGGAGTGTGTTTTATGCGGCAGCAGAGCCCCCGCTGAGAGCAGCTGGATGTGGACTCAGCACGCTGCCATGTCTTCTGTTTCTCAAGTCGTTATCTCAGGACTTCAGCCCTGTATCTGCATTCTCATGTATGGGGGTTTTATGTCACCTGCATAGGCTGTCGAAAAAGACAACTGGACAAAATACTGTTAACAATCAAATGAAATGTAATGAAAACAATTCAAATAATGAAGAAATCATCAGAATTTAGTTTGCGGATATAATATATTGTTCTTCTTGTCAATAAATCTCATGTACAGATGCAATCAAACAGTGAAGTGACGCTACTAACAAGTGTTGTGTGTGTGTCAAAGCCTGATATATCTTCTTCCTCTGTGCCCAAAACTATTAAAAACACATCAATGAACCACACTGTTGCACTGGATGACATGTTCCTCCATCATGAACACTCACACTGTACTTTATTTGGACTAAACCCCACATACACCATCCTGCTGCCCCAACTATCACTAGAGCAACAAATGTGGATTAGTCCGCTTTTGATAGTCCACAACAAATGCAATATTTCCAACTGCTTGAGTAACGTTTTATAAAAAGTACAGTGACCAGCTGTTTTAGGAAATGACTGAGCCTTTTATATTAATGAAACTGATTAAATATTTAAATTATCAGTAGAAACCAATGGGCTTTGAGCTGAGCGCCACAGACAGGAAGTCAGAAAGTATTTAATTACAACACAATTACAGAATACAAATGCTGAAATAGAGTGGAATAGTAGCACAATTGAGGATTCATAAGGTCTGCCTCAGTAATGTCAGTTACACATTAAAAGGTAATGGGATTTTTCCATTTGATTTTGGATTATTGCAGAAAATAAATTGAAATACAAGTTCATGATACTTACACGTTTGTTCAGCAAGATAAAAGTGTAGTAAAAGTGCAGTAAAACCCATTAAACAGAGAAAAAGTGTTGGTTAATTGTTAGTGTTGTGCTAGAAGTGGGGGGAGAAAGTGCCATTCCTCTCTTTATTCACATGTTGCTGTGTGTATTGGCTGCAAATCATTATTACACCCTGAATTTCTACAGTGACTAAAAGATACTAGGATAAGTTAGGTTTGAAGGTTTTTGGCTTAAAACTATGCAATTTCACATCATTTTGGACCATTATTATTGCTATAGATAACGCCTATAGATACTAAATTGATCACAGCCTTTGTGTGAATATTTAATGTTTTGTCCTGTAAAATCTTATTCGGTAAATCAAAAGTCCATTAGTTGTATTTGTTCACAAATTTTCAAAAAATAGGTTATCACGAGCAGTTCACAAATTATTTTACAAAAAGGACTTGAACGTTGTATCAATAAACAGCACCATCAACCCCACGCATCATTCCGCCGCAGCTCACAGACTAAAAACATATTCTGTAGAAGCACAAACTGGGGATTTTTGCTCTAAACAGATTGCACCACTCAGTGTACATTTATGGTCACTGTTTTTGTTATTTTTACGTGTAGCCATGCTGTTAAGGGATAGCTTCAGGGATCCACGGACTTATTGGCATGTGAGCATTGCATACAGATGGACACAATATTCATTCTAATGAGATATTTTTGAGCAGAAAGTGTCCCCTGATTAATGCTCTGTGGTGAAAAAAATCATTTCAATTTGTGCAAATCTATTCCATGCCTCGACCACACTCTAACATGCAGTAAGTGGGCGGCCACACTGGTGGCTCACAGAAAGTCTCTGTTGTCTGATGGATAGACTTCTGTCTGCTGGGTTGTTGCTCAAAGTCAATGTGGTGGGCAGAGCAGAAGTACGGCAAAACAAAAACACTGGTGCCCGGACAGCTGTGCTTATCGCATTGTTTGAATGAAAAGAAATGAAAGGAATGCATCACACATCATAAATTAGCATGAATTAAATAAACAAGGCTAAGTGGCCCATCGAGGCTGCGATATTTATCATATAAGTTGAAGGATGGAACAAACAACAGACTCACAATTGTGCTATTCCAGAAATATACGGGTGCAGAGCTAAGCATGCTGCAGGAAAGGTCATGGTGTCATTACATCAAAAGGGTTAAGAAGGAAAACATTAATGTGCTAAGCTTTTATTACCGAGAAAGTCAGTTAGGTTGCGACATATTTTGCGTGCAAAGTTGCCATTTTTCGTTTAAGGTGGTATTTGTATAGATTATGAAAATGAAATAATAAAAAACTAAAAATGGCAATGTTTTTTATTTTAATGATGGTGCTAAAGGAAAGGCCAGTGAGTCACCAGAAACATTCTGCATGAATATACATGTATTCACCCTCTGTCTGAGAAACTCTGTTTTAGCTCCTGTCCATCGTCTGAAAAAAGCCCAGTGTGCTCTGATTGGTATGCGAGACAAAATATGCACCTTTACAAAGATAGTTCAGCATTCAAGACAGAATGAAATCTGATTGTTCGAACCAACACATTTTCTGTTCTGCACATGGAAGTAGTAGATATAAATAGACTATCCTGAGAGCTCAACAGGCTGCACCTGCAAAGGTTGCAGTGGATTCATTAATACTCTGTGAGCAGAATGGAAAGCTTTGCCTTACTATAAATTAAACGGGTGAGTTGTATACACCTGTACTCACGAGTACTGTGAGCATGAGACACTGGAGCTTCATACTGTATGAGACACTGGAGCTTCATGCTGTATGAGACACTGGAGCTTCATACTGTATGAGACACTGGAGCATCATACTGTATGAGACACTGGAGCTTCATGCTGTATGAGACACTGGAGCTTCATACTGTATGAGACACTGGAGCATCATACTGTATGAGACACTGGAGCATCATACTGTATGAGACACTGGAGCTTCATACTGTATGAGACACTGAAGCATCATGCTGTATGAGACACTGAAGCTTCATGCTGTATGAGACACTGGAGCTTCATGTTTTATGAGACACTGGAGCATCATACTGTATGAGACACTGGAGCTTCATACTGTATGAGACACTGAAGCTTCATGCTGTATGAGACACTGGAGCTTCATACTGTATGAGACACTGGAGCTTCATGTTGTATGAGACACTGGAGCTTCATGTTGTATGAGACACTGAAGCTTCATGCTGTATGAGACACTGGAGCTTCATACTGTATGAGACACTGGAGCATCATACTGTATGAGACACTGGAGCTTCATGCTGTATGAGACACTGGAGCTTCATGCTGTATGAGACACTGGAGCTTCATGTTGTATGAGACACCGGAGCTTCATGCTGTATGAGACACTGGAGCTTCATGCTGTATGAGACACTGGAGCTTCATGTTGTATGAGACACCGGAGCTTCATGCTGTATGAGACACTGGAGCTTCATGCTGTATGAGACACTGGAGCTTCATGCTGTATGAGACACTGGAGCTTCATGCTGTATGAGACACTGGAGCTTAATGCTGTATGAGACACCGGAGCTTCATGCTGTATGAGACACTGGAGCTTCATGCTGTATGAGACACTGGAGCTTCATGCTGTATGAGACACTGGAGCTTCATGCTGTATGAGACACTGGAGCTTAATGCTGTATGAGACACTGGAGCTTCATGTTTTATGAGACACTGGAGCATCATACTGTATGAGACACTGGAGCTTCATGCTGTATGAGACACTGGAGCTTCATGCTGTATGAGACACTGTCATCCCTATCAGAATATAGACTGGTCCAAACACTGCACACCTGCTGAAAATTAAAACAAATGTCTCTCCATTTAGCAGATACATTTAGGCCTATTGTGCTAGTCCATGTCTGAATAAAACCCTATTTACCGCTGCATTATCATTATGAGGGAATGTAAGCTGAGGATGAAAAACAATGGGATAGTTAGGGGGAAAACATTAACACAAATATGAAACAATGTGCGAGCAGGAAAAAAAAGGGTTGCCCTTCAACAGAAAAGCCCCTCTGGCCTGCATGCGGTCCTAATTAGAAGGCAAAGCTTTTTGACGGTAAATTGATTTTTAATTGTTCAGTCCCTGCATTCATCCAGGTGGCCAAGTTCCCCCATTTAATCTCTTTCTGTGAAAAAAATAGCAATTCATTCAGCATTAGACACACACGATGGATGGAGAGGAGAGGGGGAGAAAAATCAACTGACAAACACAAGAGTTGTGGCGTAATTGTCAGTAATGCTTTTCTACTTTAGTCATTTTAGACGCGGTACAGGGCAAACAGTCACAGTGGATGTTTTCCATTTGCTCAGATTTTTCTTCCTTTGCAAGAAGCCACTCAGGCCTGTGTGGGCTAATGGCCGTGACAGTGTGTAAAAGCAGTTTGACAGCAGTGATCTACGCGAGCCATTGTTGAAGCAGGCCTGGGGGTCGCTGATCTGATTATTATGCTGCTGGTGATCCTGATACTGTGCCAGTTATCTGGTGATAGGAGGATGTGGGGAGTCTGTAGCAGGGTTACACCAATACATCCATTTGTCAATACTTGTCTTTTATTGAGAATCAGCTGTGGTCCAATCCAGCTCTCACATAATGAGGTTCCTCTATCATATCGACAGGTAGTCAATATGTTTATTATTGTTGGTATATGTCAGATCAAACCATTGCATCACTTTGCTGAGGAAGGATTGTTATACACAACCCTAGAATGAAAGCTGCCTCACCCTGTCTCATATGTCACTATTGACCATATGATTTACTTGTATATTCTTAGTTGAAAAAGACATATATCGATAAAAAAAAAAATCATTTTTTTTATTATTAAAGCCTGACAAACTGAGCCAAGATTTTCCATGAAGCCAACTCGGAGCTCATATAAAAAAACAACAGTCGCCAGAAAAAACGCTGGCATTGTTTGTGAACCAAGAAGAAATGATTATCTTCATATGAACCTCATTTTTGGCTTGCAGAAACACATATAGGGTTATTAACTAGCTTAGGGCCCCACCTCAGCGTTGGTTGGTGGAGATTAGCCTGGATGAAGCGGTTTGGGGAAAGGCTAGGTTGAGGGTCCACTGCGGCTCCCGGGCCTTGCAGACCCCCTGGTGTCCATGTGGGACAGGAGGATGGTGACTATGGGGGAAGATGACCTGAGTGAAATGGTTTAACAAGAGGGAGGGAGGGTGGGATGCGGAAAACGTGAGCAAGCCGAGGTTTAGAGTGGGTGGGTATATATAGGAGTGTGGCCGGAAGTGGGGGAGTGGCTGAGGTGTGGTCCTGCTCCTGAAATTCAGCTAAGTTTTAGCTCCAATAGTTGGGAAATGATTGGTTTCGGCAAAAAAAAGTATTTGTTCACCAAGTCTAACTAAACATCAGGGTTTGTGTTAAATAATAACTTCACAATGTAATGTAACGTAAAACAACGATACGTAAAACAACGATACGTAAAACAACGATACGTAAAACAACGATACGTAAAACAACGATACGTAAAACAACGATACGTAAAACAGCGGTACGTAAAACAGCGGTACGTAAAACAACGATACGTAAAACAACGATACGTAAAACAACGATACGTAAAACAACGATACGTAAAACAACGATACGTAAAACAACGATACGTAAAACAACGATGCGTAAAACAACGATACGTAAAACAGCGGTACAGAAAACAATGGTACAGAAATCAGGGGTACTTAAAATGCTAGGTAAAACAACAGTACGTAAAACAACAGTACGTAAAACAACAGTACGTAAAACAACAGTACGTAAAACAACAGTACGTAAAACAACAGTACGTAAAACAACAGTACGTAAAACAACAGTACGTAAAACAACAGTACGTAAAACAACAGTACGTAAAACAACAGTACGTAAAACAACAGTACGTAAAACAACTTTCTTGCTTCTTATACTTGTTATTATTCCACATAACTTTCATCCCATGTAATTTTCAATATTTGACATCACTTGGTCTGCGCAATGCTCATTGCGCTACATTACTTGCTCTGACCAAATACAAAAACGTTGACATTAAACGTGCAGTAATGTACAATAAAATGTTTCCATGGTGACAGGGAAAAATAATTCAAGACTAGTTGAAGTGTTTCATAATGCAAAATAACAGTCAAACAAGATGTGAATGAAACAAACAAACGTCAAGATTCAATGTAAAATAAAAATCACCAGTATGTGCTGAAATCTAAATATGAAATATCTAAAAACTGTCTAACAATTAGCAGCAAATACCAAGCTGCACTGCCACAAATACTTCCTCACTTTTTACCACTGCCATGCTAAAGCCAGAGCAGTGACCTATGAACCCGGGACAAAACCCAGCAGCCCAGCACGGCAACGAGCTCTAGTCATCATCACCATCAGAGGCACGAAAACTAGACATCTCTCTACCGGTCTAACACTCACAAAGCTCTGACAACACGCCCCCTCCACCTCCTCCCCCTCCTCCTTTCTCCCTGTTTTCACCGGGAGAGGGAAAAAAAGCAGCCTTGGAGAAGGCAAAGCTTTATTTTTTTAAATCAATCAGACAGACAAACTGGTATGAAATGGCAGAGAGATAATGCAATGGTGTGGCATGGTGACCTTTAAACACGGCCCTGACGCTACATCCCAACCACTGAAAAACCCTGACCTTTGTGGAACCATTACAGAAGCCTCTAATCTGAAAGGTGGGGGACGGGGAGAGACACACACACACACACACACACACACACACACACACATACATATGTAATTTGCACAGGCACACACACCAAATACAAGCATGTCTTGCATCCACGTCATGCACATGTACCGGACACGCACATGGCACGCACTCATGTAGATGAATATATTCACAGGTACGCACGCGTGCATGCATGCATGAAAACAATTAACACGCGCGAGGTAGAAACATGCAATAAAGCTGAATTGTGAGTGCAAACACACACACACACACACACACACACACACACAGCAGCCTTCCTGTTGGCTGCAAAGGCCAGATGTGATAATGGCTTCCTGTATGTTAATGCTGCCGGCTGGAACGCCTCTCCCTTGCTCCTCAGTATTCCGCTCAGGCGGCGCTCACATCGCTTTGAATTGCAAAATGCCAAAAGTGGAACGACACATTGTTTGTAATGCCATTGCCGCTGTGCATTTAGAGAAAATACAGAAAAAATATCCCGTGGAGTGTTTGAATAGATAATTATGTGCGGCGCTGTGCGTGCGTGCATATGCGAGTGTGTACGTGCGCTGAGTGCAGACTGAACAATCTGACCCAGGCAAGTAGAAGACCAGCGGTAATTGTTACTGTAGAGGAGAGAATGGGTCGATAAGTATTGATTACCTTCTGTCCATTAGGAATAATTGGTGATGTTTTGAGCCAGCGACATGATGACACATCGACGCAAGTGAGCTGGCAGTAAAACATCGTCGATTCCGAGGAAAATGCACAATTTGACAGTCAGTTTAGTTGATGCGTCACGACTTGATCATCCACAGCTTTGCTTCACTGGGATCAATGGGTACGAGTGGAGACTCATTGTTGGGAATTTGACCCCATAGGAATTAAAGAACCAAGGATTTTTCTTCGATCGTTTTTTGTTTTCTTGAGACAATTATTCGAGGATAAAAGAGCGGTGTGTAGGATTTAGTCTATTATACGCTAATGCAAACATTGTTGTGCATATTATATTCCATTTCTCTCAATAAATCCCTCAGACTGTTTCGGTAAGAACTGAAACTGCTGCAAATGTAACATATTTAAAGCTACTATGAAGAACTTTAATTTTGTGTTGATTTTGGCGGTCCCTCTGGACAAAAGTGGTATTGTTTCCAAGCAACATAATCCCTTAAGAAAACCTCTCACTTTACTGCAGCAGGCGTCTCACAGTCTTCCTGGCTTATTCCTGGTTCTGGTTCTCCTGTGCCTCCCTTCTCCAGCAATACGGCCTGGGCCTCCAGCAGCGCGGTGCCGGTGTTGGCTCCCACCAAGCACCGGCGGAGCAGCGAGGTTATGCTGGATCTGGGTCGGTCCACGGCAGATTGCTGGAGGCCCCGCTGGAGTCTGAGCTGAAGGAGTTTCTGGTGAACCTCTAAAATTGGATTTATTTGATTTAAGAACGACTATATAGAAATAGCATCTGCTTGCATACAAATTGTTCTATTTTTTTTGCTGCCAAAAAAGGAAACTGACCGTTTGGAACCACCTGAACAACAATTGTAAAAACATTGATCATAAATTGACACACTTCAAACATAGAGTTAGAAAGCTTTCATGTTACTTTTACAGAAAGTGTCTTTCACTCTATATAATGTACTTAATATGGAAATATCTTACTATTGATTGACTAACCAACAATAGCACATCTCATTCACTGTAAATTAAGAAACGGTTAGCTGTGTTATGGAAACCCCTGCATTCACTCGAACATTTTAAAATACCTTTTACTGATATTTTCTCTATAATTCAAGAGAAAAAGTAGCACACGACATCGTCCCCTCGACCCTTATCCACTCTTACCTAATGTCTCGTCACCCCCACCCCGATGGCAGCCAAATAAGAACTACATAAGACACAGAAGGCAATTTACATGCACATACCATCAAGCCAATGCGCAACATTCACATGTTCACATGTCAAACTCACTCCCAACTCTTAAACACCGACGCTTGATGCACCTCGGTGTCTGAAGTGTCTGGATGAGACGCACAGGGCTTTTAACTAACTCCAATGTAAACTCATCCACATCATTATTAGACGCTCAGAGCAGCTCCCACCCAAAAGAAAAGACACTCTATGCATGCATTGAGCGGAAACTGTACGTGTCATGCGAGCACGGAAGTTTATTTAAAAAAGACACGATGCGTGAAACGAGCACGCCGTCCCTGACATGTGAAGCGTCTGTATTTGAGGAGTTGGGAGTGAGAACGTGTTGACATGTCATATCCACATGGGCCTATATTGCTAAATCAAGCATAGTAGCCAGAATGCTTTGTACATAGAGCAAATAATGTATGGCTGTCCTATGAAATACTCCAGATAGGAGACAGCAAATCTTCTATCACACATGTGTTGTCTCTGCCATACTTATTGGTTACACTTATTTGTTTGTAACATACTTTGTATAGAAATATTGACACCAAAGGAAAGCAGAATGCACATGTGTGGACATCTGCAGCTGATGGTGAAACAGATTTGATTTGCTGGTTGTTGTTTCTTTTGTTTGTATTGTCCTTATAAGGGTGTGCATGCAATAGGAGGAAATGATTTCAGGGGCGTTGGTACATACGTTTTTGCTTTTATTTTAATTTTTTACCCTCTATAATCTCTTAGATTTATTTTTCTATGAAGTTATATGGCAGGGACGAGGACAGGATGAGGGACATGTTTACATACAGCTATGTGGTTTAAAGAACATGGAAAAGGAGATCCCAAAATGTGTTAATTTCCTCGAGGGAATAAGTGAAGAAGTGTAGAATGTCTGCCTCCTTTTGGCCGGAAAAGCAATTGTTATTCAAAGAATATGTTTGACTGTTTTTCTCCTCGCTTGCTGTGGACTAACAGAATGGTGGATGTGTGAGGCAGCAGCTGTGGTGATGAACACTGGGGGAGAGAGAGAGAGAGAGAGAGAGAGAGAGAGAGAGAGAGAGAGAGAGAGAGAGAGAGAGAGAGAGAGAGAGAGAGAGAGAGAGAGAGAGAGAGAGAGAGAGAGAGAGAGAGAGAAGTGATCGATGACCAACACGCGCTGATCGGGGACGGACCGAGGCGTGACGCGCAGCTCGGCTTGTGCAACAGTGACATCTTATGGTTCCTCCTCTGCCGGTGGAGCCGAGGCTGTGTGCCGGGGCAGCCCGCCCGCCGGCCGGCCGGCCGGCCACGCCGCAGTAAATAAAGATTATGATCACATTATGCAAATGAATGCTCCGTCTGTACGCGGCTCCCTCGTGTTAGCCCGCGCTCTCGCTTCTGTGTTATGACAGTTATTTAAGTCCTCGAGGCGACAGAGAGTTTGACTGTGCAGCCAAGTGTTGAGGCTGAAGGTGATGGCAAGTCTTGCTCTGACAAATACGCAGGAATACATTACTTTGTTTCAGGAGCATGAAATGAACTCACACAGGTGAGCCCAAGCAGGCAAGTAAAAGCCTGGATTTGGACATTTAAGGATCATTGTCCTTCTGCAACATGGGGTGACTTAAACAAGTAACAAGGCCTGTTTAGACTATATACATACTTTTGGTATTGTAAGACATTAACACTATGAGTATTGTTCAAAAGAATAATTTAGCTTCAAGAATTGTTTTAAAACCAGGCTTAGCATTCCAAAACAGCTTTTCATCTGTCAGAATTCTCTCCATGAGGTTCGCTTATAGGCAGTTTCAAAAGTGAGACCGTGACCACAGCTGTGACACTTCACCAATCAAGACCTCTGCGTGTTTTACAGATACAGCGATGACACAACGTCCACCGATTGATAGATTGATTTTTATTGCGGAATATAAAAAAACAACAGAAATGTTTAAAAAAACATCCTTGGAGGTTTTAGTCCAGAGGTCGGCAACCTTTACTATCCAAAGAGCCATTTTTCACCAAATAAAATGTGTCTGGAGCCGCAAAAGCGATTTGATATCACAGCTTATGAAGTTGTTTATATAGTTATATTATATACACAAAAAATATAGTTTGTTGTATGAAATTATAGAACAAGAATAAAGACAATTCTTGACATTTTATTGCTATTTTACCTGTTATAACAATATCAAACTCTTATGAAGAGGAGAAAGAAACCTGCTCAGTTTGCTGCAGCAGTTGAGAAATCGCTCTTTTTCACTCATCTCCAGCGTGATACCTTTCAGTAAATGCTGTGTTTGTCCTGGAAGTGTCTTTCAACATTACATTACAGGTAAACCAGCATCGTTGGCAGTGAAAGCAAATCAATACGTCCACGCAGAATTAAACTCTCTATTTTCCTCCGTGACTTTTCTTTTTTTTTTGATTTTTCCATTGATAGTTTACCGAGGGTTAATGTTGCGCCCATACTTTATGATAATAATAAAATAATAAACACGAGGCTCCGTAATCTGCGCCAAGACGGCAGCAACTTTAATCACTTCCCCCACACTTCACCAGAACCTCTTTTTCTTCTTCCGTCTCATCCTCCACAATAAAAGCACCAAACACATACACAGGAACACTGCTTCCTGGAGCTCACTGTAGTTTACCGAGGGCCGGGGTCTGCAAATCATAATTAGCCACCTGCAGGGAAAGGCGCCACGAAATGTGTCTGTTTGAGTTCATAAAGGAAGATTTTAGAAAAGATCTTAAGTATCAAGCACGACCTTTCAATATTAAAGACTACTTTATTACTCTGTCATATTTTTACTACGTCACTCCTCCACCTGACGTCTACTTCTTGTATACAGTCTATGCTTAGCACATGAAAGTAAAGTGACACTTATTTCCAAAGTGGATGTTGGTGTTAAGACAATACATCAAATACATCACATCTAATTACGATAAATTACAATTGCAATCTTTTTACCCTGCTTTATCAAATGCTTTAAAATACAAAACAAACACAGCTCCCACACACAAGTCAGCATGACCTCACACTTCCTATACTAAACTCCAGAGCTGCTGCTTAACCCTGTTATATCCCCTCCACTCTGACTGGGGCCATTCCCTTGATGGTATCATACATATGATTGAGTTTCAACTGATGTATTCTCAGCACGACTGGTAGGCCTTCCTGCTGAAACTCCAGTCCCCACGTGGTTCTAGGCAAAGACTGTGTAAAATATGGACTTTGTTTTAGTGGCGTCACCCACAGACTGTAAGAAGTGGAGGTAGTCATGGTGATGTCACCCATTGGTTTGTGGACTGCCGTTATGAAGCCTTGAGTTCAGCGATTTCTCCGTCGCCATCTCGTATTACGTTATGTAGTTCTTTTTTGCAACGGATGAATTGAAGTTACCATATTTGGAATGTATACAGCTCTGGTAGTGATAGCAACCTGTCAATCACAGTAGCCCCGCCCTAAAGCATCCCCTGCTTTATGGTCTGTTTGACTCTAAATGGACCATAATTTACTAAATGAACATCATGCTGTATTGAAGAAGACTTGAAACTAGAGATTGAGACCATAAACTCATGTTTACAATGTTTACTGAGGTAATAAATCAAGAGAGAAGTAGAGTCATTTTCTCATAGACTTCTATACAACCAGAGGAGTCGCCCCCTGATGGTCATTAGAGAGAATGCAGGTTTTAAGACACTTCCGCATTGGCTTCACTCTTCAGAACCGAAGGTTGCCACCTGCATCAAACATAGTTTAGAAATCAAATTAAAAAAGAAAAGAAAACACCAAGGTATGCTATTTAAACTAACTACTATATATACTGTTATTTATACATTTCATTATGTGTCTGAATTTGGAGCACTGACTCTTCTTTTTTTATCCTTTATTTTACCAGAAAGGTCATACTGAGATACAATATCTCTTCCCCTGGTCGAGATGGGCAGCGAGTAAAACGTTTCATATACCAGTGCAGGGACAGATAACAGACTGCAATGGAAAGCTCACTGTGTTTAACTCACAATTACAGCCTCCACACTGCAGTTGTAGTACAG
The DNA here is from genome assembly GCA_032191485.1 of Leptoclinus maculatus. Taxonomy (NCBI): domain Eukaryota; kingdom Metazoa; phylum Chordata; class Actinopteri; order Perciformes; family Stichaeidae; genus Leptoclinus; species Leptoclinus maculatus. The sequence continues at coordinate 17,921,182 of JAVDOI010000013.1, forward strand.
TGTAAAGCTGTGGGCAGTAATTGTGGCCTGCATGGCATTCTTTCACAAAAATGATTATTTAAAATAACTATATGTATATTTTGTATTATATTTGAGGCGATGTCACAGCACAGAATATCTCCATCGTGGTTATATTTCCTTTGGTTTGAGTCTTGTGGAAAACTAAACAAGCCTTCAGATGTTCCTCCCTGCCAGCTGAATCGTGGAGTGATTTCCGCGTCTGCGCGCTCAACATTTCAGCTGCAGTCAAACGTACAGCACTGTGCCGGAAGTACCCTGGTTGTCCGACAAAATAAAAACCGTAAATATTTTTAAACGACTCACTTTACGATCACTCATCGGAATCAATCGGCTGTAATGGCCGATATATGTGTATGTAAAAAAAAAAGGAATTTAACTCCGGTTTGGACAATGGTACACAAACTTCCAGAGGAAACAGAGTCGACAATAAACGTGTTAACGTGAAATGAACCGTCATGTTTGCTATTCTTTCAGCTAATCCATGTCTGGAACCTTGTAAAGGCTACGAAGAGGGGACATCTCCTTAATGCTCTCTGAACCATAAAATAGGTTGTTAAAACAGTTTTGTGAATGCTGAACTAGTCATTATCCCTCAAGTGATGATAGTGACGGCTTTTATTTTGAAATCAGTTAGAGGAAGTCCTGTTCTCGGTTCGCTCTCGGGGTCTTTCTGCTGCTCTGAAGTTCTAGTGGAAGTTTACCTTTTCCAGGTTTGTCCCATGAGCTGAGTTCACTGTGAACGGTTCGAGAGCGAGATGAGCGGACAGACGGTCCCCGCGGACTTCTCGGGACACATGTTGGACCTGGACGAAGACGACGACCTGGAGGTTTTCAGCAAGGTAAAGAAAAGAAAGCGTCAGACTCTCTCCAGCTCCCATTGCCTTTCTCTCTACGTGGATTTGACCCCCCCCCCCCCCCCGGCACCAACACACCCGCTTTAACTTTAACTTGTAAAGTACCGTAATTATAGTTCGTAGGTTTTACTGCAGTCCGGTCAGGATGTAGTGACTGACCACATGCTGCCATTTAAAGGGGAAGGAAACACCGTCCCGGATCAGCTGATGAGCTGACCTCACGCTCACATTAACGCCAAGTCAGTTCCGTTTTTGAATAAGTAGGTGTCTATTTACTTGTTTCAAAACTTTACACTAGATAAAACAATACTTTTAACAGCTTTTACTTCTGTACAGCCCCCTTTGCTCCAATACAACAATGGACAGTTAGTCCAGGAGCCTTTGAACTCTCAGCCTGTAGGTTCACCTGTTGATCAAGCAAAGGGATCTGAACTTCACAGAAGGTTCAGCTGGGACTTGGTTGGTGGCCATTGGTGGATTTTATACAAGCCGAATTAAAAAAGAAGTCCCTCTGAAGATTTGCCAAAGGCGGGTCATGTGTTATGACAAATATCGAGGACACGTAATATTGTGACATTGCCATATGCAGTTTGGTGCAACATTGGTGTTGCACACGATAAAGTTGCAAATGATCTTTCTTGCACAACTTATTTCTGAATCCTATAACTGTACTTACTCTGGCCTAGCTCCAATGAGAGGAGACATTGGAGTCAAAGATTGTAAATGTTGAAGAAGATGAATCACACAACTTTAAAAAAATAAAAGGTAGACATGGTGGGCTATAGGGAGAAGTGCTTTAGTTCATTGATACTTGAACATTTGAACAGATCTTCTATTGGTTCATAGCACCGTACAATCAAGACCAACATGTCCATAATCAAACACTTCGATGTACTATGTGCACGAATGACAACCAAAGATATAAAAATACGGCGACAGGGATGTACTGAATCTACATGTAGAGTATTTACTTCAGTGTGATGTGTGAACTGTGTGAACATGGTACGGCAGCGTTACAATCATAGGAGGGTCAGTGTGAACGTGGCTTTGTTGTCTGTGTTGGCGGGCTTGATTTAGGTCAGACTGAACAAAGGGAGCTCTCAAACACAACTGCAGCTTCAGTCAACTTAGTTGTAAATCAGCAGCAGTCGGGCTCCATGATCAGGTACACTCTGTGGCCACTTCATTATGGACAATCCAGTACAACCGTTCTGCCATGAAGTCCACCTGTACGATGCCTCGGGTCACGCAGGTGTCAGTGGAAGTCTGTGTTGATCATTGAGGTCATAGTTGGTGTTGTTGTGTGCATTATGTTCAGATGTGTGTCTGATAATCGGGCTCAGAGAGAAGCTTTCAACGTCTGCCGTCACATTTTATGAAGTTAATGCGCAAAATTGGTTTTGAATGGCTAACGAGCAATTTTGAGCAATTAGCAACCACTTGTTGGGCTTTGGTTGCAATCAGTGGAAACCACTCGTTAAGATAAACAACATGTGCACAGCAAACAGCAAAAAAGCATCAAAAACACATCTGTTGCCTCTTTGCCAGGCTGTCAACCAGGCTCAGCGTTTGGTTGCCATGTTCAGGCACCTTATATTTTGAGCAATTAAGATAACAATGCAACTTAATAATGAAAATGTAACGTGTCAAACAAAAGCTTTATTACTGTAACCAAACAGTTTGTCAGATACTTTACAGACTTTGAGTCTCGTGTCCACCTTTAATCTAGAAGTATGAGAAGTTGTCTCTGAAGCAGCTTGTGTGTGCAGTGAGTACGAACACCAGCGCACTGCAGCGTTGCTGGTTCTCACTGTTCCAGCCATGTTTAATATCACTAACGTGTTCATTTAGGGATGCAGGAGTCCCCACATGTTTTATATGTTGAAAAGTTGTCGTCATCAGAATCAGAGGATCGGTAGTTCGATCCCCGGCTCCTCTAGTCCGCGTGTCCTTGAGCCACACACTTAACCCCGAGTGGCTCCCGTAGTGTGAACGTTCACCACAGAGGCAGCTGGTTATTGTGGCCCCTCTCTGCATGTGGTTTGGGTTAAATAGCTTGTAGTTGTTTTCAGCGGTGTGCTGCCACGTTCTCATTAACACACACTGTGTTTGTTCCTGTACAAAGTGAGAGCTGCAGGGAGTGTGTTTGTACACACACACGCATGCAAATGCACTGTTGAACTGGTCGTAGCGTTACTACCAAAACACACCTGAGACACAAAGATCTCTTTTTACCAACGATAGTTGGACGTTTTTTGAAATATTGACAATCATGATCCATTCCTTCTACACACTCAATGTAACGCTCAGTATAAGCTCTTCAACACTACATGTCATCATTCACTAGAACCGCCACTCGTCTGATTGAGGGACGACCCGCTCTACCTTCTGAGACACAGTACGGTACTGTGGAAGAAAATAATAGAAAGTTAATCTTACATATGACCATTTTATTATCAGTTGTCACAATTCTCCATCCCGTCTTTCAAAACTCTCTTGACCACATGAAACATGTACAAGTACCGTATTTTCCGCACTATAGGGCGCACTGGATTATAAGGCGCACTGTCAATGAATGGTCTATTTTCGATCTTTTTTCATATATAAAGCGCACCAGACTATAAGGCGCGGGCGCTCTGAAGAAATCTGTAGATTCTCCACTTCCGTGTCCGTATTCTCACGAGATAGTACGAGACTCACACAGCGAGATGTGATGCTTATGACGAGTTTATGACGAGCTTACAGTTCATCATGTGACGATCTGGGGGACGGACTGTTTACATCGTGTAGTGTAGCTTGTTAGCTCGTTAGTTAGCACGTCTGCTAACGGCAGCGTTCTGAGACAGCTGTAGCTTTATGATTACAGACATGTAAACACACAGAATAAATAATGGCCATCAGTGAGAAACTGAGTTGTGTTGTGAGAACAAGTGAACAGCTGGGCAGGTGTCTTGAGAGATAGAGGCAGATTACCCCTAGCTTGTTAGCTCGTTAGTTAGCACGTCTGCTAACGGCAGCGTTCTGAGACAGCTGTAGCTTTATGATTACAGACATGTAAACACACAGTTAGTGGAGTCTGCGTGACTCACACAGCGAGCTATGATACTTATGCATGCTTATGCTTACACCTCGTCCAGAACTACCGGTGAGACTCCTGACTACGGTAGCCGTAATGCTGCAAGCGGTGCGGCTTTGTAGTTTACCAAAGTCGTACTAAAACATTTTGACAGAGCGCCGTGTACCACACAAAACCGCTTCGAGGTCAGTAAACACAACCAGAATTAATCCATATATAAAGCGCTCCGGATTATAAGGCGCACTGTCGTTTTTTGAGAAAATTAAAGGCTTTTAAGTGCGCTTTATAGTGCGGAAAATACGGTACTATCAAACTCAGAAATGTAAGATTATTGGATCATGAAACTAATTTAAAGTTCTTTATTTTTAAGGTTGAAATAGCAGTTTAATACTGCTCTCAGCTCAACAAACTGTTTTAAAGAACAATACTACAAATAAAACTAAAGCAGTACGGCGTAAGATGGATGCCTGTTAAAAAATCAGATCAAACATTTGGTTTGAAACCCGGGAGCAGAGCACGGAGCAGACAAAACCAACTGTGAAGAATCAAAACGACAACGAGTGTAGCTCGTAGTTATGCCCATAGACTGTTTATTATCATTGTTTATCAGCTGGATCCCCGTTAATGTCCCTGAGGTCCAGAGAAAAGATCAAAACATAATACATGACGTACAGTCACAGGACAGACTGTCGGTGTAACTGACAACCATAAACCAACCTCTACAATGACGAGGAGGGATTGTAATCATCTGTAAACTCATATCTCATATTCATGGACTACCTTTATACAAGTCCTGTAAAGAAACAATACACGTATTAAAAGCTTTATGAAGAAACAAAGGCTGAATATCCTGTAGTGTAGACTGATCTACAGACTAGATCTGATTTGGCTGCAAAATATTTACTCAAATGAAGATTTTTAAAACTTCCTGTTTCTAAAGCATGAAAAAACCTGCGGGGAGTATAAACTACGCTTTACGACGTGCCTCACACTGCCTTGTCAGGCCTTTTCTTTACATTTTGTAGCGTCACATTCAGGAAAGCTTTTGTCTTTTCCTGCAGTACCTGTTTGAAGAGAGCTGGACGGAATAAAAAGCTCAGGATGGTTTTCCCAGAGGACGATATTTAATTAAAGAAATAAATACATCAATAATAATTGCGGCGGTAGGTCACATCAGCTGTCACTATGAACATGAAGTCAGGTTGTAACTGGATGTCTGGTCTGTGTGCTCTCTGCAGGACGGTGTCCAAAGATTGTTTATGAGCTAACGGGAGCTTCACTCTGTTTAAATGTTTGTGGACTTCTTGTTTTTGTCGTGCAAACAACTCGAGCAATAAATCTAGCGAATTGCGTCGCACCAATTCCACATCTAGTTAAACGTTCATCTTTATTATATCAATACATTTAAAAGATAAGATGTGGAGGGGTTTCTGTAATGTACAAAAATGTTGCCAAAATAGTGACCTTTTCCTAAAATAGGAGGGGCATCGATGTTCCACTGGAGATGTTGCTCCTTAGTATCGGTTGCTTGGAATGTTCCTAATCTTCCCAGTTTCCCTCCATATCACTGACTCTACACTGTGTGTGTAGGGGATGGACTAAATGGGTATTAATACACTCCTTTCTTTTTCCCCCGAGCATATTCAACCTCAATCATATTCTTTCCCCACACACCATCTGGATAGGTTTGTGACTTTCAGAATGCGCCCACAGGATCCAGATGGCTCCCTCAGTTAGCAGTCAAAGATAAACTTCCAGTCACAGTCTTCTACAATGACAATATGCTCCTTGAAATGTGGGCGTTGTCCTATTGTGTGTTTCCATGCAATGAAAGCACATTTTGGATAGAACCATTAGGCAGGGCTCAACATTAACGTTTGCCGGGGGCAAGTAAACTCCAGTGTGTTTGGGCAAGTCAAATCTCGATTGTATTTATTTATTAATAGGTCTATATTTTCCATTTCGGACATGTACGTTTTGCTATTGGCCAAGTAGCTGAGGTTGTACTTGCCCGGCGGTAAGTAAGCGTCCAGAAAGCAGATAATTTCTCCCCAAGCTGCATCAAGAAAACACTCAAGTGTGCATTCCACCACAGGACATCGACGTAGAAACATCTGTTGTGTGGGTGACCCGCAGAAGGTCACTTTTTGGGAAACAGTCCAAATGTGTGGAGAGCAAGGAAGCGGTGAGGAAGACACATATACACATACTCATTAGCAAAACACAGAAATGCATTCTGCTGCGTGGAAACGCATTGATTAAAAAATCTGACATCTAGAAAACTGTCATAGTATAAAGAACACACCTGAACCTGAACGTCTGAGTAACATCCAACATCATAGCACTACTCTCTGGGGAAGAATTTAGAGAATCAATAAAGTATCACAGAATCTAATATCGTGTGTATCGATATTTCTACTATTTCTGCCAACACGCAAAGACTCAAGGAAGTGTTTTATCTCAGCCAAGAAACAGTCTGGCACACAGCCAGTAAATGCCCCCTCCTGGGCGATTACTCTACCAATCAGTCGTCTTGATCTCGGTCGACTATGATTTCTGAAGTTGCAAAAAGAAGTCTGGTTGTATAGAAGTCTATAGAAAATGACTCTACTTCTCTCTTGATTTATTACCTCAGTAAACATTGTAAACATGAGTTTATGGTCTCAATCTGTAGTTTCAAGTCTTCTTCAATACAGCATGGTTTCTGTGATTGACAGGTCGCTGCTGCTACGTTGTCTCTACGTCTCTCCGCCACATTCCAAATATGGTAACTCCCGTTTATTTGTTTGCGAAAAAAACAACATGGTGTCGGCCGTAATCCAAGATGGCGACGGCAAAATCGGCGAACTCGAGGCTTAAAAACAGCAGTCCACAAACCAATAGCTGACGTCGCGATGACTACGTCCACTTTTTATATACAGTCTATGTAAATGACTCGTGTTCAAGAAGAAAAGAAAGAGCACATCTCTGGTAAACATGAGAATGAAAGCAGTGCTTTTGTGTGATTCTTAGCGGAGAGACTCCGTTTCACAGATGTGTTGATGAAATCAACTAATGGATCAGCCAGCAGAGGACAGACTTATTATATAGACACTGCAGCCAATAGGATTTAGAACTCTTACGGTTCTTGCTCTGATGGTGTTTACCATGACTGAGGAGGGGAAGCCTACTTGTCATCAAAGCACTGTGGAAAGAATGTCACTCGACTGCTCCAAGAAAAGGAAAAAGCTTCACTTGCATTGATTTCCTGCTTTTGCATCTCTTCACCAAACCACTTGGTTGGCGCTGACGACAGCCGTTGCTGAAAGACTTTATGTTTTCGGGTTGTCCGTCCGTACAATCGGTCCATTCTTGTGTGCGCGGTATCTCAGGAATGGCTGACTTTCTTCAAATTTGGCACAAATCACACTTGCGCTGGTGATAACTGATAATACCTAATTAATTAATAATAATAATAACTCGAAAATTAAAATGCACACAAAGACATTAATGAGCGCCAGGAACTAATTCTATTTTTTTTAAGTACAGTTTTTTAAAGTTTGTAAGATGTAAATCGGTCTGTGATTCATGAGCTTTTCTTCTATTTCAAGCTTTGTTTAACGTGTAATAAAATGTTTTTTCTACAAACGTATTTTACGAACGACGTCCTGACAGAAAGTGCAGAACATCTCTCAATCTAGTTTAAAGGTGCAACATGTGAGCTCTGAACAGAATGTTGACGTGATGTCAAAGATGTGTTGTGTCGCAGTGAACGAGCATGCTAACCAGCTAGGTTAGCTAGCTCGGAGCACATGGCTTGACATTACACATTGCACTTTTTAAGAACAGCGGCCACTTTGGGAAAAGTGACCGAGCTTGTAGAACTCGCATTTGCTAATAACATGACTCACAGTGGCATCCTCTCATTGGTCCAGAACACATCGCTGGCAGATGGAAGTCCCATGCCCAACTCTCCCAGCTCCATGGTCAACCAGTACAGACTGGAGGAGGAGGAGGAGCAGCAGCAGGATGGCGACGCCCAAGACATCTTCATCACCGTCGATAACCCAGAGAGCCACGTCACTGCCATCGAAACCTTCATCATGTACAGGGTGGCGACCAAGGTGAGCAGGTCCTTATTTAGCCGGTGCCCCGTCTCTGCTGGTCTTAGGAAGGGGAACTTTGGGACCAGAGATGTTTGGGGTTTTCGTCTTCATCTCACGGCTTTTGGCAACAAGGAAGAAGATTTGTTGATGATTTCGTCACAGACGACTTTTTTGGCAGTAATTAATCACTCTTTGATTAGCGTCAGATATGCATTATTTTCCCACACAAACCTGTCACACGGTAGGTTTTGTAAAACAATGAGCAAGCATAAGTCCAATTTCCTACTTTTTACATACATGTATAAATTCATTATTTGACCAATAATCAAAGTCTACTACACTACTCATGGCATCATCATAATGTGGTGTTACACCCCTTAAACGTTAATTGTTCAAAACAGTATTTTTTGTGCGTCATTTTACACAAAGCAAGCAAATAAGTAATGGATACCAGGAATAAAGCTTCATGTTGTCTTGGTACTGATTTGTATCCTCTCTCTCTCTAGACTACACGGAGCGAGTTTGACTCCAGTGAGTACGACGTACGCCGGCGCTACCAGGACTTCCTGTGGCTCCGAAGCAAACTGGAAGAAAACCACCCGACACTCATTGTCCATGTATGTATCAGCACACCACACCAGCTGCTCGACACATCTGCAGGCTTAGATGTTTCGGCTCATTTACTAAGTCACACATTGACATCACCGCCAGCCGTTTTCCAAAGCACTCAGTGGAGTTTGGGGTTTTTGAGGGTATTTATCTTTCCATCTTGGATTCCTCTGGTTTTTCCAGAAACTTACATATTTGAAATAATATTTTAAAATAGACACTTCAGACCCATTTGACATTCATCTGACACACCCGCATAAACATATTGACAATATCCATAAACCTGCGTGAACACATATATTTGCACACCTGCTGAAAACATATATTCACACATCTGCATAAACATATATTCGCACACCTGCATAAACATATATTCACACACCTGCATAAACATATATTCACATACCTGCATGAACATATATTCGCACACCTGCATAAACATATATTCACACACCTGCATAAACATATATTCACATACCTGCATGAACATATATTCGCACACCTGCATAAACATATATTCACACACCTGCATAAACATATATTCACATACCTGCATGAACATATATTCGCACACCTGCATAAACATATATTCACACACCTGCATAAACATATATTCACACACCTGCATGAACATATATTCGCACACCTGCATGAACATATATTCGCACACCTGCATAAACATATTCACATACCTGCATGAACATATATTCGCACACCTGCATAAACATATATTCACATACCTGCATGAACATATATTCGCACACCTGCATAAACATATATTCACATACCTGCATAAACATATATTCACACACCTGCATGAACATATATTCGCACACCTGCATAAACATATATTCGCACACCTGCATAAACATATATTCACATACCTGCATAAACATATATTCACACACCTGCATAAACATATATTCGCACACCTGCATAAACATATATTCGCACACCTGCATAAACATATATTCACACACCTGCATAAACATATATTCGCACACCTGCATAAACATATATTCGCACACCTGCATAAACATATATTCACACACCTGCATAAACGTATATTCACACACCTGCATGAACACATTTACTACACACCTGTATGAACATATATTCACACACCTGCATGAACATATATTCACACACCTGCATGAACATATATTCGCACACCTGCATAAACATATATTCGCACACCTGCATAAACATATTCACATACCTGCATGAACATATATTCGCACACCTGCATAAACATATATTCACATACCTGCATGAACATATATTCGCACACCTGCATAAACATATATTCACACACCTGCATGAACATATATTCGCACACCTGCATAAACATATATTCGCACACCTGCATAAACATATATTCACATACCTGCATAAACATATATTCACACACCTGCATAAACATATATTCGCACACCTGCATAAACATATATTCGCACACCTGCATAAACATATATTCGCACACCTGCATAAACATATATTCGCACACCTGCATAAACATATATTCGCACACCTGCATAAACATATATTCGCACACCTGCATAAACATATATTCGCACACCTGCATAAACGTATATTCACACACCTGCATAAACGTATATTCACACACCTGCATGAACACATTTACTACACACCTGTATGAACATATATTCACACACCTGCATGAACATATATTCACACACCTGCATGAACATATATTCACACACCTGCATGAATACATTTACTACACACTTGCATGAATGTTTATATTCACACCTGCTTAAACACATATTCACACACCTGCATAAACATATATTCACATACCTGCATGAACACATATTCACACACCTGCATGAACACATTTACTACACACTTGCATGAACACATATTCACACACCTGCATGAACATATATTCGCACACCTGCATAAACATATATTCACATACCTGCATGAACATATATTCGCACACCTGCATAAACATATATTCACATACCTGCATAAACATATATTCACACACCTGCATGAACATATATTCGCACACCTGCATAAACATATATTCGCACACCTGCATAAACATATATTCACATACCTGCATAAACATATATTCACACACCTGCATAAACATATATTCGCACACCTGCATAAACATATATTCGCACACCTGCATAAACATATATTCGCACACCTGCATAAACATATATTCGCACACCTGCATAAACATATATTCGCACACCTGCATAAACATATATTCGCACACCTGCATAAACGTATATTCACACACCTGCATAAACGTATATTCACACACCTGCATGAACACATTTACTACACACCTGTATGAACATATATTCACACACCTGCATGAACATATATTCACACACCTGCATGAACATATATTCACACACCTGCATGAATACATTTACTACACACTTGCATGAATGTTTATATTCACACCTGCTTAAACACATATTCACACACCTGCATAAACATATATTCACATACCTGCATGAACACATTTACTACACACCTGCATGAACACATATTCACACACCTGCATGAACACATTTACTACACACTTGCATGAACATATATTCACACACCTGCATGAACACATTTACTACACACCTGCATGAACACATATTCACACACCTGCATGAACACATATTCACATACCTGTATGAACACATATTCACATACCTGCATGAACACATATTCACATACCTGCATGAACATATATTCACACACCTGCATGAACACATTTACTACACACTTGCATGAATGTTTATATTCACACCTGCTTAAACACATATTTTTCGCACATCTCATTAACGTTTATATTCACACCTGCATAAACGTATGTATTCACACACCTGCATATGCATTTTTAACACATTAATAAATCATCTTTTGAAAACAGGCACCTCAGAAAACATTTCAATTTCATGATTAAAGACTCATTTGTGCATGCGCAGCAGAAATGCTTCCCCGGGAGGATACCTTACCGCTCCCGGCTATGTGCGTTCGTATCCCATGCACATGCCTGGTTTCTATGTACGCAAGTTTTGAGATTAATGCAACGCCATATACATGCCACACATACGACCTATCGCACACAATAACGCCTGAATCCTTGTCTCGCTGTGTCCTCAGCCACTGCCGGAGAAGTTTGTGATGAAGGGCATGGTGGAGCGCTTCAACAACGACTTCATTGAGACCAGGAGGAAAGCCCTGCACCGCTTCCTCAACAAGATCTCCGTGCATCCCATACTGTCTAACAGCCAGCACTTAAAAGTCTTCCTCACAGCACAGGTCTGTCTCTCTCACTCATTCACTCTCTCTCTCACACACACACACACACACACACACACATACACACACACACACACACATACATACACTCTCTCACACACACACACACACACACACACACACACACACATACATACACTCTCACACACACACACACACACACTAGAACTCCATTTCCCAAGGATCAAGAAGTTGGTTTTACTGATGAAGCTTTACTTTGAGTGTAAAATACTCAATGTGTTAGTCAGTGAGCGTTAGAGATGTTGGTAGGTGTATTTTTGATCTTTGGACGGAGCCGGACTCGCTGTTCTCCCCTTGCTTTCAGTCTTTATGCTAAGCTAGGCTAACCACGTCCAGCTCTGTACAACTCTGAACTGATGATATCGATCTTCTCATCTCTCTCTCAGAAAGAAAACAAGTGTATCAATAAGTAACCAAGCTTGCAGAACGTTTGAGCAAAAGGTATTATTTCCCGCTAAGCTACATAAATATTAGCCGTTTGATTTCTTGGAGCCAAATAGTTGCTGCTCAACAGAAATTCTCTCTTCATTCAGCTTTATTCCCCCAATCAGGCATCTTATTCATGGTCTCTATAGATCGCCTTGTATGAAATGCATTTAGAAGTGTGAACCTTTGTGAACTCAGCATTGATGCACAGCTTAATTAAAGCCCTGGTGTGTTTGACCCCCCGGCAGGAGTTGTTGTCACACAAGAAACAGGGCCCAGGCTTCCTGAGCAGGATGGGGGAGACGGTGAGGGCCGTGGCCAACTCGGTGCGAGGCGTGAGGAGCCGGCCGGAGGAGTTCACTGTGATGCAGGACTACGTGGAGGACTTCAGTAGCAAGATCTGCTCCGTGGACAAAGTCACCCAGAGGATCATCAAGGAACGGAGAGGTACTCCAACAGACACACCGAGGAGTTCATCTACACTATTTCTGCTCCGTAGAGACTCCAAGCAGGGCCAAATGTCTTGAGGTCGGGGAAAAAAGGAATAACGATTATAAAATGAAAGATTGTACAAAAACAATTTCAAATCTGACATTTACTGATAAATAGACTAGTCAGACCCTGCTGCAGTAAAATGAGAGGTTTTCCGTAGGGACTCGGAAACACAACCACTGTAGTCCACAGCGGCCGCCAAAATCAACATTAAAGTTCCTTGTCGTAGCATTAAGAACAATACTGAAGTAAATGTTTTTAGTTACATACCACCCCTGGTCAGTTCCCTCTGATGGTTTATGTTTCAACGTCTCCTCTGTTCCCTCCAGAATATTTTGATGAGCTGAAGCAGTACAGTCCCACCTACGCCCAGTGGGCGGAGTCAGAGGAGGAGCTGGCGGCGCCCCTGAATGGCGTGGCCAGCTGCGTGGAGCGGTGCAGTAAGGAATCGGAAGAGCAGATCCACCATCTGTCTGAAGTCCTCGTCCCCGCTCTGCACGAGTACGTCCTCTGCACTGAGACCCTGAAGGTGAGACCAGGGGCCTGTTCTAGCTCGTTTACTCAAATGTACGTGGTGAATGGAGAGAACGATAAAGCCATCATCGTTGGAGCTCTGATCAACAGGTGAAGAAAGGGCACAACCTCCATGCAAATCTAGTGGAGCTAGGAGTATTAATGTTTTCTTTTGCTTTGTTGTCATCTATAGTGATCGAATAATCAAGAAATAAATTATTGTATTTTTTTCAAAATATTTGCTTTGATTAAAAAAAAGAAGAAATGTATTTATGTATTCTAAGATGTATAAGGCTAGTGCTAGGGAAGTTAAACATATTCCCCTCTCTAATATCTTTTTGATATTTATATGAATCCATCTTTAAACAACTGTATATTTTGTTGTTTTTCACCATAAACTACATTTTTACAAGACTACATTTGAACACGTCATGATAGCATTTTAATTTACTTTGCCCAAGTGGTGCTTGAACGCATCATAATGTTGATCACTGCAACCTCCATTGACGTTAGCCATTTAGCCAAGGCTATCGGCCAATAACAATGGACAGCCGATCAATGGGGGCGTCTCTACTTATAGACCTCTGACTGTGACGACCCAGTGGTGAAGACTCAATTCACTGCATGGACCTTTTTAGGGATCTTACCGGTGTTCTAACCTCATGAACCAGACTCTAAATTCAGTCCCTTGGCTATGGTGTCTAGTGCCAGACACCCTAAACCCTGTGTGAAAGCACTTATGACAAAAAACGTATAAAAAAATCTATTGATGGTCATCACACACAAAAACAAATGGTTGTAAAGGCCTTAAGACTGAGAGTCTACAGTCATGCTGACTGAAGCGTTCTTAGAGTCTCACAAAGACGATGCTAGCATGTTGGTGTTTAGCCATTATACATGTTACCATGATCATCATCTTAGTTAGCATGCTAACAGTAGCTAATAAGCACTGAACAGAAAGTAAAGCTGGGCCTGATGGGAATGTCATTAGTGTTGCAGGTTTTTAGTCACAAACCAAAGAGTTGGACAAATAAATATTTTGACCTGAGGATGGAAAACGTGCTGATCACCAGAGTGATACCAAACCATCCTCACGAGGGAACTCGAATGAAATGTTGCCAATCCATCTTGGGGATGCAATTATACTTTGGTATCATCTAGCGGTGAGGTTGCAGATTGCAACCGACTGAAACTTCTCCTGTTTGCCATGCGTGTAGGAGACCTGTAGGGACCGATGAGAAAGGCCCGATCTAGAGCCAGTGCTTGGTTTGTCCGTTCTCGGCTACTGTAGAAACGGTGCAACATGGCGAACTCCGTGAAGAGCACCTGCTACCTATGTAGATATGAAGGGCTCATTGAAAGCAAAGGAAAACACAGCGATTCTTAGGTGATTATACACTAAAGGAACTACATAATACATCCCTCGAACTGCTGCACCTTTAAATGGATAAGTGAAAAGTCAGGGATCACCAAAGTCATCAGGACTCTGGGAAACTTTAATAACTACACAAGTTTGAAATGTCAGTTTGGACCAAAGTGGAGGACCAACACACTGAGTGACATAACCTTTATAGAGCCATCAGAATGGTGATGAACAGTGTGTGATTGACTCAGAGTTGTATTTCCTCTTTCCAGCTCTGCATGACTCCTTTGCATCATTAACAACACTTGTTGTGTCACCGCGTCTCCGACAAAGCCACAGTGTTTGTAGTCTGTTATGGGTGTGGTTTGCCTAATCCTTTAGATGTGGTGGGAACACAAACAGATATGCGCACAAAGACCGGTTTGTTCCTGATTTTCCCATTCCTGGGTTTATCCCTTTGGGACTGTTCGGTCAACAGGGACGCGCGTTATCGTCCGTTGAGCGTAAAACGCTCGCCGAGACTCATCTGTTGTGTGTAAATCTGTCCTAGGCTGTGATGAGACGGAGAGACAACATCCAGGCCGAGTTTGAAGCCAAGAACGAGGCCCTGGCGTCCAGACGGGTGGACCAAGAAGCGGTAAGTGCAATAACGCATCCACACACACTGACAGAACATCAGGCACTCACACACTCACACACACTCACACACACTCACACACACACATACACACACACACACACACACACACACACACACACACACACACACACACATACCCCTCCCCTCCTCGCGTCCCTCTGAGCCAAGCGTTTGTGTGTCCCCCAGTCACCTTTCCAGAGATTAGGTGTAATAAAGTGAAGCATGGGGTGGGACCTCTCCCGGGGGGGGGATGCCATCCTCGGCTCATATTGGGGAGGAAACGGGGCTTCCTGGGAGGGATTATCTAAATATCCAGGCTTGGCGCTTGGAAGTGGTTCCTCAGCTCTGTGGGAATAAGAGCCGTCAATATTATTTCACACCGTAAGCCCGGCAGTTAATCGCGGCGTAATGAAAATTCCTACATCCTCAGTGGATGGCGACTCGCTTCAAAATGTCAGGAGACAAAGAACGGAGACGGAAAGTTAGGCGAGCAAAGGACAGAGCTATTTTTAGTCACTTTTACTTGAGGTGTTTGGATCTGTGAGAACTTTGTGTGTGTGTGTGTATCCCCCCTCACCCAGCTGATATCAAAATCCATCTGTGAGGTTTTAATTAAGAAGCAGGACCGAGATTTCCCCCCACAGACTTGTATTGTATTCCTGCTTTAATTAGGTGTGTGTGTGTGTGTGTAGGTGTGTGAGAGAGAGCGCTGTTATGCGTATCAGTCTGCTTCTGCCTTTAACACATCTGCACTAATGAGAAGGGAAATGTCAAAGAGATGCCTTTGTTACCGCTTCCAACGGGAGGCTTCTTCTGTCAGAGAGACGACGTGGCCACACGCCGGGCCGAACGAGAGCCGGGAAACACAAAGCGGCTCTTGCTCGGCCTCCATTTCATTTATTTAACGTATTAGTTAGGTGGGGAAAATGTTGATTTGAAAGGAATCCGGAAGGCCACCCGTGATACCGGATAGAAGCGGTATTTCTCATTAACGGGGCTCGGGGTGCAGTAGGACTGGGTTGAGTCTTCTTTGTGGTGGATACATGTGTTCTCAGCTGCTGTATCGACGGGATCAATTCCATCAGGGAGAGGCACTGATACGGTAGATGTTGGAGGACATGTATTGTGAAAAGAAGAACATACGTTTTGACATGTGAACACACTATAAACATGCTCATATATTGGACCAAATCAAATGTCTTAAACGTTTTCTAGCCTATATTTGTTGTAAAGTTTGGACGAATCTGAAGAAAGGTCGTAAGAAATCTATACATGTTGTCATAAAAAGCATCTTTCTTACATGAATATGAAGCATGTGTATGGACTGTTAACATAGCACCACCAGCATTTAGCAGACCGCCGTGTTTCAGTTCAGAGCACATCAATAAAATACCTGTTTGATGAACTAAACCGATCACAGACCAGGAGCAGCAATGGACTTGTCAAATTGACTAATGTTTGTATTTTTTACAATGTGCATTGATTCATGCTACAATGCTAAAAGACACCTGCACTAATACATAACCTGTAGCCTAATTTAGTGTTGCCTTCAGGTCAAAGTATGTCGTACACGACATCAGACAGAATGAATAGGTTATGATGTACATGTCTGTTTGATTGAAAGTGTACTTCTGTGTGTTGGGTGAGGGTCGGTGCTCCTTGTCCTGAAGCACAAGAGTAACGAGCATCGATTCTTGCTCTTCTGTCCCTCGCATGTGACACGGATCATATGTTTTCTCACGTGACCCACAAATAACTGAGCGGATCGTATATTTCGAAGTGGTCCATAAAAGCAGCGTGATCTCTTCAGTCATAACTGGGAGGCACATTCTATGACTGAGCTGTCATGTGACGCCTGTCGATGATCATCACTGTGTGGGGCGATGTGCGTCTTTAACACTGCTGTCAGATCTGCTCTACAGACTGTAGTCAGACTCTTCTGAACTCCCAACAGCACAGAATTTAATTCCTGCCTTCTGTAAACATTATCTTGACCTTTTTTATTAGAAATAAAATGAGGAGCCTTTTCTGTGACTCAACCAAAGACGGACTGAGTGTGTGTCTATGACACAACACAGCCAGGGGGGGGCAGTGTTGCTCTGAAGTAGCAGCACACTCTGAGGAACCAGGTGTGTTTCACTAAGGCACATTCAGTTACCTTTACTAGTTTAGATTACTTCAATTCAATTAGATTTGATTTGATCTGTAAAGCCCAAAATTACAAATTTGCCTCCGAGGGCTTTACAATCTGTCCACATACGGCATCCTCTGTCCCAGGACCCTCACATCAGGACAGGAAGAACTCCCCAAAAACCCTTTAACGGGGAGAAAAGAGGAAACCTGAGGGAGAGCAACAGAGGAGGACCCCTCTATCAGGAGGGACATAACAACATAGTTAATCCATAGGACATAACTGATGCATATGAGAGCAGTAACAATAGTAGTGGCACTAATAATAGAAAAATGATTACTCCTAATAATAACGGCAGCAGTGGATATAATCGATTGATTCAAAATATATAATAGTAAATGAATAATATCATTCACACTTGTGTAGTTCAGAGTGCCGGGCTTTTACTTATTACGTATTAACTTACTAAACATACACTTTTATTTGCAATAAGGCTCATTTGCATAGAGAGAGGCAGATTTTGCATGTAATGTGCATATTACCGGATTTAAATATGTGCAAATAGGACAGGAACACCCGGACGCTATTTAACACTTTCTTTTCGTCGTATGCGTGCAGGTTCAGCGTCTGCAAAGGCAACCCAATCCTTCTGTGAATGGGCCGCTTAGTGTAACCTGAAGGCATTTCTACTGTACTGTCAGAGCTGGAACTCTCCCTGGCTCTCATGTTACTACTGGAAACCACACACACACACACACACACACACACACACACACACACAGAGACACACACACAGAGACACACACACACACACAGAGACAGATGCCATCTCTTCAGAGATCGATAGCTGGATCGATATCACTGCAGTAACAAGCAGGCCACTGAGATCTCCACAGTTTACACGAGTGTGTGTGCGCCCATGTTCAGCATGCATTGTTTATTGAACTTGAGTAAATGCTATTGTCAGTCTAAATGTCAGACTGCTAATCCCCGCTGAGGCTGTGTGAATCCTGCTGCATGATAACATCCTGAGGAGAGCTAATAGGATGTGTACTTTAGGGTCTTCATACAGTGTCGGGTACATACTGCTCATTTATTGATGCTGACACCTAATAGTTATGACCGAATAACTACTAATAACTCTGGTTTACTGTGAGGCTAACTCGGCACTGGAACTAAGGCAGCTTAATAAAGTGGCCGTTTGTTCGGCGTCTCCAGTAATTCTCCATTGGTTATCTTATACTATTTAGTCACAGCAGGACAAGCTATATACACATCATTGACATGAAAACGCCTTACAATGTTGACGGACTGTAAACTAGACTAAGACTACATAGACTGTATATAAGAAGTGCATGTGGTCACCGTCACGTCCCCCATTGGTTTGTGGACCGTTTTTGTGCCTTGAGTTCAGCATTTTGGCTGTCGCCATCTTGGTTTTTTGGAGCCAGAAGTGACCATATTTGGATGAGAGGGAGGAGCTGCGCTAGTTTGCTCAGTTAGCAAGTTGCATCCGTGGGTCACGTTAACTGTGATATTCATTGGGATGCTAATTTTTGCCAATGAAAACATGCTTAAAACAAGAAAGACTGACCAGAAAAAGTGAACAGCTGACTTCTTAGACAACGGAACTCTGAATAACCGACAATATACTATATTTATTCTGGTAATGTTATTTTTACTAAACAGATGATGTATTTGTCAGACTGTGGCGTTTGTTCTTTAAAGTGTTCAGTTTTTTGGTTCATGTGTTTCACTGGCAGCTGCAGGATGAGGTGGATGGACTGGCGGACCGCGTGGAGCTGGCCAACAACGCCTTGAAGGGAGACTGGTCCCGCTGGCAGAACGGCATGAGATCTGACCTCAAATCAGCCTTTCTATCCACCGCTGAGAAGAACGTGGATTGCTACGAGCAGGTGAGCTGGAGATGGAGACCGGAGAAAACGGTTTATAGATGGAATCGCACTGTAAAACTCTGCTCTAAAACTTAAAGGGAAATAATTCAGGGTAGACCAGGGTTAATGAAGCCAAGAGTCTATTGATTTGGCACACATGAGCCGTTAGGATGGGCTCCATCTGGAGCTAATTCCTAATTATAGAAGCCCATCATCAGTCTTCACACATCAATGGAATGGTTTCTTATGAATGGGGGAAGAAAGTTGACACATCAGCATGGAGTGTTCGAGGTGCTGGAACACTGTGTGGTACACAGCGTCTAAGTTGACAGTGATGAGTAATGCTGCGTTCCAGTCAAAGTCGGACCTCGGAATTTCCCAGTTGAAATGTACAACTTCGGACCTCCAAACGTTTCAGGTGCACGACGCCAAACGTAAACCAAAAGAACGTGGCTGACCATGACAAAGTGCACACACAAGTGACCTCTCAGCGGTTGCAGCCTCCTTGCATATATAAAGGAAACAGAGGAGGAAAAACGACACATGAATCAATTGACATTCAGAACATAGACTGTATGTTAAAAGTTGAAGTAGTCGTCGGTACGTCACTCATTGGTTTGTGGACTGCTGTGAAGCCTCGATCGGCGATTTGGCCGTCGCCATCTTGGATTACTGACGTCGCCATCTTGGCTTTCTTGCAACCAGTGAACGCAAGTGACCATATTTGGACTGCAGAGGAGTGATGTAGAGAAACCGTATATGGCTCTGGTAGAGACCTGTCAATCACTAGGTAGCCCCGCCCTAAAGCATCCCCTGCTTTATGGTCTATTTGACTCTAAACGGACCATCATTTACTAAATGGACATCATGTTGTAGTGAAGAAGACTTGAAACTTTTCTCATAGGCTTCTATACAATCTCACTTCTTTCAACCAGAGGAGTCGCCCCCTGATGGCCATTAGAGAGAATGCAGGTTTAAGACACTGTATTGGCTTCACTCGTCCGAACTGGAGGTGCAGCCTGGTACAAAACAGGTTTTCTGATTTGATTATTTTAATTAGATACAAGTAGGCGTATTTTACGCTGCCTCCTAGTTGATTTTTTTACCATTTACATTGCGTGCTTCCATTGGTAGACCTCTGTCAGGGTAGGTCTTTCAGTGGCGCTCCATTGTACATGTCCTAGTGGAAGGTTGGATATGTTCGAGTTCAGAGTTGTTGTCCTTTCACGTGGGCAATCACTTCCCCCTGTTCACCGCTCCCTCTCTGTTCAGTGGAGTGGTGCTCATACACCACCCAATCCTAACATACTATCCTTATAGTGTTCAGTAATTTAATATACTCATAGGTCATTTGTGATTGTCATTATATTTTTTTTGTTTATTCAAGATTTGAACTCAAAGTCCACATCCTAGCTTTCACACCACATCTCATGGTCATCATCAGCTGGGGAGGTTTGCTCTGCTGTCATGGAGATGAGATTGGTGAGTTTGGTCTCATGGAGTTCACATCATGAGGCATGAAAAGACCACCCGTTAATGGTCACATGATGACAGCTGATGAAGACCATGAGATGCAGTGGAAAGCCCCACAATAAGCTGCAAAGTGGACTTTGAGCAGAAGTTTGTCAAATTCTGAGAGCAAGTTGTGCTATTCCTCTGTAAACGTGTTTTTGATTGAACACTGACTGCTTGTTTTATTGGGAATCAGCACAAAATAACGGAACCAAAAACCTTCCTGGTTTCAATCTCAGAGGGAGAGGATTTACCTGAGAGAAGAGGATGGATGCATACATAGTGAAACAGAAAAAAAAATGTCGAAGGGACAATCCGATATCCAGAGTAAGGAGCAGGCAGCCCGGCAGAGACAGTGAGGGAATTAAGACGTTGAAAAAGAACAATGGAGCTAGATGGAGAGCATTACAGCAGGAGGAGAATGAGACAATGAAGCTGTTACGGTACTCATCATTTACTCTTTTTGAGGTTTTGTTGGTCACGCTGGAATCTCAGAATGCAGCGAGGACAGAAATATGCTTCTGTTTGCTTTGGATGTATTCTGGTGGTGAAGGCCGGAGCTCAGCCAGCAGAGGGTAGCGGCGCTTTACGTTTCATTCCTCCTCAAACAGCCGGCCTGAAAAAAAGGGTTGCCAGCTTTGTACAACATTGTAATTCCTGGGAAAGCTGTTAAAGGACTTTTCAAATCTGCTGATTATGAAAAACGCTAATTAGACATGTGTTAATGTGTCACTATGTCCCGGAGCCCAAAGTAACATATTTATAGGTCTTCTTTTTTCCGACCAACAGTCAAAAACCCAAAGAAAAAATACATGATGTGAATTTGATCAAGAAATCCTGGAATGTTTCATTGACTTTAGGGCTGCAACAACGAATCGATAAAATCGATAAAATTCGATTATTAAAAGAGTTGGCAACGAATTTCATTATCGATTCGTTGTGTCGCGCGATTATTACGCCACTCAATAAGTCGCGGAGATGTTTGAGTATAAAAAAAAAAAAAAGAGCGGATCGGAGGTAGAGGAAAGACCACCGGAGAGACCCGTAACGATGTTCTGAAACACATGGCGGAGGCAGAGAAATCAGTACGACCTAAGTCATCCAAGGTGCGGAGCATTTCACACTAAATAAATCGAAAAAGTGTGTTAATTGCAAGATATGCAAAAGCGACATGGCACGGGAGCACCACGGTGATGATTCAGCACCTAAAACGTAAACATGTTGGAGCCCTTGATGAGGAGGAAGGGAGTTCAACAGCAGGGTAAGTCACTACAGAATCCTACTTCTGTTCCGTTTTGAAGTGAGGAACTAGGCGCGTTCGATGTGCGGATCCGCCCGGTGTCCGCAGCGATGACAAGTTAGCGTTAGCTCGTTAATAACAGGAGTAAAGCAGGGCTGGTATAGTTTACAAGACTAAAGACACGTTTTTATTCACTCGCCTTTTTTTATCCGATTCATCGATTAATCGAAGAAATAATCGACAGATTAATCGATTATTAAAATAATCGTTAGTTGCAGCCCTAATTGACTTAGTGTTTCACCTCTTCAGACGACATTTAAGACGAACAGTTAGAGCTGAATGTGAATCTGAAATGGCGAAATCTAAATGACATTTTAGATGAAAGTGTGCTTGAAGAAATGTTTGACCCACTTTGTTGTGAAATAAATTGACTAGCCTGCACAGTGACCTGACCACAAGCGTATCCAACCCCTTTGTGATGAACTGCATGTCTGGAATGTTCAGGTATCCACATACTTTGTGTGACTGTCTGTGTACTTTTGGCCGTGTCGTGTAAAACGGACATGTTTTGTATCTACTTTGATTCCGTGAGAGGCCGAAATAGAAGCGTTTTCGTTCAGGCAGCCTTTCTTGTTTCAGGGTTTCTAGTGTTGGTAATGCATCAGAACATAATGGCATTTGGGTAGACTTAATAATAATTTAGTGTGTGTGTGTGTGTGTCCTTGCCCCCAGCAAGCAAACTGGTGTGTGTGCACATGGACTGTGCATGTGAAAATGTGTATATAGAAGCAGCCAAAAGGGCTCTTGGCTTCTGAATGTGAAAGCCTTTCAAATACAGGCAAAAGTATTTTGTTAGAAACTGAGCTTTGTATCATTGGCTGTGCCTGATCTATTGAACGATCATGCACATCCACAGCAATACAAACAAATGAGGATAATGCTCTCAGCATATTTATGAGTTCTACCACAGACACATTTAGCTCGTACTTCTGAAGATTCCAGAAATGAAATGTTAATGATTCTCAAAGGTTGTTATTTTGATCTCTCAGAAGTTAAGAGCAGATATATGTGCTGCATGAATGGCTTCCCATTTTTTGATGAATAACATAATAATAATAATAGAAGAAAAACTATTAACTAAAAACTATTCCAAAGCCTATGGACAGACTGCCAGCCCAAATCCGTGTTGTCCATTTTAATCTGGACAGCAAAAAACCACATCAGAACTACAGTCTGTGGACAGAAACCATGACTGCAAACGGAACATGGCAATGTCTACCAGCATCCTCCGTCACTGCGAGTTTGCGTGGTGTGTATTTCTACACTGTCAGCGCCATTGTTTAAAGGGCATAATGGTGGACCTCCATTTCTCCTGCTTCCACATTCGAAAGCCACGTCACCAGCGTAGCTGCGTAGTTACTGGCTTGGTACCACGGTTCATCCTCTCCGTCGCCATCAATTGACTTGAGGAATCCACCAGAAACAGGATGTTATGAAAGGATGCTTGAACTCACCATGGCCGGCTGTAATGGTACAGTGCCTTTGTGCTGGTTCTGTTTGCCATTTGTTCCTCTGCATTTAGTGTGTGTGTGTGGGGGTAACATGGCTCGACAGTAAGGGTATCATGGTTGCAATTGGCAACCAAGTCTTGGCCTTTGGTTCAGAGGCAACCACTTTTTAACATATAGAAATATGGACATCAAACGGCAAATAGTGCACCGCACTCTCTTCCTCTGTATGTGAGAGGGGTTTCCGTTGTCAGTTGGACCAACAATCCAAGACTTCAATGCTGAAAGGCCAACTGGTCTGTGGTGGGAATCGCCATAAAGGTCCAGAAAACAAACCAGGATGACAGCTTCTCTACTGGTATTTTATCAGATAAAACATAACCTAAGTTTGTTCAGTTACTCTAATAACGCTTTTATTCTTTTATGCTACATTGTCTTTATTATACGTAGAACTGCAAAGTTTCTCAGTTACTTTATATATAAGGTGACTAAAAATGGCAACCATATTTCCAGTTGCGGTAACGCCGTAATGCCAGGCATCAGCTTTTGGGCGCCAAGTGTTGCGCTCTAACCTGACAGCTTCTTGGAAACCAGACTATAATATCCCTCCTTTTGTTTCTGCCAACGAGCACAGACTGTTAATCAATCCAGCCTTCAGAGAGAGAGAAAAAACGACAACCAAACAAATTAAAACACAAAGTACAGAGTCCATATTGATCATTAGATGCTTGCCCCGCCAAGTCAGTACATCAGTTTGACACAGCTCGGCCACTCACTTGTAGAGAACACGGTGCTAACAAGACATTTATAATGCAGCAGTGGCCTCTGCAAGAAAACCGCTCGGCCACAGGGAAAACACAGAAACTCCATTACAATAATTCATGTAGGTGATAAACGCTCAGCAGTTAATGGTAACATGCTAACCTCCCTGCTTTGGCATTGCCTTTATAAAAGATAAATACAGAGTATGTATAGTCCAACTGAAATTCAAATGCCGCTCAAATTATCTTGCAGGCTAGATGGCTTATTAGATGCTCAGGCTAGCTCAGCTCATTGAACAAAACTTGACCGCAATGCTAACGTCAGTCTGTTTAGATGGTTTGGTCCTCAGCCCTCTTTCACACTTATAGACTCAAAATCTTCAGTCATGGCAGGATGCCATGCATTGTGAATGCAACCTCCAAATATCTTTGCACCACGCGCGGTGACTCCAGACTCAAAAGTGTGTTAGCCTGAGAGCCAGCTAGCTGCTGCGTTAGCACCACACAACACACACCATGGTCCTACAGTGCTGGCTAACCTTATTAAGTCAGTGGAAATGTTGCTAAGCTAGCTAGCGACACAAGCCAGTGACTGTATGACCCATATATTGTATTTATAAAGACCTTTTATATACAGTTAGTTTGTATGTATGAAGGTAATGGAAACTTGATGTTCCTACACTACGTACATTTACACACTTAGAGCAGCTGTTAATCATGACGTCACATCCCGTTCATCAAATCACTTCGACGTGAGGGATTCATTTTGTGACTTCTGTTGGACTCACACAAATGTATAAAGACAAATATTGTGTAGAAGTATGGGCAGATTTCACACCTATATACCGTCTATACCCTATTAAGGCACTGAATAGATCTTTTTTTGATGGGAGGTTGGCTGTTTTCATTGAGCCAATCCTTTAGCCCTTAAAATCAATGCTATTGTGCCCCATCTTGTCATTGAGTTCTCATTCCAAGCCCTATTCTGTATGGTTGGTAGGATGATTTTCATATTGCATATTCAATGATTTCAAATCTATCCAGAGCAAGTGTGCGTGTGCGTGTGCGTGTGCGTGTGCGTGTGTGTGTGTGTGTGTGTGTGTGTGTGTGTGTGTGTTTTGGCCTTCCTTCCCCAAGTATTAATTACAGCCCCAAATACCTGCTGTTTTTTGCCACACTTGTGGGTCCTCTGGGGACGTTTTCCATCTGGATAATACCCGTTTTTTCCGAATGTATTCAGAGGTTTAGCATATGAAAAGCAGCAATTCCTGTATCGTCAACTCTATAATCAGTTTGAGTCGGTGTGGTGTGTAATGAAAGAAAATGTGACTTATCACTGTAGGCCTATACTATTTATCTTATAAGAATGAGTAAATGGTGCGCGCAGAACTGAGAAATATGTCTCATTAACACGATTTGATTAAGTTCACCTAACCTTTGCGTACACCAAGATGGATTTTAAAATGCTTGGGGCTGTTTACAGGGAAGAATGAGTCCGACCCGAGGTAGCATCGCTCCTCTTTTGATACAAGCTACACATCTCAGCTGCATCCAAGCCGGGTATCAAATTGTAATATAACCGCTGCACGGAACGCTCCATAACTCCAACCAGTGAAATGTTAATGGTCAATGTTATCCGACTGCCAGTGCCAACAGCCTAGTTTCCTAAGTCGCGGGCGGTAACATTTAATGATGAATCATTATACATCCTGCTTCTGCAGGGTAATGGGGGGGGGCAGGAGTCTGTGGAGTCCCACTGGTCGGGGGTTGAGGTTGACAGCCTGGACAAGTCCCCAATCCATTACAGGGCTAAAGCTCTAATCATACTTTCTGTGTCTGCAAAGACATAAATGTGCGTATATCTGAAATGATGTCATCTGCCCACATACATTACATGCCGACCGCACAGTATGAATGATGTCCGTCTCTGCGGTCACCACTGTTTGTATTACAAACGGAACCACGTTAGAAGCACCGACGGAGGGGAGAAGATGCAAAGACCACACAGAAAGAATTGTTGATTCAAAACCTGCACCTTCCAGCTGTGAGGCAACGTAATGTACAATGTAAATGAATGAAGGCTCCAAACATCCGTATGTTAGAACAAGCTGTACTTGCCAGAACAATTTGATAGTCATGAGTTACAACCAAATTACACATGCTATTGTACAAATTGCCTACAACTATCGCCGTACACTGACAGTAACAGCAGTTACCGCGTGAGGTGTTATAAACCAACGGCAGGTTAGTTAGTTATTATAGTTACGCCTTCTGATCTGCTCTGCATACCAATACTGACAACAGTTGGAGCAGCAGCATTGGCTGTGACTCACCGCTCATTGGAAGCACGTCAGATACTTTATAACCTTAACCTGCAATATGCATCAAACATAGTACTCTTTCTCTGAGTCATATGTGTACACACATATACACGTTTATATGTAAATCAGTGTGGCAATTTCTGACGGTACCTCCGATGTCTATTGCAAATTAAAAGACAGTTTCAGTTCAATTCAGTGATGGTTGCCTGAGCATCCATTGGAATTCGGTATGCTTTTTTTTAGCCCACAGCTAACCCACTGACTCTGTGGCAACATTATGCTACCTTTATATCTCCCAAAGCATCATGGGAATGAATAAATTGCCTGATGGGGGGCCTACAGTGTCAGACATTGAAACCCTGTGGTCTAAGATATGAAGTAATAGGCTGTCCTCCTATAACCCAATTAAAAAGATGTGAGCTGAGGAATATGATGCATCCTTTAGGTGCCATCCAAAAGTATGAGTCTAGTTACCAAGGAGCTATTCATATTTTTACACCCACACTTCAAATTTAGGATGCTCTTCCTGTCCAGATAGGACTTCAGACTGTTTTTTTGAAAACAATGGATAACCACAGTAATTTAGTTAATCCCAGTGACTCATTTGGCGCACAGTAAACCAGTTGCAAGGAATTTAAAATGCATTCAAGCCTTTTATTCTCCTTAGATTTCATAGCACACAGCGAGCAACCAATAACTCTCTACTGAGAGTTGGCTAAAGGATGAGATCGCTCTTTGCTCATATTGTTATTCAGGTGCAGGTGTGGGCTAGTATAGCCACGGGGCCTGTGAATGATTTATTAGAGTAGAGCACTATAAGGATATAATAAGACACCTGCACCTGGGAGGGTTTGATACCGCCTAGGCGGACTGTAGGGGAGGACTAGGAGATAGAGAGCAAGGATGAATGAAGGTAGATGGGGTGATCGAGGAAAATGGTAAAGTGTAGGGGGCAGAGTGCTTTAAGTAGGAAAGCTGATTAGTGACCAATGTCAAGTAGACTTGAAACATTGGCTTCATCCATCTTGTGAAATGTGAGGATTTAGTACATTTCACTCAGAATTCTTCCCTTTTCTGTCATTTTGTAGACTCGTCTTTGTAAAAATGAAATGATTACTGAAAATGGTTATTTGCAGCATTTCTGTCAACAGAGAACTTCAGTCATGACATCTTGAGGGATGTAGACATTTCTCGATGCTTCAACACCACAAAGTCATCACTTTTTACTGTTTAGTCCTTCTGACAGTTATTCCCATATGACATACATGCTCCATGAACACGGAGTGACAGGAGCAGACGGGGGAGGACGGGGGCGAAATGAGCGACGGGACAAACTTACCGTTACCTTACACAGTCATTTTCTTTTTGTTTTGTCATCGTTGCTTTTGCTCTGTACCACAGCACGTATGACGTGTGAAACATTAGAGCCAGAGGGTTACCACTCTCCCCCCCCCCCCCCCCCCCATTGTATCCCCAAACTCGTACGGCTTCCACTCCATCTGACCCCATTGCTCCATTATCAACAGCGAAGCATCATTAACATCACTTCTAACTCGACCTCAGTGCACATGAAAGCCCCTCATGCAGGCCGATGTCTCAATAGTTGAGTTTTCATTCAATTGCCAAGAGAATCGTAAGCAAACTTTTGAAATGTCCCAAAAAGGAAATGCGAGTTAGGCACGTTTCCATCCAGGGGTTTAGAGCGAATAGTGTAGGCTATGCAAGAGAGGGATGTAAAGCCTCTTATTTAGGTTATTTATCGCTTTTCCGGGCCAAGACCTTTTGTTTGCGCTGCTCGTTTACAGTCCGATTAGAAACTTGAGATGAGACTGGAGTTGGAGTTGAGAGACGACATGTATGACCTTATTGTTTCACAAGTAGCCAGTCCTCGTCAGAAGAGAACATGAGGGTTCTCAGATTGCCAGGTGTGTTGGTGGTCTCTGGTCAGGAAATATAAACGTTAGACTCACAACACATCTGAACATTTTCAGATAAGGTTATAATTAAACAAGCATTTCAGATTTTCTACACTCTAATGTGGCAGTTGATTGATTGGCTCTTATGTTATTTGCCCTAAAATCCGATTAGCAACTTTAGATGCGATACTAGAGTTGGAGTTGACGTGTACGACCAGATTATTTCACAAGTAACCAGTTTATCAGCTAATTTAAAACCATTAAAAAGCTAAATCATCGTCAGACGATAGCCGGTGGGCTCCAAGATTACATGTCTGCCAATGAGTCCCGCCTGTTTTGCTCTCCACACGGACTGTTTACCTGCATTCAACCAAAGCCTGCTATAACGTGATTGATCAATGCTACTCGGTCTACAAACAGAAAACAGAACGCTTTCAATATCAAAATTCTACACATTTTTACAGAGATTTCATCCGTTCTGTCTGGTCTATCGGCCCCTCAGAATCAGCAGCAGTCGACCAGTCGGTGCTTTTGCTGTGCAGAGTTAGCTTTGTACCTCCACGTAGCATGAGTGGGTGGTGGCTTCATGGGGTTGATGGCTGCCCTGTAGTCACAGGGAGATCCGATGATTCAGTGGAAACCAAAGGGCACACCGGGATTTACAAGAGAAAGTGTTAAAGGAACACAGTGAGCTGTTTAAACTCGGCATGAACTCCCCGTGGGTGTGCGTAGATGCTATTTCAGATTAGCATTTATTGCACCCCTGACCTTATAGTACCTTCAGACCTCTGCTTACCCACACACATAGTATACTGCCCTTCTTCTTGGGCAGTAAAGAAGGTCATACAGTATTTTAGAAGAATGACCAATACACATTTTGGGGAAAAAACCCTGAGAAAGTTGAACATAAGAGGGTGGGGAACCATGTTCACCCTGACATACTGAGTGAGTACATTTTGAAAAATCTCTCCAAAAAACTGAACCTTTTTTATAAATGCAGATATACTACTTGAATGTAATTTGTTAGTTTCTCTAAGGGATGATTGGTTATTGATGTGTTGATCAACTTATGTGAGGATTTGCTGCTTTTCAGTCATATCAGAATCAGAAATGGTTTAGTACATTACACACGCTAACAAAAAATGTCTTTAAAGGTGCGGTTGGTGGTATGCGTCAATCTGGGCGAGACTTTAATGAAATTGCAGCGTGTCTGGAGTGTTTCTGGAGCATTCAGTGCTGGGAGAAAGGGGAACGTGAATCCTCATGCATAAACCCTGATTTTTCCTCTCTGCCAGTGAGTGTGTTGCCATTCAGACGCTTTATTCACTGCATTAGATCATTTGAGAGAAGATCACTGATGGACGATGGACAGACTCATTTAGTAGTAGACCACAGACTGGAGAGGCGATTACCTTCATGTTATGTATGGATGTGATGACAAACCTTCTGCTGCCTGCTTGGGAACTTTGATCTGTTAATTGAGGAATAACAACCAACTGCTGCTGTGATATATTAATAGACACCGGCCTGTACAGTATATTAGCTGTAAACCATGCAGTGACTGCTGTGTGGGCGTAGCAGAATGAAGATACACCAATATTTTGAGGTTCTATTAACACAGCTACATGCAGTTATTCCTCTTACACAATGTGCAAATTGGTATTGTCTTAAAGTAGACTCTCTATCATTGGCATCAGAAACACTTGACACAATGCTTGTTGTCATGCATCAAACTCAAACGTAAGTCCAGATCAACCGGGTAAATAAAGAACATGAATTACTTAAGTATATTATTTAGGACACCGCATAATTGATTCAAACCTTTTTAACCAAACTTAAAGTTCTCAACCGTTAGCTTCCTAAACACGACATTGTACTGTTGCTCAAATCCAGCAGTGATTGCGGATGCAGCGATCACCATTCAGATGCAGGTTTGTGATGAGCTGAGTGCTCTGACTCCGCAGTGAACAGCAGAGGCAGAGTATTGTCAGTGTTGCCATGGTTACCTCATAGCAACAGGGACTGCTTTGGGGGGGACTGATATAAATATAAGGAAGTTGCTTACATATCAGGATTATTTTTACTGTCTTCATAGAATTGGAATTGCTGTTGTAGGGCAGTGTTTGTGTTTTTGGACTGATGGTGTCAAGGATTTAGATTTAGATGCTGAAGTATCTTTTAAAATGATGGGCTTGTTCAACATTTACACAAGCATGGCACACTAAAACAACTGATAGCTGGATTCAACTTGAAATTTTAGTTTTTGACTATTTTTCTTATTTTTTATTTGTTGGACTGAGAACACATTGTACAATTTTTCAGATAAGGTTATGATTAAAAATGTATTTCTAATTGTCTTGACTCTAATGTGGCAGTTGATTGATTGGCTTTTATATTATTTGACCTTAAAAGTAACAAATGTGAAATTAAACCCAAAAAGCATTGAGGACTGATTGTGATCTGATCGGACCCAGACCACCTCCAGCGGTGGTCTGGGTCCCTTTGCGACCACATTGAACGCAAGTGTAAATGCTTTTGCGTTTACAAATCCATATACAACATCTACGTAAGCGGAAATGCATTTCACGTGCGACTGTTCCAAACCAGCGAGGAAGTGGCCATGAGTCGGTGAGTCAGTGAGTCAGTGAGTCGGTGAGTGAGCGAGCTAAGCTACTGACCACAACTGAAATACAAGCAGCTGCATAAAACAGTGCCACACTTTAGTTCCCACGGCCAGTTATTCCGAAACCCCAATAGTCCGAAATATGTACCATTGCTCCAAAAATTCAAACTCTCCATGCACCAAACCGAAGCACATGGCTAAGTATTATACAGAATGACATCATCGGACCTTCTCGACCCGCCTTTCTCTGCCTCTGGTTGGCTTTCCCTGATATTCTTACCCTAACCAATTTCACTCGTCATGGCATAACTTGACCAACCCAACCAACAAAGGCAAATGGTAGCCTACTGGCCGATCAGGTCATACCTTCACCACGGTATGAAGAACAATAGTGAAGGTAAAGACATAAAGCCGTGTTATATAATAATTAGCCATGTATTTCTGTTTGTTGAAGGGAGAGCATTCTTGGAGCAGTGAGCGTTTGTTTTCAGGCTGTGGGACAAATGGGCTTTCGGACCAATGGGACTTTTTTTGGACATTTGGGGGTTTCGGAAAAGTCCATACAATAGTGCATTTTCACGGATGACTGACACCTTTTTTTTCCTTTTCGTACAAAACATTTACGACTTTTTTAATATTTTGAAACCATGTTATGTTTTTCGTATACATGGCAGAGAAATCAATGTTCTCCAGAAGAAATCATTACAACGAAGATAGAAGACCTAGTTATAGGAAACATTGACGTCCCTCTACAGCCTGCATTAAAATGCACCTTGTATCCAGATTGTATCCAGATATGATTCAACCTGCTTACAGTTCGATTGCTCTGTCCAGCTCAACCGAACGGGTCGAGTGAGCGATTGAGGACTCTGCCGTGACCGGAGTAGCGCGTCAAGTCTGTAACTTAGACTTTTGTGTTTAAAGCAACACAATTCCTCTGTCACACACTTTGAAGCTTCCTCCACACATGTTTTTTGCTGTTTTTTAAGGTGTTTGAAATGCTCTCTTCAGCTGATTCTTCCTGGAACTACTTTTCATGTGAACAACCAAGGGCCACGTCGTCAATGCCTTTGAGAGTTTGTACGATTCATTGCAGTGATACTACAAAGACACAGAGTTGACAGAGAGATCAGAGAGAGAGAGTTCACGCTGCATAGTTTGAAGCATATTGAACCCCGTAATGGTAGCTGCTTTGAGTCTGTAATGGACAAAAAGCTCACGCATAGTAGGCCTCGACTTCAAGTAAGTGACTGCCACTCTACTTTGTGTGTGTAAGAGAGGTGGCAGTGGGTCGCCATGCCATCTGTGTGTGTTTGGCCTGGTTCTCTGTGTTTACCTGTTCGGCTCCAATGGAGTCTGGAGGATAGCTGTCAGCTGTTCAGGCCCGGCTTTCCTAATGAACCCTGTAATTAGAGCTGGGTTTGTCTGCTACACCCCGTGTGTGTGTGTGTGTGTGTGTGTGTGTGTGTGTGTGTGTGTGTGTGTGTGTGTGTGTGTGTGTGTGTGTGTGTGTGTGTGTGTGTGTGTGTGTGTGTGTGTGTGTGTGTGTGTGTGTGTGTGTGTGTGTGTGTGTGTGTGTGTGTGTGTGTGTGTGTGTGTGTGTGTGTGTGTGTGTGTGTGTGTGTGTGTGTGTGTGTGTGTTAGCATGTAGCTGAATGAACCTGGATTGTTTCACGGTTAAGTCTGTTCTGTAAATAAAGTTAGTTTTGAGTACAGGCAGTTTTGTTTTGAAAGTTTTTGTTTCTGAATCAAATTACAGGACGGTGCGAGACGAGCTGCTCTAACTGCAGCTGTTTAGCTCTTTATTTGCAGCGCTTCACCAGATTGCCCGGCAATAGTCTAGTTGAGACAATCCCAAGGCTTGCATAGTGGTACTTGGTGTAAAGAAAGAGTCCCCTCTCACCAAACATGCTTGATATTTGCACTTGAATATTAGGCAGTTTAGCTAATCAATTTTATCAATAATAATTTCTCTGTAGTCTTCCTTAGGGAAGGCTGTACTTAGTGGACACATTCAGTGCTCCACTGAAACATCTGAGTCTGCTTTGTTAGAAACACTTCGTGGTAGATATTTCTTCTCAAGACAAAAGAACCAGTTCTGCTGCAAAGACGACAATTAACCCCTCGCTAAGTCCCGCCCCTCGGTGCAGACTGGCCAGTAACCGATCAGCGTCCGTCAATCATCCGGCTCTGCTCCATAGACTCTCATGCGATTGTATCAGGTCTTGGATGCATTTGGAGCTAGCCATGGTTAGACGTTGTGTAATAGTGATACTCGTTTACACCGTGATCCGTAGGCTTTAGATTCTATCTTCATCTTTTAGCCGCTGAATCAGTTTCACGTCCCGGATACATCCCTCAAACACCGTTTGTAGACCCTTCTGTCTGCTTCTCTCTGAAAACCAAAATTGAATTCAAAGTTTCTTCAGGGAGTGCAGTTGGTTAGCTCCAATCCTGTCTGGGAGCCAAAACCGACACCATGCTGCAGGAGGCCAAGGCCTGCTGGAGAAAAGGGAGGCCCAGGGGAGCCAGGACTGAGCGGTGCAGACTGTCAGACCCTGCTGTTGGTAAATGAGAGCTTCTCTAAAGGGATCGTCTGTGAACATTGTGACACCAATGTAATGTGACTTGCGTTGTAACTTTAAACAGACGGAACACGTCTAACAGGAAAAGGGAAACTTGACCGAGGTTCTGCCGGGCTCCAAGCTTACTCAATTGTTATTGGAGCACAGAGCCTAAAGGGGCGCGACTCAAAGGGTCAATTGTGGATTAACTTGACCAATGAATGACATTTCTGCCTCCAGCACCAGCCTGCACTGCCACAGTGCTACCAAGGTGCTGTGGGTGCTGTTAAATGTTAATTACTGCCTCAAAACAAACTGCTATTACCTTTGAAAAGAAACTGACTGTGCTTTATTGATGTGTGCTGACAGAGTGGAACCCCAGTTCATAGATTAGCTTTGGAGAGGCTCTGTGCCTGTTGGTGTGTGCTTGTTATTTTCACTTTCTGGCCGCATGACTTCCTGCCTCTGCTTTCTAGATAACTGCTTTTATGCCATAAAAATGTAATTCGCTTTGGCAAGTCCTCTGCAACACACTCACACACGTCCACACTTGCATCCTCACAATGGGGCTCTCTTAGTGCCTCTGTCGGTGCAATAACGCACCTTCACTGATGAGATGGCGAGGAAGGAAAGAAGAGCGAGGCAGTTCAAAAGGGAAAGGGGAGAGATGTTTGGAAAAGCTTTTCAGCTGACCGACATTTTAGAGCTCTGATGAGAACCTTGACGTTTAAAGCTGCATTCTCTCTACTGTCCACCAGGGGGCGACTCCTCTGGTTGTATAGAAGTCTATGAGAAAATGACTCTACTTCTCTCTTGATTTATTACCTCAGTAAACATTGTAAACATGAGTTTATGGTCTCAATCTCTAGTTTCAAGTCTTCTTCAATACAGCATGATGTTCATTTAGTACATGATGGTCCATTTAGAGTCAAACAGACTATAAAGCAGGGTATGCTTTAGGGCGGGGCTACTGTGATTGACAGGTCTCTACAGCTACCAGAGACGTATACGGCGTCTCTACGTCACTCCTCCTCATTTCAAATATGGTCACTTCTGTTCATTGGTTAAAAAACCCATCAGTCCACAAACCAATGGGTGACGTCACGATGACTACGTCCACTTCTTATATACGATACATATGGAGCCTCTGTTGTTGTTTCATAATGATAGGCTCAACTTAACCCGTTCTGTACCACGTGTTTGGTTAATGCCTTTACAGAGTCTCACAATGACTCTATAGATTTCTAATCTTGGTGTCATGATTCGATTCAGATTTTTTTTCCAAACAAGGTTGTGTTTCTAAGCTTTTGCACCACCAATAAAGGCATCAACCAATGGACATAACAACAAGGAGGCCCGTAGTCCGAACCAGACCCCTCCTTCCGTTCTTACCTTTCACAATAAAAGCCCTAGACATATAGTGTAACTGTTTAGCAGAGAACTCAAATTCACTCGAAACATTTTGATAAAAGGAAACTTAACAGCTTACAGTAGTTTAGGCTATACAACACTTTATCTCATACAGGATCCTGGTAAGTTGGTCTCTGCCTGCGTGAATCTAAAGGAACCTTTTATTTTAAAAAGTGCAACTGTCACGAATTTGCATCGCTGCGGCTGTGATGCAAAAAATTCCGCTGAGTATTCCGCATTTTCCTGTTGTATACTCATCACGCCCCTGATGTGTAAAGGCCATTTTAAATGAAATCACGAAAACCTCTGTCATGATGATGATGATGATGATGATGATGATGATGATGATGATGATGATGATGATGATGATGATGATGATGCGTCTTCTTTTCCAGTGCCTGGCTGTGTGGGAGTCCTTCCTTCTGTCTCAGAGAGTGGAGCCCGGCGAGCAGAGAGACGGGGAAGACTCCTCTTAAAGTGTGGAGACGTCTCCACAGCAGACTCTCTGTTGTCTCTCCAACACATCCAAATATAGACTCTGAACCGATGCCCACTCACTCACATGCATCATGTACGAAACAAGCGCTCTCTCTCTCTTTCTCTTTCTCTTTCTCTTTCTCTCTCTCTTTCTCTCTCTCTTTCTCTTTCTCTTGCTTTCTGTCTGGCCAAATAAGTACATCCAAGCCCACCATTCCAGTGATGATTGTGCATCACTAAAACCAGCACTGAGATCCAAATATCCACATTCTGGTGTTTACAGTCGACCGAGTGCATTGCCAAAAGCTAAAGGAAGGCTCGCGGCTCTTCTGGCTCCACTCCGCTGCTTTGTTGTGCATTATTTTTGGTAGATACAGGAACTGTAGAAACCAAAACTAATAATGCAGCCAGGTCTCCCTCGCCACTTCACTAATTGGAATTTTCCATCAGGAAGTTGTACTCAACTGACAAAGTAAGAGTGCTAAACTCTAGTGCCAAGTTCCATGTTGAAGGAGTCTGACATTTCCAGAGTAATGTCACTAATTGTATGCATTTGAAACCATAGATGGAGGAATCGTAGATTAAAAATCATCATAAAATGCATATTAAACATACTTAAACTGCTTATACCACTGTTTGTTTTTTGCAGGGATCATAGTGTATTATATGCCCGTAGTTTAAGTATTACATTATAATCATTTTCTTATGCATTTTTATAACTGTAACAATGCATTATAATGTGATTATGAGTTACTCTAAGTGGTCATTGGGTGCTCTAAAGAGGAAAGACGGCCTTTTTACAACATTGATATGATTCTGGAGGCTTTATAACATGGTGGGAAAGAAATACTGCAACCTGCTCATGTGGGCGCATACTGGGGGGTACGTCAGGAAAACCGTCCACGGCATCTTCCGACCCACCAGCCAGACCTGCAGGACCAAACACCACCGAAAGTGGATTTGACCGCCCCAGGAGGAGAGGGAGCAGAGTGGAGATGGAAGCTAAGCTAACCCAGCTAGGTCCTAAGGCCATTCCACTACCCAGCCTGCTCCTGGCTAATGACCAGTTGCAAGAAAATAAAATGGATTAAAATAAGAATTCAGAGAAGTGGCTCCATCGTGGTGTCCCGGATCAAGCGGGACAGAGACCAGGACCCCGGTGGGACCAGAGGAGGTGGACTCTGTTCACATCAATGATGCTTGGTGCTCAAACACAGTCAAAGTTGATGGACAACGTTTTCCTGGTGTTGTAATTTTAATGTGAAGATGTCGGCCATATTGACCAGAGAATATTCTATTTATATTCCTCCTGATGCAAATTCAAATATGTGCTACTGGAATGCTCTTCTGTTTTGGTTTTGTCATAGTAGCAAATAGATTTGGGCAGAACCAAAGGACGGCACGTTATAAACCATATTGTAAGAATAGAGAGAAGTCGGAGGGATAGGACACCGTTTCCCTGCTTATAAAATCGACATGAAGTAGATTCAGACAGTGACGGCATGTTTATTTAAATGCTGTACTCGATTCATACCGCCATGGCAGGCAGTTAAAGGATTCAAGGATCATTTATTGTCAGACCTGTGATGACTAAAAAAGTACTTTTAACACAACTGAGTGATGAACAACTGAGTGATGAACATTTACACTTCACGAATGTAATGTTTCGCCAAAAAACTCTCTAAAGACCTAATTGAGACAAATTATTTATAATTCCTAAAGCAATTCTCCTTTACGTGTATATTCATACAGTGCTGTCAGCTAATTATAACAGAAGTATGTTTATAACACATAGACGTGTTGATGGTTCCACGGTACTTCTCTGTGAATGGAGAGTGAAGGTTCATTCAACAATAGTTTGACAACAATCTTCCTTCGAGCTCCACTAACTCGCTTTG
Source organism: Leptoclinus maculatus (assembly GCA_032191485.1). Lineage (NCBI taxonomy): Eukaryota > Metazoa > Chordata > Actinopteri > Perciformes > Stichaeidae > Leptoclinus > Leptoclinus maculatus. The sequence goes on from JAVDOI010000013.1 coordinate 17,958,841, forward strand.
TCATCTGGCTGAGTTCTGGTAGAAGCTAGTCGGTGACCTTTGTGTCACAGTGATTCTTTCCTCTAAAGACCAGAATGCAGTGCGGCTTTAAGACTTGATCAGCAGTCAGATAGTCCAAAAAATGGCGTCTCATCTCTTTTCTTAACTTTTCCTTGACCTTGGGTCTTATTGACAGACAAATGGTGCGTCGCTTTAAATGTTGCTGCCTCAAGGAATTTTGGGATGACATTTCCTTTCTTTTGAAGGATGGTCCAGTGTTCCCTAAACTGAAGGAGATAAGGGAGGAGGGATTAAAGCACCTTTCCTTGGCGTCTAGAGAGTTCGACCGGCTCTTATCACGGCTGCCACATAGATTCTTCTGGGTCATTGCACTCATTTAGGAAACCTCCTAAACAAAAGCGAAGTTAGACCACAGCATTGGTTTTAATATCAGCCTGACAATGGTCTGATCCAACAGACGTGGGCTGTTGGGAATGGAAATGATTTTCTCGGGCACAACGTCTTCTACGATGTGTTCCGTGACGTTGACCAATAAGAGTGAACCTGAAAGCGCTCCTCCTGTCCATGAGTCCTCCGGCAAGACACCGAACCCCAAATTGCTCCCATCGGCGTACGGATGGGTGTAAGTGTGAAACCCTGATAACATACAGCAACATGGAGGGCTGGAGGAAGTCCAAACACCGACACAGAGCACACATGGTGTCTTTATACCACATTGTTTTTTCTACATTGCACGCACGGATGTTCATGTTTTAACCAAGTCACAGCAGGAACCTTTGATCGCCGAATCTGAAACAGTGAGCATCTCTAATATTCTGGTTCCTGCACAAGTAAATGATCAAACTCTTATTCAAAATAATTATAATAATAATTTAATAGACACGCATTTGTCTGTATGTTGTCATTAATGTACTGAAGTGGAATCAGCAGAGTGGACAATAAAACATAAATAAATTGCTGAAGAAATGCATTGAACATGACACATGGATGTCATCTACATCCATCTGAAGCCACTTCCAAGCTAACATGTCAGACCAGAATGCCATGAATCACACAGGACTGCTGGTCTCCTGTACAACTTTGAGCAGAGGAGCCTCGAAGGCTTCATGAAATAATAATTCAGAATGTTTGGTTGTTTGTGCCGATAAGAGATTTCACGTTTATACGTCTGATGGAGACTTTGTAACAGAATGCTTGAATAATCTTTTTGTACTGATATCTTTTTGTCTCTTTATTGCTTTTTAGCATTTTTGAATATGTGAAAGAAAAAGTATGAATAAAATGGATTTTGAGATGTTGAGATAATAAAGACAAGGCCTCTCACTATAAACTGTGTTGCTCCTGTTTGTAGACTGTAAAGGCGTAAAGGGCAGCAGTGGTGATGTGTGTTTTGTTGAGTCTCTTCGGACTCAAAGTTACTCATACCTCTGCTTCAAACATTTGCTTTTTTGCAGGTTGTTTATCCACAATTCTTCCCCAGTGTCAGTGTCTCACACAGTTGGCAGGCCTAATCCTGAATGCAGCAGTTATGTTCCGCAGTCGTCATTCCTCCTCCGTGACAGCGTATGGATTGAAACATCTTTTTAGGAGAATGTTTTTAGAGCACATATGATTATCGCTCCAGTGCTGAACTGAAGAGGCTCGCTTTTCCTTTTTTTTTATAGATAAGAAAGGTTTAACTCTTCTGAACCCTAGGCCTTTTTTGGCTTCTGCTCGAAAATACTATACCCATACTCAAAGGGGCCTTACTCTCTAACTACAAGGTCTATTTGAATAATTTCAATGGATTAATAACACTCAAGGGTGTGAGCTTTGGTGAGATGTGTAAATATTGTGTATATGTTACTGGTTAATAGCAAATGAAGATGGAACGCAGCTCCACTTTGAAAATGTCAGGTTTGCATGGTGAAAAAGCACTATTATTGATAATACTATATTAAATGAGGCTCAGTAAAGCCTAAATACCACCCAGCATCATAGCAAACGATGGCAGTAGTCATACACAAAAGAATTGGAGTGAATAGAGTGAAGTAGGCCAGAGCAAGAGACATAAACGTACGAGAGGTCACGAAAGGTCGTCATTTGAGAAACAGCCTCTCCAGCTGTTCCATTGTACTTTTATAACTTAAATAACGATATATTTAACTTCCTTTATCCTTGTACATGCACAATCTATCACATACAGCAGTTAGAAATCATTTTGGAGAGCTAGAACCCTCTCCAAAGCCTCTCTGTGCCGCCGACCTACGGCAGAATGCGCAATAGCGTGTGTGTATTGGGCCATTGCTGAGCCTGTGATTGGTCAATTCAATACTACGACATATCTATGCACGTGTTAGGATCTAGCCAATGCAGTGGAGGCAACGTGGTTTTGATTGACAGGATCGTTTTCTGTAAAATCACGATTTACGCAGGCTCCGCCTGCGTAAAGTCCCGATTCTCAAAATGTGAAACGTGGTCCTCCGGGCTTATTTGACCCCCCTTCATTCAGGTAATACTTCTTCAGACAGTAGAACCGTAGAAGAAGACGATTTTCACCGGGAGAAATGGATTATGTGGGACTGTTTGGTCAACTTTCATCTCAAAGTGAGTCAAATTCAGAATTATTGTGCGGGATGACTGGCTGTTTATGTCCTCTCTTTTGCGGCTAACTTTTTAACCGTTTGCCGGAGAGTAAATCCGAGTGTAGCGATCGATTCAGCGTGGAATGCAAATGCTGTTTAGTAGCATCTTTGAGCATAGTAGCTTCTAGCTTCGTCTTCGGAGCAGTAAACTGAGTGCGTAGATCATCGAGTTATGCCGAAAATAACACGATGTTTTGGGAGGTCTTGTCGTAGGTTCTGGTAGATCGTGTTTTATTGTGTTTTCAGTGTGTAAAATGTTATAAATGGTTCTGTTCATCAGAAGTTCTTCGTTAAGCCGGTATACAACATGTGTGTAGGATTATTATATTTGTTACTGAAAATTGCATTGTGCGGTACCGCTCAGCACGCTCGGTACCGGTTCTCGACCAATTGGTCTGGGCTCGGGCCCAGAAGGTTTTAACCTGTGATATGTGAAATTGCAGTGTAAACCCATACTCTTTTCCTGTCTGGTTGATGGACCAGAAGCAGCTCAACTGGACTTGGATGAAGTAGCAGATGCTGAATGCTGCTTTTTTTGTGTCAAAAATGGCTTTTTTGGCTCAAAATTCACTGTACATTTTTATTACATCTTAGCACAGTTGCATAAGTCATGTATTATCGTTATATCATGAGGCTATTATTATTAAAACTCTACGTAAATATCTGTTCTTTATACCTGATTGTATTTGCTGATCAACTCATGCTCTACTGCTTATGTATCGGCTACCTTGGCCACATTGTGGTTGTAATGTTTTCAATGATTTCATTACTTAATGCATGTGGTTTGTCTTTCTTTTGTCAATTGTCCGTCTGTACTTGTATTTCTATTGATCTATTTATTTATATAATCTGTCCCCCCTGGGACCCCCTGGGACCCCCTCAAAAACGTGATGGTACATCAAAGTCAAGTCAATGGCCAGCAAACACACACAGCTTCATTCGAGGTGGCACGAAACATGAAGCAAGCCCAATTTTTGTGTGATCTTCTCCAATAAGGAGGCTACTCACTGACAGTGATTTTTGTAGGGGATACAACAATACAGCACATTGGCTGGAGAAGCCAAGCATAACTACCCACTAACAACACATCCATTTGAGGTAATAGAGATTCAGAGAGACTTCAGTCCAAGTGTAATCAAGCGTACCTGCCTAACAAATGCTCTATTCCAATCAGTGTTGATGCTAAATGTAGTCCATTGAAGCAATACATTCCTCAGTGCCTTCTTTATTTACAGTTCTCCTGCCTAATGGAGCTGTGCTGGCAGTGCCTACACATACCAGGATGCATTGCGTGCAAGCTACTGACCCCTAGCCAAAACATAGTGTGGTCTTGGTGCGTTCTTATGCAGATAATACAATAAGAACACTGACGCTCCGTAGTCTGAACCAGCGTGAACCAAAGATGGCAACAACTCTTTACAATGTCAACAGCATTGAGAGTTTTACAGCTTCACTCCTTTCGTTTTTACCTTTCCACATAAAAGCACAACTTAAATACTCTTAGCATTTCACTAAGAGGCAACTCAACAGTTAGGTGTCAGAAACACTCAACTCATCTAAAGGAGACCCTGACCTTCTCAACAGGAGCCAGTGTGGTCCCGCCGACTGGCTGCTCTCCTCAGCCTACAATCGACTTCCTTCATGAGGACAGCTACACCACTGCAGACATGTGTTGGCCAACACGTTCATCATATGGTTTTGGGATGGAATGAACGCACCACTCGATTTGCATCAGGACCCAATTCCACCATGTGCCCAAATCAAATAGCAAGATTCCATTGATCATTTGGCCAAAGTATGTCATTTCGGTGTTGTATTACTTGTGGCAGTTGCCTATAGAAAACAGTGAAATCATATTCCAACCATAATGCCTCAGTACAGCTCCTTAACGTACATGGTCTTAACGTACATGAAGTGAACTATCAGAGTCCTGAAAGCAGCCGAAACCATCGGTTGAATTGACAAAAGGTGACAGTCCTGGCTGCCTCAGAAAAAAACATTGAGGCAAGAAAGCTTTTAGCATTAAGCAATAACTGGCGAGGACTGTGCAGCTGTACATGTGCTACCACTAAGTAGGTTATCCTACACACTTAATCACATTCAATATTAAAGAGCGTACTCTAAATAAAGCAGTGCCTTGAAAATTAGGCCCTCCACAAGCGCTTGTTCCTCATGCAGCGGGGAATACAAGCAACAAAGACAGAGATGGAGGGGGGGGGGGGGGGCGTGTTTCTACATTTGTTTACAGGTTTACACTGATGTTAAGTGTGTTGATGACTGCAGGGTTCTCTATTCACTGTGCCCTGCATGGAGGTCTCTGGAGAGAGAGAATCATTTTCTTTGTATAGAGTTAAATTGTTTGCACTAGTTGTTTTCATGCGCACTGGCTGTTGAGGCTTGTGCTTGTAATTCGTTGAAATGTAAAGGCACAAACTTGTGATTTCTATGATTGGTAATGTCATCAAGTTCTTGCTGACCCAAATCAACAATGAATGTATGAAGACCAATGGAATCCAGTGGCCACGCTCCGTGTCACTAAGTCTGGTGGGGCGACAGCTCTATTCTCTGGTTGTATTGCAGTGTTTACCAGGAGGCCCGTGTAGCCAAAAACATGTCTTATTTCTTATTTCAGTCCTCTATGATGCAGTGATGTTTGCTGAATTCCAGGCTGTTCACACTGTTACACACTGAGGTACATTGGTTGTCATCGGGCAAAGTGTTGACAAGACAGTTTGAACTGTGACACGACAAATAAAGCATTGTTTTGATGACAACTGATTTCATTTGGCCAATTGTCATGACGAGGACTTTCTGCAGAAGCTGATATATGTGGCTAACATATTTTCTGTTCTGAATGAACTGAATTTAATTCTGCAGGAAGTCAGTGTTGTTCAACAAACAAGATAAGGTCGAAGCCATGATGAGGAAGCTACGGTTCTGGACAAGCTGTGTGAGTTGGAACACACACTGTTTCTATTGGCGTCACAGTCTTGTAAACATGTTAAGAGTCTAATAATGGAGAACCTCAACTAGCTCACCGAGCATTTACAGAAGTCCTTCCCACATGTAGGACACATGGATTCGCAACCCATTTGAAGCTCCTCACACACTAATGTTGCAAACAATTGGATAAAACACATCCAATACCAACAATAATGACAATAATACATCTTAATTAAAAAAATAATTTAGTAACAATAATACTGATTTCTCTTTGGATGGTGGGCCCTAGGACCTAATAATAGCATTTAATGCTCCAGTGAAACATTGCAATATTATTACAAAATGTTATTTTGTAATTTCCACTGGTCTGAAATTGTGCACATAAAACAACAAAAGTGAAGAAGACACACATTACCAGAACCCTGCACATTTTAAACTGCACTCTGTAGGAAACTCTCTCACTGTACAATCAGCTGAATGATGCACCTTCTCCATTAAAAAGCAGGTTGTTCCACAAACCACACGGCTGGTATCTCCCTCTCTTGCCTCATGTCTTGGGGCCTTCGGGCAGCACATATGGACTAATGGAGTGTGCCTCAGGTGGAGAGAAGGGTCGTTAAACAAATCTTCATGGCTACAGCGTGGACCTGGCAGAGAATTAATGTTCTATTAGCCTAGATGAAGACAGGCATGCTGGTACTGTACGACATACTGAGTGTGATGGAGTCAATCCAAGTATGGCAGCACTGAGGGGCCTCCTGAGGCCCCGTAAGCGTGGTTCTCCATGTGTGTGAATGTGAACATGTCTGCATGTGTCCCCGACACCCACACCCACACATTATTAATGCATTTAACCATGCATGCCCTACTTCTTCTCTGTATGCTGCCAATTCGAGCGAGGCATATAGTCTGTGACAATATGGTTTTATGTTTCAGTTCAATCCTGTCGCCTAGAAATGATGTTAATGTACTTCTAAATGTATGCTGTTCACAGTACGTCTTTATCAACATAATGAGAACAAAAAAACTCCTTCACCTGCATTCAGAGATATTTAGTGACGTTTTTGGTTCATAGACCGTCATCAGGTTACTTAGTAAGACAATAAGAGAGCATGTCTTCAATAGGTTGATAGACCCACATGGACCAATCAGGTCACGCTACAGAGTGACATCACTCAATCATCAGGAATCATAATCATCACATCATGATTTATTTATGCAGATTATTTAGTATTCCTCAGTGCTTAAGTGCAGGGATTTTCCCTAATACATCCCACAGTTACTTTCATCCTGTAAATATTACAATAAAATAATATTTTAACCTATTTATACCTCTTATAGAGGTATAAATAAATCAACTAATGATGCTAATTATCAGTTATTTCTAAGTGAGCTCTTAGTGAGCAGGAATGTGACTGGAAACCTGAACTCAGAGGCCCACTTTCAGAAACCATTGTTTCAGTGGTTTACAACAATGTATATTTTATAATTCATTGAAATCCTATTTGTATAGTTCCAGATCACAAATCAACCTCAGGTTTTACAATCTCTATAACGTACGGCATCCTCACATTGGATAAAGGAAAAACTCTATCTTTAGCTATTAAAAGGTTTTTTTAGAGCTATGGTGATAAATCAAATTAGATATGATTATTATAATATGATATGTTATTATGCATAGTCACTGAGACAGTGAAACAACACAGCTGCCCCCAGGCCATCTGAAATGAATGGAGGGAACATTGTGTAATCCGTGTGCAGCCATCTTGTCCTCCCCTGAACCACACAACGTGTTCTTAAAAATGAATCACCACATATTTCTGCAATATCTCATCCTCCGGACGCTGATGGCCCAGCTTGCTTTTTCTATTTCTGTCATCATGCGAGCCCTGCGACCCACGCAGTGAGCCGAGCCCCGAGGCTCTGAGATCCAGACCCACAGTCAGCGTGACATAATACGACTTAATGGCCGCCGCCCACTGCTGATGCTGCACAGGCATCGCCGCTTCACTGTGTTATCGTTCTGTTTTCGTTTCGTCGGCCTGCCGTAACCCTGACCCTAACCCTAACCCTGACTCTGACCCTGCCCTAACCCTAACCCTGACCCTGCCCTAACCCTGACCCTGACCCTGACCCTAACCCTGAGCCTAACCCTAACCCTAACCCTAACCCTGACCCTGACCCTAACCCTGACCCTGACCCTAACCCTGACCCTAACCCTAACCCTAACCCTGACCCTAACCCTAACCCTAACCCTGACCCTAACCCTAACCCTGACCCTGACCCTGCCCCTGCCCTAACCCTGACCCTGCCCTAACCCTGACCCTAACCCTGACCCTAACCCTAACCCTGACCCTAACCCTGACCCTAACCCTGACCCTGCCCTAACCCTGACCCTAACCCTAACCCTGACCCTGACCCTGCCCTAACCCTGACCCTGCCCTAACCCTGACCCTAACCCTGACCCTAACCCTAACCCTGACCCTAACCCTAACCCTGACCCTGACCCTAACCCTGACCCTGAGATGAATGCAGTTCATGTGGAAATCCTGCCTCCATTTTGTAGTTTTGTGTCTTTCTTTGCCCGGCACGAAATCAAGTCTGAAATCCTTCAGTGTGTGTAGACTGGACGTGGATGATTGCAATAGCTGCTCATTGAGATCGATATGCAGCCGTCGTGTTAATGTGCAGCGACTCATCAACCACACAGCTCAGGGGGCCAAAGGGCCTCGTTAAGAATCTGGATGAGCGGACAGAAAAGAGATCAATCCGCCTCATAATTATATTGCACAACCTATGGCCCTGTAGCAGCGCTTATATTAAAACAGAATTAGCCCTTATCCTTAATTGGGTTCAGATATATCTATATTTTGAGACATCGGCCTATTTACTTCCTTTCTGTGACTGAGATGAGTTAGGTTCCATATCGTGAACAGCACTGGGCTGTGAGACACGGGGGGCCTCACTCACGATGCCTCGCGAGCTACGAGCATGCACAGTTTTTAGGTGCTGTTTTTAAAGCACATGAAAACGAGCGCACACAAGCTGGTCTCCACACTGCGAGTATGAGCCAAGATTCATCACTGCAGGATCATGTGACCACACCAGCCCAAGACTGTCCCTCAGTCAGAGGATCGGCGGTTCCATCCCTGGCTCCACTCGTCCATGTCGATGTGTCTTGTCCACAAAACAAATAAAACAAATCCTTATCAGTTTAAGTGTATGCTACATTTAGATTTGTGTCACAGCTTTATCTCGCCGTCAGGGGACCTGAGCTGAAAGTGAAACTTATCTATGCTCTCTTCAAAGCACTGAAACAACCCGTTGTAGATAAATATAGTGTACACTTGAACTAATTGATTTCTTTAGGTGGCTAAAATACCTCTTGATGCTGGCCCTGTCCACAGCCATGTATTGCTATGCTCTCGTGTCCATACTCCTGCCAGTGTCTCTAAACTGAGGTGGTTCCCAACAACCCGACTTCAAAACACCCAAACTATCCTTTAAGGCACTTCCCCATCGGCTTCACTTTTCAGAACCGGAGGTTGCCGCCAGCTCACCTGGGACTAATAACCATCTTCTATCCAACTCTTTGAAAGAAAGCAGAAATAAATAAATAAAAAAGTATTTTTCACACTGTTTAAGTATTCCTTTATTGGGTGAGGCAATGACTAAACCATAATCATAGAGAAAAGGCCTGAGTACATTCTTTTTTAAACAAAAGGAGCCGTGTACCAGTGGCGGGCCGTCAGGGCCTGAAAAGCCTTCTCTGCTGGCCTAAACAGAATCACAAAAATATATATATATTTTTTTTTATGTATTATAATTTACAAAAATATTTTTCCCATTATCTTATTTTCTCATTGCACAGCTACTGTCTTCCTCAGTTGCTCTTCTTCCAGTGCAGCTTGTTTTAAGTAGAGCTTTTATCCAATCAGATTTCACCTCTGTGTCTCTAGGTAGAAGAGAGGCCCGAGGCCTGCAGACTCACAAGTGCTTCCATGTGCCGTTTAAGTGAATGGGGACGATATTGTTGATTGTCTTAGTGTTCAACCAATCAGATCTTTAGTTTGACATGTTGGGCGTATTCTTTGAGTGTCAGCAGCCGCTACCCCCATACTTGCCGGCCTACACCTACGTCATCATTACACGTCCATGTGCAGCTCTGCCGCGAAGTGCAGGGTGTGCTGTGATTGGTCAGTGGGCGAGCACGTGACTATCGTGAAACAAAACTTAACAGCAGAGTACCACACACCGTGACACAGGGGGCTGAGACGAGGAAAGAGATTGCAGAGCAGTACGTTTAATGTTCGGGTTGTGAAAGTAAAATCATAAGACGGTCTCCTAAAGAGACGGATCAGCCGCGGCTTGTCAAGGGATGATGGTGGGTCCCACAGCCAGACCTGCTGAGAACCACTGTCCTACATGAGCACAGAAAACATTATATTTTCCAGAATTTAAGCTTCTGCATTTTCCAAATGCTCTAGCATTATTCAAACGTATTGTAAGCCTTGTACCGAACGGTTTAATACGAGTAGTACATAGTTACAGCCTTAGAAACGAATAATAGCTGTGGTGCCATCATGTGGTTATAAGGTGGTATTTCAGCTGCATGACAGCAGTGAAGGCCTGGGTATGAAATGCACGGCCCGCCACTGCCGTGTACACTTTCATGGCTTCACTGTGTTGTTAGCCCACTTAAACCGTCATAAACCACGTACATCTGCAGCCACGGCTGAATCCTTACAAAGAAGATCTTATTTTTAGAAAATTCCCCTTGCACATGAATTGTTTCTTAGACTTGCATTCATTTAAGTCAACAAGTGAACAATGACAGAAATAAAATGGATTTAGCCAGCTGTGTCAGTCTTCAGATAATGCCACTGACTGTGTTGTCAACACTTGTCCTCTGAGAAGAGGGGCTTTTGATAAGAGTACTTGATTCTCTATGTATCGCATCACAATTCTCGCCATCATAATCCGACAAGAGAAACACATTTGCCTCATTAAAAGTGTTCCCTCAGGGCTGATTGTCAGTCATCTCCACCTGTTACATTCAGCCCAAACCCCTGCAGACGGTGCTTTCAGTGTAATTGACAGTGCAGGGGATTTAGCCTGTGGTAATGTGGAACGCACACTTCTAAACCCCAATTCCCTATAAAAAAGGGATGAAAGTAGCGAACCTGGTGGGAGCCGGGAAGTCTCAGGAGGTAGATTACTGACATGGCAGTAAGTAATCAACATCTCATTCAGCCCGGCAGCCGACTCATTCATATGCACTGTGGCACGGATGTGAGAAAAGCTGCCTCGGCTTTGTCGGAGGGGAAGAACACAACGCTGCTGATGTCTGCTGGATGAAAGAATGAAAAAACAACGATAGAAAAGGAAAGAATGTAAATATGATTACACCCCTTACCTTGACATGGGATGCCTAAAAGTCAAATGCTAATACAAAATATTGTAATACACACTGAAAGTCTTGTTCCATTGCAAGTATTTCCAATGCTCTTTAATGATACAGCTTTATTCTGCATGCTATATTAATATGGGTTCATATTTAAAACAATATTTTATCATCTGGATTATTTTGTTTAACCAGTGACAGTAATTGTAATAAGTACTTGTGCACTGGAACCCAAAAGCACGACACAGAGACAGATTTACAAGGATAGTTGGATTTACTTCGTGTTCAGGTTAGGGTCAAAGCTGGTAGAGATCAGAGATCACTCAGGCAAACACATCCAACAAGGGGCAGGCAGAGAATCCGAGGTCCAAAACAAGCAGATCAGATGTAGAAACAAGGATAACGCTGGAGAGCTCGGCAGTAACACACAGACAATCTGTCAGGGATCAAGTGAACGGGCCTAAATAGTGAGGGACTAATGAGGGGATGGGCTGCAGGGGGGATGGGCGTGGCGGACCAGGTGAAGGGAATGAGGGACGATAGGGTGTGAGTGGCAGGACCTGAAACGACAGGCGAGTTAGAGAAACAGGCAGGCAGGATGAAAACAGTCTAAGAGGAAGTGGAATTTGTAACACTGATCTACAAAACTACACTGTGGAATAGAGGCCTAGCCAGGAAGTGAGGCTGCTACTGTAATGTTCCTCCAAAATAAAGGTGGTACAGGTATAACCATCACCATATTTTGACTCAAGTAGAAGTACCAAAAACTAAATTAGAAAACAATGGTGACTTTCAGTTCAACACGACACGAACAGTGGTCTCCTGGGTTAAAGTCCTGTGTTTGTTCGACCCATGCACCTCCCCTAAGTGGACTATTGCACACGTTATACGCCGCCATGCTCTGAGCGTCTAATAATGACACAGGTGAGTTTACATTGGAGTTAGTTGTCTCATATAGGCTGCCTCTGTATCAGACACTGAGTTGGGAGGGAGACCGTGCTGACCACACCACACCCTAAACCTAACCGTCTCTCACCTATACAAGGGAATAGTCTTTGTTGTATTTAGTACCTCTACTCATAACACAATTCAATTGTCAATTTCTATCAGAGTAGAGATTATATTTTGGTTTGTAAAAATTGTTTAGCCATGAAGTAAAGTTATGGGGTAAAACCCTATAACTTGTTACCAGTTGAGTGATCAACCCCAGAGAGGACAGGACCTTGACAGTTGTATTTGTTGTATGCACCAATCAATCTGTGTGAAAGTCTTTTCAAACTAAGCACAGATTTTCATCCAAATCATTTGTGAATGCTTGCACACCCCTGTGGAACTGGTGCATGTTTGAGTAATGAATTCCTTTGTTCCAAAATATTGCCTTCATTTTGCATAATAATTATCCATGGGCTCCTGTTTATTGCACCACAGGAACAATGGCAGTTTGTTTTCGGGGTGACAGACTGTCGGATAAATGGGCTTTTTTTTCGTCCAATGAGACATTTTTCGAACTATTGGTGTTTCGGAACAATGTGCAGTCCCCGTTTCATCACCCACTGATGTACAACAAACTAAAGACGACTACGACTACTGATTACTTTATGTATTGTGTTGTTAAAATTGGCCCCTCAGACATTCTTTGTTTGGGTAGGTTTTTCTTGTGTAAAGTGGCACATTTTAGGAGGAACCTTATTGGGCCTCATTGATTAAAATGGAACACAATGTGGATAATTTGCCTCACAACATTCCCACATTGCACTGGTGAGAAACGGCTTTAAAAAGCCTTAAATCATGGTATCATGTCATCGTGTGAAGCTGTCCCTTCAAATAATTCATATTTGTACAATTGTTTACTTTAAATAGATTTTAAAATGCACAGTAATCCATATAATGTTTACTTATAAAGTGTGTGTGTGTGTGTGTGTGTGTGTGTGTGTGTGTGTGTCCACTAGTCTTGGTCCATATCCAGCCTGGGCAGGACAGGGAGTAATTGTACGGTGAGTGTGAGAGCTGCCACACGGTAAACGGTGGTAATGGATGCAGAGACCTTCCATTATGTGAGCTGATAGGACAGGCGGGACGCTGAGCAGCATGTTGTTTGACAGAAACAGCTGCTGCTATCTCTACAGGCTTATATTGTTGACAATGGAAGAAGCCAAAGTATAAGAGCTACTCAATAAATTCTGTGCTTATGGTCTGATGAATGGCTGGCTAGATTGCCGAGAAATTCCTTCTTCTGATTTTAGAATTTCTGCCTTTTCCTTGAGTGCTCCTGATTGATGATTGATGGAACGACCTTCAACACGGCGTAAAGATCGATGAATGAATGAATATTTCTTGATCTTATGTCACTGTTAAACTAATTAACTTTTTATAAAGTTGTTATTAAATTATGTTTAATGTTATTACAAGGTATAAATATACCTGAAAACACATGTATTGTACTTGCCCTTTAGGAGGAAATCACACAAAGTTGCAAAAGTGAAGCTGAACATGCTGTGGGCATTTCATTTTGTTCATTCATAGCAAATTAAAAATACGTATATTTCTTTAACTAATCAGGTGATTTTTGTGTTTGAAGCACACAGATGGTTTGTGTTTGCGGTGGCTTTCATCTTGTGCCAGCGTTGGTCTTTGTGTTTGGCACTCAGCATCAGGCTGTATCTTCGGGGCATTTACAGCAGGTACAGTGACAGTCCGTCTGCTTCATTTACTGTCCCAACAAAGCGCAGCTGTTCTGATTCCTGCTGCCTATTTAACAGACCAACACAAACAGCTGGTTGGTTGTGTTACTTGGTGGTCAAATAACAACAAATATATATTTTGTATTTAACATTAAATGCCAAACCTCATTGGTATTTTGCTTCCTTTTCTACAACCATGGCACTAATGGCACAAAAAACAACAAGTACATTTATATTATCATGACTTTGTTAGAGCTGTTTTCACTCTAACAGGGAATTAACTAGCTAGGGCCCCGCCTCAGCGGCGGTTTTGTCTCAGCGTTGGGGAATGGTTGGTGGAGATTTAGCCTGGATGAAGCGGTTTGGGGAAGGCTAGGTTGAGGGTCCACTGCGGCTCCCGGGCCTTGCAGACCCCCTGTGTCCATATGGGACGGGAAGATGGTGACTATGAGGGAAGATCACCCTAAAGTAAAATGGTTTTAACAGAGGAAGGGTGGGATGCGGAAGCGTGAGCGTGAGCAAGCCGAGGTTTAGTGTGGGTGGGTCTATATAGGAATGTGGCCGGAAGTGGGGGAGTGGCTGAGGTGTGGCCCTGCTTCTGAAATTCAGCTAATGTTTTTAGCTTCCAATTAACTAGCTAGGGCCCCGCCTCAGCGGCGGTTTTGTCTCAGCGTTGGGGAATGGTTGGTGGAGATTTAGCCTGGATGAAGCGGTTTGGGGAAAGGCTAGGTTGAGGGTCCACTGCGGCTCCCGGGCCTTGCAGACCCCCAAGAAGCCCTCCCAAGGAAGCAAGGCTGCCTGCCCGTGCGCAGGTTGTTGGAGCTGTGGCGAGTGTAGATTTGGTAGGCGTGGTGGAGACTAGGGTTAGACTGGCTGGATGAGACGTGAATTCTTAGCATCGCAGGAAGCCGAAGAAGCAAGTGGAACATGGATTCTAGGGTGCGTGCCGGGTGGACGGGAAGGCGATTGGAGCGGAGGGTGGCGACGCAGCGAGGAACGAGATGGGAGGTTAGCGGAAGACCGCGAGGAGTCGGCGGAGGCGTTTGGCGCTGGAGGCCTTTGGAGAGCAAAGACGACTGAGAGAACGTTGTGGGGGAGCAGGGGGAGACGGTGAGTAGTTTCGCGAAGAAGTTGATGCCGCTGAGGTAAACCTTGATATAGGATGTCTTGGTGCGGATAGTCAAGGGGCATGATAGGTGAAGCTGCATAGGGAGGCCGCGTCGAAGGAAGGGAACGCTTCTTCTTCTATCTCTTCTCTCGATGTCGGACAGGTGTCTGCAGGAGGCCGGAGCTTCTGGACTTCTGGGATGGGAAGTGAGAAAGCCACGGCGTTGTGGTGGCCTGGACGTGGGCTGCATCGAGAACGCACCCTCGACGGATGGGTGTCCCCGCGTCCTTTGGTGATTGGATAAACGACCGCTAGGTTGTCAGGAGTTAAGATATGGACTCGCTGGCCCGATCGCGGCCCCGCGTGATGGCTGCGGCTACTATTGTTCGGGTTTGGTAGCATGGAGGAAAAGCAACTTGCATTGCTTGTGAGGTCCGAGGGCTGATCTATGGCAAGACGTCGTTGAAACCCCCAAAAACGGCAGGGGGAGTGGCATCGTTGTGTGGACCAGTTGTGTGGGTCCGTCGCTGGAAGTAGACGGCGTGGGGCACTGGCATCACTGCCGGGTTCCTTGGCTAAGGCGACTTGCTGTGGTTGCTGTAGGTAGCAGGCGGGGGGCACTGGCATCTCGGTGTCAGGTGACTCGGCTAAGGCGACTTGCTGTGGTTGCTGTAGGTAGCAGGCGGGGGGCACTGGCTAGGCAACTTGCTGTGGTCGCTTTTTCCTCTCTCTTTCTCTCTTCTCTATTTTTGCTTTCCCTTTCTGTCTCTACTCTTCTTTTTCCTTTCTCTCTTCTCTTGTCTTGTCTCGTTTCTTGCTGGAGTTAGACGGCGGGGGGCACTGGCATCCCGGTGCCAGGTGGCCTGGCTAGGCAACTTGCTGTGGTCACTGAAGGTAAACGGCGGGGGGTGTACTGGCATCACTGCCGGGTTCCTTGGCTAAGGCAACTTGCTGTGGTTGCTGTAGGTAGCAGGCGGTGGGCACTGGCATCCCGGTGCCAGGTGTCCGGGGATGACCACGAATTGCTGCGGGCGCCGTGTGTTTCTGTATCGTCGTGTCGGTTTACATAGCCATGCTGCGTAGGTTATATTTACGCGTGTATGCGTTATGTAGCAGCGAAGGCACGAATTGGATGAGCGGAGGATTGGATTTGGATTGGATTTTTAACACTCTTATAGTGTTCTTAGCAGGCGCACTGGGGGGCTGGAGTCGTCGGAGATTCTTGGTTGTCGGAGGTTCGTTCCCGAGTGCTGTGTCTGGAGCGAGCGAAGAAGGAGAGGCTGGATTTACGTTTCCGTACGTCTGGAGGTGGCGGGTCTCCCTCTGCCACCGAGATGTGAGTTCTTGGAGGACGGCCGTGGGTCTGAATCTTCGTACTGTCGGATTCTGGCGGGTGGATGCAGCTGGTCAGCGTGGTGGAGATCTGCGGGTTTGGCTGCGTTGAGCTGCCTGGACCCTCTAGATCAGGGGTGTCAAACATACGGCCCGCGGGCCGGATGCGGCCCGCCACGTCGTTTTATGTGGCCCGCGAATCCGCCAGCAAAAAAAAAAAAAAAAAATCTTTTTTTTACATTTTTTTTTTACAAAAATTTAAAGTTAGACTTGAAAATAAAAATATCCCCATGGTCGAAATTATGAGATAGAAAGTCGAAATGATGAGATAGCATGTTGTCTGTGTAACATTAAAACTATCACAACAGGTGGACAGGAGAGGCAACAGCCCATAAAGAGGTTTTCCAACAAGTGATCGGGTCTTTCTCAACATGCTACTTCTCTGTACTTGTAAACTCGTGGACTTGTGAAACGTCATCAGTCTCAGCCCAAGTACTGTTCCAATTCAAAGTTCACATCAAGCCAAGCACGGTCCAAATGCCCGGATGTGGCTCGCTACAGCCCAGTCATGCTTAAAGGTGTGTGAGCAGCTGTGCTCTGACCAGATACAGACTTTTAAAAGTTCAGTTTGTGAAGAAACACCATCGCAGACCGAGTTCAGGAACTAGCAGCTAATCTAACAACACAGCTAGCTAAGAGACGAGCAGGTACTCGTCTTCTTCATTAGCTGTTGATGAAAGCACAGACAACACGGACACATCATCTATCCGTGTTCATAAGACCTGACTCTCAGGAGCTCTTGGATGTAGCTGCCATGCACGGGACGATGACGGGGAGACATTAGTGATGCAGAGGTGACAACAATAGCTTTGAACAAAGTTAATGTAATAACTTGTTCTTGATGATATTAGTCTTTGTTATTTTCTTTAATAGTTTGATCTTTGATAGAGTAATGTGGGTTTCTTAACCCTAAATTAAAATGATTTATGTTATAATAACAGAAATGTGCTTAAATATAATTTTACATTCATATAACTGCATGTACAATCTTTTTACACTTGAATAAACAATAATCAAATGTAGAGACAGTTGTTTAACAATATGTTAGGAGTAGTTACATTTATACAGTCTTACATTTACAACCGGCCCTTTGAGGGCGACCATGATGCTGATGTGGCCCCAGAGGGAACATGAGTTTGACACCCCTGCTCTAGATGGCTTTTTCGCGGCTTCTCGTGGGCGGCAGTCGGATGGGCTGATGAACGGCAGGCCCATGTTGGCGAGGTAAGGTTTCTGCGTGGCGTTCCGGTTGCGAGTGCGGAAAGCGTGAGCAGTCCCATGCGGAAGCGTGAGCATGATGAGGTTTCGTGTGGGTGGGTCTATATAGGAATGTGGCCGGAAGTAGGGGAGTGGCTGAGGTGTGGCCCTGCTCCTGAAATTCAGCTAATGTTTTTAGCTTCTAAAATAAAAAGAATGACTTTGATTCTCAGGCTCCACGTGAGTACGTTTCTGCTTTTACGTGCAACAAAATAAGTTTCCATTCATTTCCATTAAAATGAAACGAGTGGTCTGAGTGGTGTAATCCATCACTCAGGTCTGCATTTACTTTTGTAAAAGTTAAATTGTTATTAAGTGGTGGTGCAGTGCAGACTTTAAATTACACTGGTCTTTTCAAAAAGGTGACAGAGATGCAAATCCAGGCAAAGGCTCCAATTTATGCATAAATAGATTCAAATAAAAAATGTTTCCTTCTGAAAGCTACGAGTGACGGAGTCCTATTTCCCTCCTTATTGGACAAACATTTTTAGAATAACACAAATATGTGACTTTTTTTGCTAAAAATATTTACTTTCATATAAACCTGTGACTGCACACTGACAATCTTTACTAATAAACCAGTCGTGCACGTGTCAAAGACAAGCACTGCTGCTGGGGACTGAAGCAGCAGCTTTGGTAATGTCCTTTAATAAGGAACATTTAAAAAAAACACTTTACCAAAGGTCTACAGGTCACAATGGGCTATACAACTGAAAACCTCTTACTCTATGAAACAGAAAATACCAAAATGCATATAATAATACAAAATGTAACATTTCACTTAAGTAAGTTCTACCTTGGCTGTATGGCAATGTAAATGAATGTAAATGTGTGTGTGTGTGTGTGTGTGTGTGTGTGTGTGTGTGTGTGTGTGTGTGTGTGTGTGTGTGTGTGTGTGTGTGTGTGTGTGTGTGTGTGTGTGTGTGTGTGTGTGCACGTGCTTCATGCCACACCTGCATAACCTACATTCAAAAGGTCTGGACGCGATACTAGTCGAGTATCAGTCAGAATCAGTCCACTTCAAGTCCAATGTCTTACTTCTTACAGTAACACACCTCAGAGAGCACGTGTGAAGCCCCCGCTGTGGGACGAGAGGCTGAGCACAGCCATCCATCAGGGTCTGATGTTTATAGACCTGGCTCTGGCTCTCAGGAGCCCCGGCCCATAGACGAGCTTATCTAACTGAGCAATATGGTGAGACAGCTCCCTGTGCTCTGAGAGGAGGAGGACTTGCAATAAACAGGTGCTCCTCCCTCACCCCACTCCCCCAAACCTCCCCCTTTTGTCTTTTAGTTTGGTTGAGTTTTGTGTCTCTTAGTTATTTTCTGCTATTTGTAAATGTAACTTGTATAAAAGTATAAAAACTTGTCTTGCTGATTGACTAAAAGTCAGAAACATATCAGCGCTTTTTCTATAAAATGATCTTTTAGTGGTTGTTTCACTCTCTGCTGCTCATCGTGTTAATGTTCAGGACACGACGACATAAAAGTGACACATTTATGAACCTTTGTGTGAAATAGTCTCATATATGAAAAATATCACAAGTATGTAAACGTGTGAATTGTGAACACATGGATTAAATATATTGTCATGCGTGCATCACTTCTGATCTGTGATCTGTATCACCTAGAAGTTATATGAATGTATTTTTATTAGCATTTATCAGTTTAAGCTAATGCTGGACGGTCGGGTCTATGAAGCTAACGTTAGCTAACCAACAAAGCAGCTTTAGTTCAGATAAACTTGTTTAAACTTGGTCTCAACACTCAAAAGTCAGTCCTAGTGGATTAATATACACTGATAACTAAAATATTACCAATATTAGCATAAACATCGGTGTGTGTGTGTGTGTGTGTGGGGGGGGGGGGGGGGTTCGGAAAGTCTCTATGGTAAAATACATTGAAAACAACAGTGGTTTAGAACAGGGGCGTCGTTAGGCTGAAGCCCCCCTAAAATGTTCTTCAGCCCCCCCAAATAATTTGGCATTATTGGATTTAAAAAAAATATATATATTGTGGATTATTTTTTTATGTCATTAAATTAAACTATTGTTTCTCACATGGACAAGTTATTTATAACTCTAACATGCTACATATGTACGTGCGTTCTGGTTTGTATGTTTTCTCCCCCTTCAAATTACAATCCAATAGCCTATCATCATACTTAACAATATAAACCCCAGGCACTAGGACCTTGGGGAGGCTGCTGCGCTGGCTTTCTCACTCTGCCAAGTAACGTCTCTCGTCAACGACAGCCAGGATTATAGCCGAGGAGTTCAGCTCAAAGTCAATGATGCACGGAGTGAAATTGTAAGTACAGGTAGTTACAGAATGTGGCTATCTGTAGTTGTTAACGATTGTTACCTGCTTAAATTTAGGTTTACTTCAGGCAAATGAAAGGGAATATTGTAGTGGGCTATGTTAACACTAAGCTAGCTAGCTAGCTAGCTATTTTGTTAGAAACTGTCTCCAATGAGCAAGACTATGAACGAGCAAATTCGAAATACAAGAAATAACTATCGACATCTCTCTATTCTTTTCATTAATATACATCTCTAGTATTTCGAAACAATAATATCAGTCCCTATATAATGTTGTTGTTTATAATCAGTTAATGCTAATGAAAACTAAATGTCATAGTGTCCCTCATAACGCTATTGTACCGGTATATCATCCAATTCATTGACCAGATGGATATAAGAAGATTCTTTAGGAGAGGTGGCAGCTCCGCCCAGTCAGATGAGAGAGAGAAGCAGGAGACTGACAGGGCTGAAGGAGCCGGTGTGATGGAGGTTAGTGGTCTACAGGTCTAGAAGGAAACGAGTGGAGTTTTTTTATTTTCTTCTACTGTGGTAGAAATGTATAGGCATTTGTTGTCAGGCCTAGGCTACTCCAAGGCATAGCCTAAACTGTCTGAAACAATGGATATCTGCGGCCCCAAATGGGCCCCAAAAAAAATTGCCGCTCGGTGCACACGTAAACATGCCGCTCCCCTTGGGGCTAAGCCCCCCCTTTCTTTGAATCCTAGAAACGCCCCTGATATAACCTTACATGGGAACAATACAATTATCAGGCCAGGTTACTGACGTTACAATGGCGCTAAACCGCTAGCGCGTGAATAGCCTCGTTTAGCTAATGATGCTAGCCTTAGTTAGCCGCCCTACGTTTCAGTATTAAACACTTTATAAACATGAAAACATGGCACAGCAAAAGCGAGCGAACTTAATATAAATGTATATGGCACGTGTGTACTTCTCTCACCTGTGACAAGACAGTCTCAGATGAATATCTGCTTCTGTGATCTCGATTGTCCTTTCTGGTCTAGCTCGCTCATTTTAGACAATAATTACAGCGCCAGTCACACCAAAACCCGATACTGCCACCTATTGGCGAAAATGAGTATCGCCCTGCAGCTACTTTAGGTGAAAGTAGGTGAGTTTAAAAGTCACACAAAGCGTTTTAAATGAAACTCATTACTTGGTTGAGTTTTACTTACTTTGCATTTTGTAGTCGGGTTAGCAGGTTAGCCGGGTGAGTTCTCTCTCCAACTGTTCGAAGTGCTATTTCTTTATAAAATTGACCGGGAGGAATTTCTACTATTCTCCCGTCTGGAGCCCAACGTGCACTTTTGAATAGTTGTGAGAAAACCTACGCTACAGGCTGTATAAATAACAGAAAAAGCATAACCATGCTTTGTTTACTCTTCATCATGGCTAATGTCACCATCATGTTATAATATTGTTGTTGTTTTTTCAGATTATTTAAAGCATTTACAGTGGGAGGGAGCGGAAGGAGTTTGGGACCCATAGAGGCCACGTCCTGCAGCCGATGTTGAAGGCTCTGAAATAATAATCATATTTTATTGTTACACCACTAAAATACATACTCATAATAATGTTTATGCGTCACAATAGTTAATACATTCTGATTCATACGTGAATTCAAATGCAAAATCGGTATGTGCTGACCAGGAGACGGGGGAAGATGGCGGTGTTCCTCAGTAGGCAGGCTCGGTGGTGATGTTCTGGTCCTGCTGGCAGGCAGCCAGGGACCGTGAGAGGCACAAGAGGGGACAGAGCGGGATGAGGTGTTAATTCAGTAACTCCAGCGACAACTGTACATGTTTAAGACTTTATTTAAAACGTATGCACGACATCTACAACAATGGCCACACGTCTTCCGTTCCTCTAGAACTAACTGCGCACTAGTTAACTCAGTACTTAACAAACTCCCCTTTCTCTTTAAAGAAAAACATAATCACAAAAAACAAACATTTGTTTTTTAGAACCTTAAACATATAAACACAGGTTTAAACTTGCAACTTTAATGACTAGAGTTTGAGGGTAGTAAGGCTTTTGTTGATTAGCTCGTTTAGCCTTTAAGTTGCCATACACCTTCGCTGAGAGCCCTCAGCAGAACAAGTGCAGATGTCCCCTTCTTAGTCAAGCAGTCAGCGAGCTGTTCCCTGGAGGCTGACCACATGATCTGCTGGATGGTCCCAGAGTGGACGAGCTCCTTGACGCTGCTGATTTCGAGGCGGAGTCTCTTTTCAGTGACTGTTTTGGTGGACTTGACAGCATCAAGAAGAGAGTGATTGTCCGTTACACACACAATGGGCAAATTGTTCCGTGTGCAATCACCTGTGGTAAGTTCTGAGTAGAGTGTAGCCAAAAAGACTGCACTGTCAATGCCATCTGCAAGTGCCAAAGTCTCTCCTGCTAAGGTGCTTCGGACAACTCTCCTGATCCTCTTTGACTGCCAGCATTTGGGTGAAAATCTTCCATTCTCTCCCATAAGCATGACCAGGTGTCCGCCTTGAGTGCCTCCGTCTGGAAGGTTTCCCATCGAGGAATCACTGAACACCACTAGTTTCAGCGAGCTGTCTTTTCCCAAGTGCTGAAACCTCAAGGTCACATCTTCTGATTTCAGTTTCCTGACAAGTTTGTTTGCACAGTGTAGAGTCTGAACAGTAGCATGCTTTGTACTTGATGCTAGGATGGATATGTCACACATTATGTCGGGTCTACTCTGCCTTGCTACCCACAATATTTGGCCAAATTTCGACTTTAACATGTCAGTTTCAGTGTCTGTTAGAGGAGCCTCTCGCTGTGTGGCTCTGTTGGGGTCCACAGGAATGGGTTGTAGATTCTTTATGTAGATACTTTGTTGCACTTGTATCTCATCCTCTAAAGAGTGAACCTCCATTCCAATGTAGCTGAAGCTGTTGTGCTCTTCACGGCCAACTTCAAAAGCAACTTTCAAGTTAGGGATGACTGTTGTGGAAAATGTTTCTGAACCACCCCAGATGAAATCATCCACGTGACAAGCAAGGAGTCCCATCACATTGTAGGAGTCATCCAGCCAGTAGAACACTGCTGGATCAACTTGTGACACAGTAGCTCCCAACTGCTGCATAGTGTCTTTCACTCTGTTGTACCAATACAGAGAAGCATCTGCTAGGCCATAAACACACTTTTTTAACTTCCATAGAATTCCTTTGCTCTGAGCTTCTTGGGGAGGACGGATATAGACATTTCGGGTTAACTCTTTGCCTTGTAAAAAGGCTGCTTTAATGTCCATAGAGTTTAGCTGCCATTTCTTTTGGCATATCACTGCCATAATCATTTTTAGAGACTCAGAGGCACATGTAGGTGAGTCTTTTGGGAGCTCCTGAGTGTTCATTTCTTCAAAGCCTCTTGCAACTAATCTAGCTTTAGGTACAACACCATCGGGTGTCTCCTTGAGTGTGCACACCCACCTCGTAGAGATGCATTTCTGGCCTTCATCTTTCACCTCTTCAAACACATCATTCTTTTTCCAGTTGCTGAATTCACTGTGTTTGGCAGACATGAAGGCATCATCATTCACAATAAGTATGTCTTCGTCAGGATGGCTAGCACATAACTCGACATGCTCAGATGGGACCACTTGAAGATTGTGTACTTGTCCTAAGTCAACAGAAGCGGTAGTGCCAGAAATGTCCTCAGGCTCAATGTACTCCAAATTATACCAGTCTTTGTATGTTCCAGTGGCTTTTCCTGCCCTCCTGAGGATTTTTCCAGTGTGTGCTTGGCCACTCCCACTATCTGTGTATGTAACTACATGTCCAGTTTTCAGACTTAGGCCTTCACAAGTTGTGGTTGAGTTGTTCTGTGATGCGTCAGATTGACCATGGCTATCTCCTTCTGGCTGTCTTGGTGTGTGAGGGGGTTCACTGTTATCCTCACCATTTGTAGGCGTCTCTTCCTCACTTTCATTTTCAGTGTCATAATTATTCTCATTAAAGCCAGGTTCTGGTAATGTTGTATGATGTTCAGTCCCTTCCAGGTGAATGTCCCTTTCTCCCAGCACTGCTTGTGGGCTCTCTACTTTTCGAAGCCTGGAGTGATGTACGCGAACGTAAGTGCCTCCATGCCTCACAAATATCACTGCACCATCTTGGCCGATGACCACACCTGGACCTTTCTATTCTGTACAATCCACCCGTTTGTAGTAGACTTTGTCCCCTGTTTCGTATCGGTCATCAATGGGCCGCAGTTGTTTACGAAGGGCTCTTTGGATCCTTTCAGAGGACTCAGCTTCTGTAAATGCTCTCCTTGCAGCATGTAATGTTGTGATATGCTGGGCTATCCAAGTACCCATATTAGTACCTTCCAGAGCCGGTGGCTTGTTAGTGAGAACTGAAGGCAGATTTGGGTTTTGTCCAAATACCAGCTGGTAGGGACTGTAGCCATGCACGTTGTGCATAGAGTTCTTTGCCATCAGGGCCCAGTCTAGGGCCATCCTCCAGTCACATCCATTGTCCCTCTTCACTTTCATCAGGATTTCAGTGAGGGTTTGATTATGCCTTTCCAAAAGTCCATTGCTCCATGGGCTGTAAGCTGCAGTTGTTTTCACTTCAATGTTGAAGCTTTCAGCCATGTTCCTCATATCTTCGTTGTTGAATTCACCCCCATTGTCACTGAACAGTCTGCGTGGAGGACCATGAACACTTATCCAGCAATGTATAAAGTGCTTCACAATCTCCCTGGGTTTCTTGGTGGTGACGATACTCCCTGCACTGAAGCGTGTGAAGTGGTCAATTGCATGCAGATACCACACTCCCGGCTCTAGCTCATGCAAATCCACAGCTACAGTTTCATTGTAGGTTGAGGCCATGGGCAAACCCACCGCTGGCTTTGGCTCTGGTTTGCTATATCCTATGTCCTTAAGAATTGTGGTGCATTCATCATCAGCATTACCTGAGCAGGCCAGTAGTTTTTTCAGTCTGTCAACAGAGGCGTGTCCAAATTGCTTGTGTAGTTTCAACAGAACTTTCTGTTTTTCTTTTGTTGTCATGTTTTCTGTCACAGTGAGAATGTCATCCTCATTCTGGAGCTCATGTTCATCTGGGTTACTCTCATCTCTGATGTTCACACAGTAATGTCCTGAAGATGTTAGTTCAAGTTTCACTGGCTGTTTAAACATTGTGGCTTTGTCATTTTCAATGTCTAAAACAGCACCTGCTCTTTTCAGTGAAGTTTTGCTTAAAAGCAATGGGATATCTACTGGGACCACTTCTGTTTCAATTGTACATCTAGTCTGTCCTATCATGGCTGGGATTTTCACTTTCTTTGTAGAATGAACAACTCTCCCATCACCAAACTTGAATGCTCTTACACTCTTTGTGTCCTCCATTTTCAATAACTCACGTTGTGTTAGTCCACTCACATAATGATCAAACCATTTTTCTCCACACACAGTTCTAGTGCAAGCTGTGTCAATGACAGCTGATCCTAGAGACTCAACCATGAATATCTCTGTGTCAGACAACGATTCTTTTGACAACAAAGTAATGTTGCATTCTTCAACATCTGTCACTTTCTCATCCTCTGTTAATTTTGCATGTGTCACGGGGCATTGTGAAGGACTCAAGTGCAGACCAGGCAGAGTAGTGTGTAAACGAATATTTATTAAACAAACAACACAGGAAACTCACAGGACATAACAGGGGATCCACGGACAAGACAGGAGACGAAGGGGATAATCCGGCAGAAACGGGCAGGCAGACGGAAAAAACGGGAACAGGACGGGAAAACCGGGCAGGAAGGCATGAAGCACATGGGGTAACAAGAAGCAATGACCTGGCAGTGAGTGTGTGTGAGGCAGGGGTTTAAATAGTGACTGAAACAGGTGAGCAGGTGAGAGTAGTGAGCTTGATGAGGTGAGAGTGGAAGACAGGTGCGCTGAATGATGGAGTGCTTGATTACTAACCAGAGACAGGTGAAGGGAGTGCAGACAGGTAGAGTGAGGAGCTACAAAAAGACACAGGAGGCAAAGCCTAATCGTGACAGCATGTTCATTTTTGTGAGGACAATCCTTTGCCCAGTGATATGTGCTTTGGCAGACTGCACATCTTGATCTTTTTCCATATCTGTCGAGTGGATTCGTCCCTTGAACAGCCGTATGGATCTGTGGGCTTCACCTGAAATTACTTTCACGCTTGCCGGTAAACCGTGTGTAGTAGGCACAGTCGGCAGCACCCCCACGGAGCTCATTAGCTCCCTCTTGTGGAGAATTATTGCCAAAGATTCTCTTCAAGGCTGACTTCATGTTTACAGACGAAAGGTCTGGACACGCGGTAAGTGCTAATTGTTTGTCTTTAACATTAAGTCCTGCAGTATTAAGTAGCTTGAAAGCTAACACAGCATCTGGAAGCTCCATCTTGAACTTACGTATTCTGTTGTACCGGCGCTCAAACTCGACAATGTAATCGACCATGGAGACACCATTTTCTCTTGTGATCCGGTCAAACTCCGTGTACCCCTCGTACTGGCGATCCTTTTCCTCTTTCAAAAACACAGTGTCCAATTTCGTGAGAAGTATATTCATTCCTTCATCGTCGTTCAAATCCACTGCAGCAATTTCTAGTGCACTATCCCTCGCTCTTCCCGTCAGTGATAAAGCGACCGCCAAGGCCTGTTTCTTCTTCTCGAGGTCCGTCACCAGCCTCCAAATTTCAACTTAATTTTTCCAGCTCTCGTAAGACTTATTCTCGTCAAACGGCGGGGGAACTTTGTAATTGCCAGCCGCCATCCTCTGCTACCATGTTCATTCAGTAACTCCAGCGACAACTGTACATGTTTAAGACTTTATTTAAAACGTATGCACGACATCTACAACAATGGCCACACGTCTTCCGTTCCTCTAGAACTAACTGCCTTACACGCATGCGCACTAGTTAAGTGGGCCAGGTCTACTGTTATCCGGCCTGATGTTACCAGGGGATGGGTGATGTAGGGATTGGGAGGAGGAGGGGCAGGTGGAGGTTGGTTCTGGGGATAGGGGCTGGGGAAAGGGGATGCTGGGAGGGGAGGGCAACATCAGGCGCAGCCCAGGAAGATGCCGATGGGGTTGGCGGAGGTGGTGAGGAGGCCCCACGCCGCGGCCCGGACGGCATGACCTGTGACCAGTCGATGGCCATTGTGTCCAGAGGGTAGAGGCCACACCTCCTGAACCCAGTCACCACCAGTCTCCGATCCTGCACCCTCTGGTAGGAGTCTCTTAGGACCCTTGAAACAGCTCCATCTGCTTCCTGACCAACCCTATGAACTCCAGACCGACACGTTAGCCTCTCTGTTTTGCATTGACGGATGAAACCAGTTCACGCTAGCTTGTTAGCTTGCATCTAGCAGCACACATTGGCTTTCAAAACATTTAAAAATAAATCTTTCAGTTGTAGGCCCCATGTGGATTTGGGTAAGGTATATTATGTGGCACAGGATGCTTTGAATAAATTAGGAGGGATAAAAAAGTCAGAAATTCGTATTTTTAATATTGTCAGCTTGAGTACACACGTGGTGGTACTGGCCTTAAACTCTTCCTACCACAACATGTGCTAATCCTGTTTTATTCCCTACTATGACTCACTTTGGTTTCTCTCTTCACTTATAATCAACTACAGCTCTGACGTATCATAAAGTCTGTAATAAGCATTAATTAATAGGTAATGCAGCCCTTATAAATCCTAGGATGCTTACATAATTGTGTGAATAAGACTATAGAAGTGTTAGTAATAGTGTTATGAACATGTTTGATTATGACATTTATAAGTACTTACAGTTGAAAGATTTAAAAACATTAATAGAAGCCATAAGCATTTATTATAATAATTTATAATACAATTACAAACCTATTTATTGAGTTTACCTAACTTACATATATCATTTTTAAACCCTTACTGGCCTTTTTTTTGTTGGGGGGGGGGGGGGGGGCGCCAAATTATGAGATACTTTAACACAACAGCCGTAGAAGCAGCTCACAGGTTACCCTACATTTGACATAAATGGATTGTGAGTACATGGAAGACTACTTTAAACGTGGCTTTACAACACATGAAATAGATATAAACTGTATTCATCCCCAGGGGGACATTTGTTTGTAGCAGCAGCAAGTTACAGAGTAGAATAAAATATGAAGTATGGAAATGCACAATATATACAGTACAATAAAATAACAGAGCAGATATTGAATTGAAGAAATAGAATAAAAATAAAAATGCACAGTATATACATTGAATTAGAATGGTATCAAATAAACAACTAGGTACACTAAACAAACTGAACAGTAGTGCAAGGATCATGGTATTAAATTAACAACTAGGTAAACTAAATAAACTAAACAGTAGTGCAAGGATTGTTATGATGTGGTGTGTTCACGGACCCAAATGCAGACACAGGACAGCTGATAACTTTCTCAAACCAGGATTTATTCACAGGCAGAGGAACACAGGAAAGAACAAAGTCCAAGCTCTGGGAGAGAGCTCCGCTATCCCTCGAAGCGGCAGACGAAGCCGGCAGCAAACAGTCACGTCAGAAGCCGGAAAGTGGCTCCGCTGCGTCCGCGGCTGGAAGGCAGGCAGGCAGGCTGGGTCGACTGTGTGAAAACCCGAGGCTCGACACAGGATCGACAAGACTTCACAGCTGATCTCCGAGGAACAAACTGGGAAGCTTCTTCGCACAGGTGAGACCCGAGGCTCGACACTGGACGGCAGGTAACGAAAACAAAACGGGTAGTTAGAACCGGAAACTGACAAGGTGAAAGACGGACTACTCACGGGTCGGAATACCAGGTAGGTAAACGGACGGATTGACAGCTAGGACGAGAATGACCGGAGTATTTATGACGGCTGGAGATGATCACGGGAGATGAGGCACAGCTGTGCCTCCGGAGAGAGGCGCGGCAGTGGGCGGGACACGGAGAAGGAGACTACTGAGGGAAACACAACAGGGTTAGACATAAATCCTCACAAGGATCATGGTATAAAATGAACTAGGTAAACTAAACAAACTGAACAGTAGTAGGATCATGGTATCAAATGAACTAGGTAAACTAAACAAACTGAACAGTAGTAGGATCATGGTATAAAATGAACTAGGTACACTAAACAAACTGAACAGTAGTGCAAGGATCACCAACAACAGCAAGCAGGTGTTGTAGTCATTTGAAGGATGATGATCTGGCCAGAGGTGATTTGTTATAAAGTCTTATAGCAGAGGGCAGGAATGTTCTCCTGTATCTGTCCTTGTGACAGCGGAGCTGGATCAGTCTGTTGGAGAAAGTGCTCTTCTGTCCCTGCAGTAGATGGTGGAGAGGGTGATCTGGGTTATCCAATATGGATAATAGTTTCTTCAGTGTTCTCCTCTCCACCACCTGTTCCAGATTGTCTTGTTTGCAGCCAATGATGGAGCCGGCCTTCTTAACTAGTTTATTAAGTCTGTTGGTGTCTCCGGCTCCAATGCTGCTCCCCCAGCAGACTACGGAGAAGTACAGTGCACTGGCCACAACAGACTGGTAGAACATCTCCAACATCTTGCTGCACACGTCGAAGGATCAAAGTTTCCTCAAGAAAAAGAGTTGACTCATCCCCTTCTTGTACACAGCGTTGATGTTGGTCTTCCAGTTCAGTCTGTTCTTAGAACACAGTTCTTAGTCGTTGGTACAACACTTCTCTGTATATGACATCACCTCTACTGGTGTTACTTACTTCCTGCTTCCTTACAGAGCAGTCGCTTTTACTGCTTGCTCTTGCCTCTGCTTACATTTTCTTGCTTTCTTGTTTTTCTTTTTGTTTTTTAGTTTTTTTTACTCAAATTGCCAGATATATCACATATATCACACTTCAACGTTTGAGTGAAGACGAATCCTGAAAGTCGTCGAGCTATTTGGGTTGTTGGCTAATGCTAACTAGCAGCTAAGCTAAAGCTAAGTAGCAGCAAGATGCCTCCCTTCTCCACGGATGACTACCACAAACTCCTGCAGAAGATTGCAGTCTTGGAAACAAAAATCCACCGACTAGAAGTAACCGTGGAGGTAAATGGACTGTGTGGGAATGATATCACTTTACCATGGACTCAAAACATTGGACAAATGCAAGCGAAGACACAGCTAACTAGCACCACCAGGCCTACCAAGAAACAGGAGGAGAGAGCAGATATGTATCTTCAAATGGTAGTCCTCCCTGGAACTCTCTCGGTGCAAAGCCGAAGAGAAAATCATACCCTCAGGATGTGGGAGGACGACCAACAGGCAGAGCCCAGCGCTCTGAGATTTGTGATGCGACTGGCTGGCCTGCACTACCACACAGGCAGAACTCCTCCTCAACCCCTGCACTCAGACGGACAAAGCCATGGACAGCTGAGAAAAGCAAAACCAGCAAAAAATCTCCACAACCAAGCTTACAACTTCAAAACAGATTTGCTCCATTGTCGCAGGATCCTAAATCTCCATCTGATGACCTGGATAAGCAGCTATCTTCTCAAAGCAGGGTAAGAACTGAGAGTAAATGTGAGAGTGAAAGGCCGCAGGGAAAGCTAATGACTGGGCCTGAGACTCTGATTGTTGGTGACTATGCTGTAAAAGATGTCAGAACATTGTGCAGCAAGAATACCAAAATACTCTGCTTTCCGAAAGATATGGTCTCTAACATGAGAGACAAAATCCTGGACATCGTGGCTGACCATCCCACGGTGAAAAACATCATCGTACATACAGGAAGCTGTGCTATTGTGAAACAACAGTCTGAAGTTCTGAAGCGAGACTTTATTGATCTGTTAAACACAGTCAGCTCTGTCAAGGCTGAGGTGTTTATCAGTGGCCCTCTTCCACCAGTCAGAGGAGGAGATGAAGGATTCAGCAGCTGTTTGCACTGAACAAATGGCTGTCAACTGCATGTACTGACCATTCAGTACATTTTATCAACAAGTTGTACCTTTTCTGGGAATGCAGACATCTTTTTAAGGCAAATGAAGTTTGCCTGAACAAGTCAGGGGTAAAACTGTTTACCTCTAACCTATTTTTCTTCCTGCGTCATCCGTCTGTTCCCACTGCCAAGGACACGAGACAAGAGGAGTCTAAACAAGAGATAACCACACAGCATCGCCTTGGAGACCTTATGGGAAGGATTCCCCCGCCTAAGGACAGCCAAGAGGAGGAGTCTCCAACCTCATCATCAGGGACCGCCTCTGATCTCCCACTTTCTCCCCCTCTCCAAGAGGAGGAGTCTTTACCTCCCTCCCCAGCACCTACTTCCACCCCCCAGACTCCATCCAGGTCCCTTTCCTCTCTATTCACACTCTCCCCATCCTCCCCCCACCTGGAGTTCACTGACCACATGAAAGAGCTGGTCATTGCTGGAACCAAACACACTCCTCGCCTCACTCCTCGACGTACAGTTCCACCTCCGCATCCAGCCCCACCCCCGCCACTGGCTCCATGTCCTCAGACAGTTTTGACACAATCGGCAAAGTTAAAGCGCCCTGCCCCTCCCCCACCTCCACTACTGTCTCCCCTACCTGATAAAGGCAATAATTGATATCTTCTGGGTCCAGGCTACAAGGCTAATGACACCAATGATTCTCTCCAGGAAAAGTCGGGGCCCTGTATGCAGCTAGCCTTCTCAATTCCTGTCCTGATAGTTTATAGAAAAAGAAAGGAGAGGCTGCGAAGAAACAATAGTAAATCTGCAAACTTATTAAACTTAACATTCATTCCTCGTCAGCCTGTCCAAATGAATTGGGCAAATAAAGCTTTAACCACATTAAACTTAGCTTTATGAAATGTCAGGTCTCTGTCAGGAAAAACATTTTTAATCAATGATTTTATTGTTAGGCACAAACTGGACATTTTGTTTTTAACTGAAACTTGGTTAAACCAAGATAACAGAGCAGCTGTTCTTATTGAATCAACACCTCACAACTTCAGTTTCATGAGTGAAACAAGAGCGCAGAAGAAAGGAGGTGGAGTTGCTATTTTATTTAATGATTCTCTTCAATGCAAGCAGATGTCCTTTGGTCATTTTAGTTCTTTTGAATATGTGGCTCTGAATTCCACTCAAGCTTTATTCCTAAACATTTACAGACCACCTAAATACTGTGCAACCTTCTTTGATGAGTTTACTGAACTGCTGTCTATAATCTGGATTGATTTTGGCTGTGTTGTTATTGTTGGTGATTTTAATATCCATGTTGATAATCCCCAGGACAGAGGGTCTATAGAACTATGTGGTGTCCTTGAGAACTATGATCTGACTCAGCATGTGACAGGACCCACCCACACCAGGGGCACACTCTGGGACCTAATCATCACCAAAGATCTAAACATTTCCAAGGTTGCTGTGAGTGATGTTGCACTCTCTGATCATTTCTGTGTTTTCTTTGAGAGTGCAATCTCCTTGCACACAAATGTCCAAACCGAGGTTGTGAAAAAGCGTTACATCTCTGAAAACACCGGTGAACTATTTATTCAGAAGTTCTCCTCCACACCAGCCCTCTCTTGCATCTCAGTCAATGAGCTTGTAGATAGCTTCAATTCTAAAGTTAACAATGTTATTGATGCCATTGCACCCATTGCCATTTTTAATGTTTCAATGAATGTTCATGTGAAGCACTTTGAATTACCTTGTTGTTGAAATGTGCTATACAAATAAACTTGCCTTGTTGTCGATGGAGACACCCAGGTACTTGTACTCCTCCACCATGTCCACATCCTCTCCCAGAACTCTCAGCGGTTGTGGAGCCGTCGTCTTCCTCCTGAAGTCGACCACCATCTCTCTGGTCTTGGCCACGTTCAGCAGCAGGTGATTTCTACCGGCCCACTCTACAAAGTCATCCACTACTGCCCTGTACTCCTCCCGTCCGTCCCTTATACACCCGACCACTGCAGAGTCATCAGAGAACTTCTGCAGATGTCATGACCCCGAGTTGTACTGGAAGTCAGTGGTGTACAAGGTGAACAGGAAGGGAGACAGAACAGTTCCCTGTGGGGCTCCAGTATCACTGACCACCGT
Organism: Leptoclinus maculatus; assembly: GCA_032191485.1. Classification (NCBI taxonomy): domain Eukaryota; kingdom Metazoa; phylum Chordata; class Actinopteri; order Perciformes; family Stichaeidae; genus Leptoclinus; species Leptoclinus maculatus. The sequence continues at coordinate 17,991,574 of JAVDOI010000013.1, forward strand.
ATCAGACAGCACACGGCCCAGTCGGACAAACTGTGGTCTGCCTGTGAGGTAGTCAGTGATCCAGGAGACGGTGGACGTGTTAACCCCCACCACCTGCAGCTTCTCACTCGGCAGCACTGGTTGGATGGTGTTAAATGCACTGGAGAAATCAAAGAAATACTTCAATTGTTTGCTGTTTCACATGGGATTGTACTGAGCAAACGCACCCTTGAAAGGATTTTAAGCAAGAAGCAGCTCTGGAGTAGAAAGAATAAAACTGATGTGGCTGAGGTGGCAACCTTCATTAAACAGAAACTGGAAACATCTGGTCTGTCATGGTTACAGATGGATGCAGCAAAACTGTTGGTGTATTTTTATTTATTTTGTAACTTTTTAATGGTTTTCCATCGATTTCTGTCTCTACATGGTCGCGCGTTTACAATTCTCCTTTGCTCTCTGTATCGCACACGGCGGAGTTCCACCCCGATGCACAAACACACACACAGACACGTGCGCGCACACCCAGGTGAGCACACTCCCACCAGTTGGAAAATATGTCACGTCAACCACCTGAAAAGCAGACAACAATATCTGCGTTTTTTAAATGCTCCCATGTGGTGAAGATGGCAACACTCGCTGTCCTGGGAGTCCCCCCCACCCCCACACAAACAAGCAGCTAAAGTCCAGTCACCACCGGATAACAGGTTTTGACCCAGCTTGGCTGTCAGAGGGGAAATACTCCCCCTGGCTGTACAAGACTGATCTTGGTAAGTAAGTAAGTAAATACATACATACATGCATATGAAGGCAAATCACGGTCAAAATCCGAGAGCGCAAATGAGATCCACGCGCGCGCAAATCAAACAGCCGCGTGCGTATTTTACTTTGACGACTGCTTTTAACGTAACGATGGCCTGCCTCGGACGGCACTAGCCACTATTGGCCTATCTCGAACGATTCCGTCGTGGCGCACTTTCCGGTCATTTCGCTGTCATTTTCTTTGGCGATCGCCATCCAAGTGTAAATAATATTAATTCATACATATCAAAAAATCTACGTGTCAAATGTCATGAATATATATGGACGTTTACATGTCTAAATACTATAGGAAAGTGACTTTGATGAGAGAAAGCAGAAAGAACACTCGGTGACGCTCGGGCGACGGTGGAGTTGTTGAAGCGTGATATCTTATTGTGAAGGACAGAACTACGTTCCCGGATGTGTTGACAGCATTAATTGTAATTTTGGCGAACCTGTAACAAGCGAATATCCCCGAAAAACCAGCAGCACCCAGTGTTTACAACATGGATAGAAGTTTGGATGGATTAGGCCAATAGCGGCGCACGGCTAATTCACCGGCGTTAGCGTCCTTTTAACGACTCTGGTAAAGGCAAAGCTAACTTTAATAATTACAACGATATTTAGTTCGAAAGGTACGAAGTTAAACTTTAGTTTAACACCATTAAATCAACTGAAAACATTACACGATCATTTTTATCAATATTTTAAGTTAATTTTATTGGATCGATAGCTAAAAACTGTCCGGTTCGGGGTACATATCCCTTACATCACTTCGCAAGCAAGAGTCCCTCTCGCGCGAGCGAACGTCGCTAGCGAAACTTAAACCTGCTCGCTCGCGAAAATTAAACCTGCTCGCTCACGAGTCTTGTACCTGCTCACTCGCGAGTCTTGTACCTGCTCACTCACGAGTAGTTTTTCTTCTTGACAGTAAGTGGGCGGACCCAGTCTCCCTTGTATCTCTACATCTAATTGGTTACAATCCTGGTCTTTGGATAGACCGGATATCACTCTGACACAGACGCTAGGTCTGTTAGAGGTGGTTTTCAATCCGCCACTACTACACTACTGTACTCCACTACATCTCAGGATGTTCTACATTTGTCTGACAGGTTTTGTAAACTTTTCAGACTGTAGAGGCTGATGAAATACAAATTATGTTAATAGCGTTGTTAAATACAATAATTAAAAATGTGTTTCTCTTGTAAATGGAGTCAAGTTGCTCAGATTGGTTTACATTCACTCCATCATTCTATTACAGACAATGTGTGTTTGATAGTCAAACAGCTCAAAGAAACTCTTTGATCTTAATTGATTAAAACATGATGTGATCATATTTAATCATACTGTTGTGTTTACAGAGGAGATATAATGTAGTTGTATATAATATGAGCAACAATTTGGACCCGTTCAAGGATCTGGAGCCAAGATTAGGGACCACTGTTTGTATATTAACTGTTTGCCCAATTTAAATCACTGACAAGTAATTAGTGGATGAAAAAGTATTCAGATCCTTCACTGCAGTAAACGTACTAATAAGATAAGATAAGATAGACTTTATTGTCCCGAAGGAAATTTGTCTTGGAAACTGTTGGGGTCAAAAAAATCGAAATGACAAATTTTGTGTGCTCACAAAGTCTGGCATCCTCTGCTGAATGTGTGTGTGTGAACAGTCTGACACTAAGCACCACACTTGTTTCGTCTATTAGATATGAGCTGGCTGCAGAAAGAACACTTCAACACTGTTTACCCTAAATAAGCCATAATAAACCTATGGAGGCGTCAATACTACCATGACTTCCTGACTTCGATAAAAGTGACCTTTGTACGAGAACCAATTGTTACAGTGTCCAGATACGTAGCTGAATGAACGCAATTCATGTGTGTTCCTTTGTGACGTAAACCAATCCTGTGCCAATCATTGCATGTTGTTTACTCAGTATAAATATCAGAAGCTCAGAGTTAGAACTCCGAGTGGCCTTGGTGTACATATCCTGTATGTGAATCAACTCTATCTCCTTCTTTGTGTAGCGTGGCCTTAGGGGGGGGGGAGAAATTAAAGGGAACCAACAACGCCACCTGGAGACTTGCACCCCAGGAAATATAAACTTAACGAACCAAATATATATATATAGTCTTGAATTAATTAAGGACACACAGATTCATAACTGATATTTGACAGAGACGCGTTTCATAAAATTAACATGATATTTATTAAAGGAAAATCATTAAAACTACCAAAACATGCAGAACAAATGAACAGCTCAAACATGCACAACAAAAGCCAAAAAAGTAGAATGGAGGCAAAAACAAACAAACAAAATAAGGCAGCAAAACAGCAGCAGGTGAACCTACAAATGATAAAAGAGATTAAAAGGGCACACCATGCTGCAAAATAATACAAATTAAGAGGGTGACTACTTACCACCTCAAACAAGGGGTAAGTAGTCAGACGGCAACAAGAGGAGGAATACGTCTGAACTCACCACAACACCAGGGCAGGGGCCAGACAGGACTGAGGCCAGGACCACAGGTGCCTTTTAAGGGCTGGCACTAATTGGGGGGGGAGGAGCCTAGCCTGAGGGCTGCGTTCACAACCCTACACTCTCTCTGAGGAGTGTTCCCCACTACAATCGCAAAGAATAGATTAAATGTCCTGTGATTAATGATTTTCCATCGGTCTCAAGAGTGAATTTTTCCAACAGAAACATACAGTGTCTGCTGTTAAAACAATACAAATGACATATTGCATACATACATTACATGCACAGACTGCCACCAGCCAACAATACATTTCACACTACACACCTGTAGTGTATAGTTAAGATAATAAAAATAAATAAAAATCAGGGGTTAGGCTCTGGCTAGCTTGCCATTTAGGGCTTTGATGGACAGGGGGACAAGGGAGTTCTTAAAGCGGTTGAGCCTGCACTGGGGGACTCTGAAGCGTCTGCCTGAGGGAAGAAGCTGGTATTCAGGGTGGAGGACATGGGTGGGATCTGAAATAATCTTCTGGGCCTGTCTGATGATAGTTTCATCAAAGACAGCCTGGAGTGTGGGATGCTGTCTGACTCCCATGATTTTCATGGCTCTTTGTGTTAGCCGGGTGATCTGGGCTTTCAGCTGTACACTGAGGTTGCCAAACCAGGCTGAGATGCCAAAACGCAGGACGCTCTCAACTATGGTGTGGTAGAAGAGGAGCAAGACTTTCTGGTTGACACCAAAGACCCTCAGCCTACGAAGGAAGTGTAGCCGCTGTTGGATCCTAGTGCAGACATTTTCTACCTGAACACTCCATGTCACTTTATTGTCAATGTGTATGCCCAGGTATCTGTAGGAGTCAACCTGTGCTATGTTCTGGTCATGGATAACCACTGGTGAGTGGTCTCCATTGTATTTGGGGTCGAATACCATCTCCTCTGTTTTCTTGACGTTGAGGATGAGGAAATGTTTGTCGCACCACTGGACAAAGTTCTGAATCTCATGTTTGTACACAGCTGTACCTGATGTGTCAGACATGAGACCCAGGATGGCTGTATCATCAGAAAACTTGATCATGTAATTGTTAGCAGTGCTGCATATACATTCATTAGTGTACAGGGTGAACAGGACTGGTGAACCGACGCACCCCTCGGGGGGCGCCGGTGTTGACGGTCAAGGGTTCAGACAAGGTCCTGTTCACCCTGACCTGCTGGGTACGGTTGGTGAGGAATGAGTGGTACCACTCACCACAGGTAATACTATACTGATGAAACAATCCACTATGAGTAAAATACCTGCATTCAAAACGTTAGTCAAGTATGTTATTATCAGCAAAATGTACTTTAAGTGCAGAAAGTAAAAGTACCCGTGCAGTAAAATGTACATTATTTGCCCCTGACCTGTAGTGCAATCTGAAAATCTCCCCCTAGCATCTGTGTCAGAGTGATATCCGGTCTATCCAAAGACGAGGATTGTAACCAATTAGATGTAGAGATACAAGGGAGACTGGGTCCGCCCACTTACTGTCAAAAAGAAAAACTACTCCCAAGCGAGCAGGTTAAAGTTTTGCGAGCGACTTTTGCTCGCACGAGAGCAAAAGGGACTAAAATTCTCTACCTGGTTACAAAAACATATTTAAAAAAAGGTTTCATACCTTCCTGACAGCCATAGCAACAGTAACTATGGAGGGTGGGCAAAGCCTTGTGGGTCTGACCTGACATTCCATGACATCATCATAGAAACAGTAACCATGGTGGGAGGAGCTAAGCAAGCAGTCAGTTTAAGTTTCCAGAGTCTTGTGGCTTTGAACTGACATTCCATGACATCATCATAGAAACAGTAACCATGGTGGGCGGAGCTAAGCAGTCAGTTTAAGTTTCCAGAGCCTTGTGGCTTTGAATCATCATAGAAACAGAGCTTTATGACATCATCAGTGTGTGCAGTATATACATATGTGCAGTTTGGATTAGACAGGAACATTTGTTAACTTTCTCCTTATACCAGTGTATCACTTAGTACTTTTACATTCCTGTAGTCTGAGCCCAGCTTTACAAAACAAAAGAAAATGGATAAAATAGGTCCAATCATAGATGGTTTGAAGGTAACCATTAAAGGCATAGTAAGGGAAGCCAATGGATCTAATCAGGAACTCTCCCAAAAAATAGAGAATATTACTACATTCAACAACCTTTCACAAGCCCAACTAATGGACATTTTGAACGGAAATCTGGCTCTTCAGGTAGAGAATCAGAGCCTGAAAGACATTATTGAGGACGAACGTGCCCAGATCGCTGCCCTCCAGACAGAAAACAAGCGCCTCTGGGTAAAAGACGATGATATGGAGGTGAACTACGGGGACCTTCAGCGAAAACTTGGAGGCCTCCGATTCGAATACAACTGTCTCCTGGAAACAAACCAGGATCTCCAGAGAAACAACAAAGAACTCCATGTGAACAAGGAAGAAATCCAGAAAAAAGCCAAACTCCAGAACAAAAGTGACATACTCCAGACGAAGATCGATGGATTCCAGACAAAGATCGATGGACTCCTGACAGTGATCGATGAACTCCAGATAGAGAACGATAAAGTCCTGTCAGAGATCAATGAACTCCAGATAGAGAACGATAAACTCCCGAGGAAGAGCGATGAGCTCCCGACGAAGAGCGATGAGCTACCGACGAAGAGCGATGAGCTCCCGACGAAGAGCGATGAGCTACCGACGAAGAGCGATGAGCTACCGATGAAGAGCGATAAGCTACCGATGAAGAGCGATAAGCTCCTGACAAAGGTCGATGAATTCAAGACAATATTGAAGTACCCGAAAAAGGACAAGAGGGGGAGATTACTTCTCCCGCAGAAAGATGTCTGCCCTGAGGCTCCCAACGTTTCTCTTTGGAGGAAATTCAAACGTTTCTTCACCTGTCATGTAAGGAAGAAGTCAAAACCTGAAAGCAGTACCTGTCAAATGCAGCATGTTAAATAGCCCAGTGAAGACGATGCTCCCACATGAATATGGATGGTTGTGTGATGGTTCACGGATTTAGGAGTGGAGCGAGGTGTAATGCAAGGCTCTTTACTGGGAATCACACACACACACACACACACACACACACACACACACACACACACACACACACACACACACACACACGACTTGGAGATATTCATTCAAAAAATGTTTGAATTTTGTAACGAAAATTTGTAATTCGTAATTTTTGGGCTATACAAAATAAATTGAATTGAATTGAATTGAATTGAATGTTTGTGTTTGAATTATGTCATGCTTGTATTTTAATGTGTAAAAATACATTTTGATGTATAAATTCATGGACAATCACTGATGAGTTCTCATTTGCACCCAACAGCCTGAAAATATACAGTAAGTTGGCTCAACTGATTTGACATGTTGGTCCAAATATAGTGTCTTTAGTCTGTTGGTCATCTAAAGAGAATAATTCAATTAAATACACCTGAACATTACGTTTTGCAACATTTTGCTGGTTTAGTACGAGTCTAAAGTGGCTTGAGAACTTATGGCAAGAAGGTTAATTTAATGTCACAGCACCTTTCAAACTGCAATTCAAGGTTTTATGGCAAGGAAATGCATTAGAAAGGTTAATATATCCAGCATCCAGCAGCAGAAGTGAGCAGAGGGCTGTAAAGACCCGCTGACGACATCATCATCTGTCTGCAGAGACCTGAAGCCCCGCCCACGCTGCTGCACAGAGCGCCAACGCTTGTATAGTATTAATTATCGTTAATATTATTTATTTATTCAGATGAATCGATACCGAAACATATTTCTGATATCAGTCCAAAACTGACTCAAATAGCTGAATCAGCTATCGGTGACGACATGCAGATCTGGTATTGGATACCAATATTTAAATAATTAACAATTCAGTACATTTTTATCTATGTATTTATTCGTCTAATTTAGTTTTTCAAAGTTAGGAAAGCAATGTTTAAGTCAAGCCTGATTTTGCCTTAGACACAAAATAATGATCTTAGGAACTTCCACACAGTGAGGCATACAGCTTATTAATCTAACACTGGTATCAGATCGGTACTCGGTATCGGCCGATACACAAAACCCAGGTTTCATTATCGGTATAGGGACGGAAAAAGTCAGATCCTTGTATCTCTATTTATTTATTTGTATATTTCATGTATTTATTTATTCATTACTGTGTTTATTTATACATTTATGTGTTTACATACGTACATTTAAAAACGTAGGTATCATATACTGTATATATATACATAAAATTGTGAATCAATTAGTATAGCGGTTGATCTGCTGTTCAGAGGCAGTTTATAGAATAACATCGGCAGTGAATTAAAATCACTGGCAGTCAGAAGTGAGATCTGAACCCACGCCTCCATACAAACAAACACATACTAACTTTACACAGGTTCAGGTGGTTATATGTGCATGTAGGTGTGAAGGTAGGTGACTTTGGACCTACCTGACTTTACAAAGCTGGTCATCTCGTGGTCTTCAAACTGTGCTCCCTTTTAAAATCAGGTCCCACCATCGTTTGTCTTCGGATCGCTGGATCCACGATATAGGTAATGCCAATTTACATCAACGTTCTGAAAGAGTTTTTACAAACAGTTCATCTTGCGTTGGTTTTGTGCAAATGTTACACACTGAATGATGATGATGTCCATTCAGTTTTCCAGATGGATTTATTGTGCTGTGAATACAACAAGACAGTTTCAGATGAATATCTGCTTCTGCGATCTCGACTGTCCTTTTTGGTCTAGCTCGCTTATCTTAGACAAGAATTACATGAATTGTGAACACACAACCTGAAATATACAGCCTAACAAACTACTGCTTATATCTGTCACGGGACACACCATTTATCTGTATATAACCCAGGGGCGTCGTTAGGCCTATTTTAGGGGGGCTGAAGCACCCCCTAAAATGTTCTTCAGCCCCCCCAAATAATTTGGCATTATTGGTTTAAAAAAATAAATATATATATATATATATATTTTTATTTTTTATTTTGGTGATGTCATTAAATTAAACTATTGTTTCTCACATGGACAAGTTATTTATAACTCTAACATGCTACATATGTACGTGCGTTCTGGTTTGTATGTTTTCTCCCCCTTCAAATTACAATCCAATAGCCTATCATCATACTTAACAATATAAACCCCAGGCACTAGGACCTTGGGGAGGCTGCTGCGCTGGCTTTCTCACTCTGCCAAGTAACGTCTCTCGTCAACGACAGCCAGGATTATAGCCGAGGAGTTCAGCTCAAAGTCAATGATGCACGGAGTGAAATTGTAAGTACAGGTAGTTACAGAATGTGGCTATCTGTAGTTGTTAACGATTGTTACCTGCTTAAATGTAGGTTTACTTCAGGCAAATGAAAGGGAATATTGTAGTGGGCTATGTTAACAGTGTAAAGCAAAACTACAGAGCAAAATCACACTCTTTCTGATTGAACCAATCTATGACCTGTCTGAAACAATGGATATCCGCGGCCCCAAATGGGCCCCAAAAAAAATTGCTGCAAACATGCCACTCCCCTTGGGGCTAAGCCCCCCCTTTCTTTGAATCCTAGAAACGCCCCTGGTTTAGAAAGTGTATAAATCTCACTTCTTTTCAGCAAAAAGTTCTCAAAACGTTGACAGTAGGTCACAAGTAGAGTTCCTGATGCAAGAATCACAGTTTGAAGGTGTTTTTACGGAGATTTCGTCGAGTGAAAGTAGAGATTTCGTCTTTTTGACTGACTGAACGTTTGGTTCTGGACAGACTCCATGAATTGAGAAAATGCACATTTTGGTAAACATGGTGACAACAGAACGTTCAGGTCCCTGCTGAGAACAGGTCTTACCTCAGAGTCTCCATCAGGTCCTCAACAGACATTAAATACAACCTTATGAATATCTATCCATGTGGACATGAGCTCAAATAATAAAGCTACACATTGACAGCATGTGGGCCTGCTGGTGTACAGGTTTCCTACATTGTTGTGATATATTCTCAGATATATTCTCAGATATATTCTTAGTTTGCAATAATATTGGTTGTGTTTGCCAAGGATGTGTCAACACGGTCAGTTTGTAAAGCAGACGTAGCAGACACGAGCCTCGAGTGCTGCCAGTGTCTCCTTCTAGCTGCTAGAAACTCTTGAAAAGCAGCCTTGATATCACAGATGGGTTCAGCACAATCAGTGTAACCGCAATCACTATACTTCCTCTGACAAGTGTGTGGACACGTGAAGACTGACTGCTGACTCTCCTACTGCAACACATAGTGTGGTAGAAAATAGATGTATACCTAAACTCAAGTTCTGCACTTCAGTAGTAGCACTTTACTTGAGTATTCTTCAACTTCTGTTGACTATATTTCAGATGGAAATATAACTTTTTACTCCACAACATATATGTGACGGCTGTTACTAGTTACTTTTCAGATAAAGCTCATGAAACTCAACACAGTGGACATAGAGCGAGGTCTATGCGTGTCCAGTGGATGTGGAGATGCCAAAGGGACGAAGCTTTCAGAGCTTAAACCTTTAATAAATAGATATTTACCTTTTACAGAGGTCACACACTTCCTATTGCCCTCCCACCTCCTCCTCTCCTTCTTGTGAGTGGCGCTTTGTTCGACTCCTTGGCGTCGCTTTCTACCACACAGGTCGGCCCGGTGAGCGGTCGCTGTAAACACGTGGTTACGTTGTGAATTCAAACAAAAACACTTACTTAGGTTTAGACAACCAAACCGCTTTGTTAGGTTGAAGAAAGACATTGTGGTTGTGCTTACTACGTAACGCAACGTAAATAACGTCACATAAGTACGGAAAACACGTCACAAACATCAGTAACGCAACTTCTAAATAACTCAACAGCAGTCTCAAACACCGGTCTACTGGTTGAAAAGTCCTGTGCACCGTATCCAAAGTTCATTTATACCTAATAGGTTGTTAGAGAACGAGCTCCGTAGGTTTGGTAAATGTTCCGGTGGATTCCAAACAGGGAGTTGGGGATGTAAGGATCCCTCATGTCCCTTTGAGGCAGCAGGTGTTCATGTTCTTAGACACGCCCACAAGCACTGGAGGTGTCTTTCAGAGTAAAGCGTGGTGATGTATGCCAGCTCCGGACAGTTGAAATGTATCGAGTGTGGAGATGTGGGACACAAACACTTTGCACGTCCGCATCAACAGCCGGCGGTGGCTCACTTCTGTGAAGCCCCTTTCAAACAGGACACTGACACACTGAAGTACTATTTTACAGAAAATGTTGATGAAGCAGCTTCCACAAGCGAGATGAGACAAGAGATGAGACTGTGATCACCAGTGAAGGACGGGGTGTGTCCAATAGCCAAGCACTATGTCCCTGAGTCAGGTATAATATCTGTTGGCGAAGCCTCTAACAGGAACTCAGACCTCTAAATTTAGAGGATAGAAACCAGTTTCTGGATGACACATTCAAAAGTCTATTAAAGTGAGTGATTACTTCAGCAACACTGGCAAGCTCATCAGATCTGTTCTGAAAAAAATGGTACGTTTGGATGAAAGGAAAGCCTCAAACAGCACATCACAACTCTGGGAAAGCATCAAAGGGTGAAACTTCTAAACGACAAAGAGTCTTTAATCTCAGCGCTCTCTTCTGATGTCGTTTCTGCAGGAGACACAGAGCCATTCGAGGAGCCGTCATTGGGAACTGTTGGAAAGGGGCCGGCACTTTCGAAAAAGTGTGCGTGATCTCGTGACATCACCAATCTGTGCCGTTTAATAAACCAAGTCAATTAATGCCCTGGGGGCACGTAGGAGTGCAACAACTGAAGGGGAAAGTTTAAGATCGCTTTTATTGGCCGGGTTGGTTTGGTGGTTGTGAAAGACAAATTCAATTTGCAGTAAAATATTTATTTGCATTTACATGTCTACATTGAATGTTACTAGGATGTTGTTATCATTCTTTATTGTAAGGAATACACGGAAGTGACTGGATTATCTTGAGGAACAATTTGTGGATTAACCCGTGGACTTTTAGAGTGCGTCGAGATAAACGGCGATACTTTGAGGAAGAAAGGAAGTTGTTTTCACCAACTTGTTTCACCTAGGAGTGGTGTGAGCTATGTGCATAGGACCAGAAACACGTGTCTACCTAAGGTTTACACTCTGCTACAAGTTTTGGACACTACAGAGGTGTTTGGGGATGACTTCGACTAAAACCTGTCAAGAGAGATGTGTGAGTTGCTGAACACCAATAAAACACAAACCACCACTTATAACCCTCAATCTGATGGACTCAATGGTTCAGTTGCACCTTGCTCTCCATGTGAATTCTGTTGCACTTTGCTCTCTGAGCGCATAAGCGGGCCGTGATGGAATGCAGAGCAGCATCCTGGGATATTGGGGCTGTGGCCTGGTCGTAATTGGTTAATTGGCTTAGGTTCATCACCAGTTTACACTCAACAAACCTTTGGGTCATCTCTTTGAGCCCTGCAGGCTAAGTGATTACTCAATAATTATGATGCTATGGCCAAACTGACATACTGGCATATGTGGGCCGGTATGTGCTTATACACTAACAGAGCTTCCACTACAACTGCTGGCACACATAAACAGTGCTTTCCTACACCTTAGTTATGAGCATCACGATGTACTCTCCAAGTCATTAACTCCATAATGACAGCATTTTCTCTGGGTAAATGATCCACTTCATCTTCTGTGCCGTTGGATATGAAGCGAGTTCATCTGCAGCGATCCAGCGCTTACAAGCCACAGATAAGTAGCAGGACCAGATTAAAGTCATTCATTTCACACTCTCTATATGCATGCATTCTTTTTCTTTCTCCCCGGCTCCCTCCCCCTCTCTGATCTCCTCACACATGATGATAATGAATTTCACACACGCCAGTTGCTGAGACGGGATCTTGAATCTAAAACGTGGATGTTTGGAATTAAGGGTTATGGTAGTGTGGTGGCCACGCTTCCGCTGCTATACGGGGAGAGATGTGGGGGCTGGGCTGCCTGCCAGTCCTCTCCTGAAGATGCAGCCTCTGCCAGGCCTCCGTCAAACCCCTACTGGGAGTGTCCCCTTAGCTGAGGCGAGGCACATCCCCAAGCATGCCCCACCATTTCTCTGCTTCAGAGGCTTTACTGAGCTCAGGCCCGCTGCCTCTGCCAGCAAGCAGCATCCAGTCACTCACACTAAGAAGTCCCTTAGTATCAACCTGCATGCAAATAAGGATGATGATGATGAGCAGGCAGCACTCTACAATACTAAAAGGATCAACTCACGGCTCTTTTCTAGTTTGACAGATCTGCAATCAGGGAGCCTCAGGACAAGTGCTGGCTACTGACTATAGTGGCATTTGTGTGACAACTATTGGCACTGGCAGCCTGTGGCACCTACTGACATCTACATATAAGCGAAGATATTTTCAGACTTGTATTTTTGGATTGGACTTTTTAAGGGGTTTTATTTTAAAACGTTTTTATATACATAGTTTGAAATTATAATGAAACGGATGATTTATTTTCATTATTTTAGCCGATTGTTGTAAATTACTATAAAAGTAATTATTTGGAAAGAGTGTATTATGTTCCCTTTTGTTTCAAAACCAGCAAAATCATACTTAAATAAAATGAACGAGAAACTAAAAAGTAAGGATGTATACAGAGAACGGATGGCTCAGGTGACTCAACTAAAATCATAAAACTGATTTACGGCAGCTGACCTGTCGTAACAACAATGGGCGTTCTCAGTAAATGTGGCTCCGCCCGCTCAGCTCGGCAGCTTCTTGTTAGATGCGGAAGAGTGTCAGGAAAACGCTTGGCATAAGTTGGTGTTGAGTGTCCAGTAAAAATGATAAATGCGCCATGTGTAACCCAGCGTAAAAAAGGATTCGCCTAAAGTGAAATTCCATCCCCCGCTGTCCCCCAAGCTTGTCTGACCCCCCTTTCTCCAGGAAACAGTTGAAAAAAAGACAGGAAATACGTAGCAACAGTGTATTTAGCTGGGAAAACAGAATATTCTACCTTTTTCTTCATGAATCATCTCAAAGTAAGGGGCATTTATGGCTTTTTCTGCGGTGGAGCGGCTTGGTGTTGTGTTGCTTGTTGGCTTGTATCGTTGTAATGGTTTCACGGAGAGAAATTCTGAAGATATCACTGGATTCCGTGTCAAATGCTCGTGCTCTGAGATATATTGGTCGGCCGTGTTAGCCGTTAGCTTTTTGTTCGTAGTGCGGAGCTCGCCGAGTCATGGCGAAAAATACGTGATATTGTGGTAAATCTTCTTGTTGATTATATTAGTTTGTGTATAATTTGTTATAGTTTGCAAATTTTTTGTTATAACATAATTTGTTATAGTTTGCAGTGTGTAAAGTGGTTTACATGACTATGTTGCCCAGAATCTCTTCGTTAAGTCGGTATATAACATGTGTAACATTAATTATATTTGTTTCTGAAAAGTGCATTCTACGACACGCTCTTCGCTAAACGGTCTCGCTCGAACCCCAAATGGTCCTCGCTCGGGCCCAGAATTAATATTGATGTTGCATCAAGTGTCCAAATTGCACCACATTCGACGCAGCACTCCCTTGGGTCCTCAACAATACACCCGCCAAGTGCACTTCAGATGAACTGACTTACAACAGACAGAGATTCCTTGCTTTATAGCAAGATATTGAGCAGATTTAATGCTTAAACATGTTTGCACTTGAAGGCTACCAGAGTATTACCTTTGGACTGCTGGGAAAAAAAAATTTCCACCATCTTTCATGGACTGGAAACAGCTTATGGAAGATCCACAATGATACGTATTATTCATATATATATATATATATATATATATATATATATATATGAAATATTTTTTACCCAAGCATTAGCATTAGCATTATGGCCTCTCAGCAAAAGGGGCCCGGATTCGATCCATCTGGACGGCCCTTTTTTGGGGGATTTGCATGTTCTTCCCGTGTCAGCGTGGTTTTCTCCAGGGTTTTCCCTCAGTCCAAAGACATGCAGCTTAGGTTAATTGATGACTCTGAAATCACCTGTAGGTGTGAATGTGAGCGTGAATGGTTGTCCGTGTCTTTTAGCCAGCCTTGTGATAGTCTGGCGGCCTCTCCATGGTGAACCTCGCCTTCGGCTCCAGCCCTGAGTAGGGTTAGGGTTTAGAGATGATGGATGGATGGATGTTGGAACAAAATAGTGCTAAAAAGGTTGAAAAACTGCCATTGAAACATCATGTTAATAAGAGTGTCTGTGTTATTAATTTCATTGTTTCTTAAATGATAATAACAAAAGGATATTACAAACAACAACTTTTTCTATGTCTTGTTGTGTCTGAATGCAGCATTGGAATTGAATCTACTTGAATGATTCCTTTGGTTGTACCCACATGGTTGAATGCACTTAAAGGCGCCAGCTAAATGAATGTAATGTGGTGAAGTACAGATCCAACATCATACATGGTACATTGCTTTTAATCAAAAGAATGAGACAATTTATCCAGGCCAATGTTAAATCCCTTTCATAGTCTTTTTTATTTTTTATTCAAAGGCTGTAAATTTATTTTTTCTACAGTGTAAAAGGTCACAATTTGAACTCAAGTTGAAAAGAAGGGGATTTTCAAAAAGAAATGTGAATAATATAAAAAGAATTGTCATAGTAGAAGAGCAACAACATCCATACAGTATGTTCCACTAAGCAAAGAAATCACACGACTGTGGGGAGAAAAAGATAAAAACGTCTCAGTAGAGGAAGGATGTGGAATACGAAGCAGGGTCAGGAACAGAAATATCAACATAACACTATTCACAAAACAAAGTATAAAAACTGTAATTCTGAACAATAACATGAAATATACCTCATTTGAGTAAAATGACATTAAGAAGCAATAACAGCCATCGGAGGAATAAAGGGGACATTTATCGTGAACAGTGCACAGTCATAAGAAAATAGACAGAAGTAAATTAGAATATAGAATATGACCAAAAGGATATATATAGTTCATTATTTATTTATATGTAGGTCATTATAACTGTTCTCTTTTTAATTGTAGCGGTGCACATATGAGCAGATTGTTTTAGAGTCCTGAATATTCTGCGTAATGTTTGTTTTCAAGCAGCAGCGAGATGAGTGGCCACATCATTAGCAATGAGTTACAGCTTGATTTAAAGTGCTGCTTTTCGCATGTTCCTGTCTGGAGTCCTTATTCATAAGTGCTTCAGTGATTCTTACAAAAATAGACATTTGAAGGGGCAACAGAATTATAGCTTCATTGCGTTCCTATCCTGCCTCCTGATGGGAAAGAAAGCCCGACATGTTATTGCTACAAAGAAGAATGACACAAACGAGGGACGGGACTCTGATACAATGCAAATATACAATATACAGTACAGTCACTAGCATTGGTGTTAGTTACTGCTTAAAACAGTCAGTCAGTTAATGGACAGCAAATCTATCAATTGATGAACAAGTTAAAGCTGCACTCATCCATTCTTGGCCACTAGGGGGCAGAGAAGAAAAACAAAACCATATTCAGACATTCTCTCTCCTTTAAGTTCCACCAATATATCCATATCTATATCTATATAACTGTGAATAGTTAACTGTGACATTGTGAACGTAGAGCACAATTTACAAACTGGGATTTCTGGCCAAAAATATGAATTAATGCAGGTTTAAGTCATCTGTCAAATGTTAACTGTTTTAGCGAGTCCAATGTGAATAGTCATAGCTTCTCATTTTTCATATTATTGCAATGTGTTTGTTGAGCATCTTGATAGCATCGCTGTGTGTCCAGTACAGAGACAGCTACATCATAAGAGGGAAAAGTACTAATTCAAACCAATCTAAAGCTCTATTACGTATCCTTACATCTTGTACTGAACATACAAAAAAATATGTGGGCGATGTGACGACGGACAATATTTAACAAAGAGAAATCATAATTCTGATCCCTCTGCTTTAAGCCTTTGTACTAAGCTAGGCTAATTTCATCCTGTGCTGTACACACAGAGATAAAACTGAAATAAAACTTCTCATGTGAATCTGAGGAAGACCATAAACAAGAAGATGTACTCAAATATTAACACGTTCCAATAAATGTGACTGTTTCATGCCCAGGTGTTTTGTGTGAAGTTGTAAAAGTCACTCCAGACAGTAATAGGTTCAGGTCCTTCAAAAAGACAACTAATATAATAAGAACATGACTCAATAATACAAAACATGTACACATTAAAACAATCAGCATTATATCTGTATGAGGGATAGTAATTGATGATTAAATGTAACCAAGAAAGCGGACCAGATTGCTGTAAAATCCTCCGCTCATGTTTAATGAAGTACACTATAAATTTTAGAGGAAAAAGTAGTGCAACAACAAGACTTGTAGCCAAGTCGATGATCAAAGACTTTCATGTCCTGATTGGCTGTGAGGACTACAGAGACGGCCTGCAGTGTGAGGCCGGCCCAGCGTGTCTCCGCATCCGTTTGATTCCGAAGACACGGGCCATGAAGAAGTCTTTTCTCCGAGACAAGACAGTAGATTTTCTTACATCGCTGTAACCATCAGAAGGGAGACGAGGGGAGAACTATGTACGACTAATAGATGCATACCATAAAAAATCTCAGTTTTGGCCTGTGAGTCAGGCTGACCTTTGTATTTTTTAGCTTTCACATGAATCAAAGAAAGCAAACAGCATTGGTTTGACAGTGGGCTGCAGACACTGCGTGCTCTTTTCACCAAGTCCATTCCTCATATGCACTGTTGGATTGCTAGACCTGCAACCACTCACCCACGACGAGAAAGAGAAGATAACAAGGAAAGAGAGAGGGAGGTGGTGATTGTCTGATGCGGCTTGACGTTTTAGTTAGAATAAAGAGTGTATAGTGTGGAGTTGACTACACACACATATACACTCTTGTGCACACACCCTAAACCCTCATAGAGATGTCAGGAGCGTAAATGACACATGAATACAAAGACATACAGTTTTGCAGTTTTCCTAATTTGCTACTTTGACCTGAGCCCATATTTATCAAAGTTCCAAGAATCATGCTTTAAGTTATACGCATTTGACCTTTCCTAAGTCCCGCCCCATTCACTCAGTGCTCCAATAACAATGGAGCAAGCTTGGAACCTGGTGGAACCATGGGTCGGCTCTCATCCTGTGTGAAGCTGCTATGTAAGTCACATTACATTGTGAACATAACGCATACTGTGGTCCAGAAACTATCTCATACACACAGCATGTTTCTTTTTGTCGAGCTCGTCCGACCTGGCAGCAGTAACAACCGGGGGGCGGGACTTAGGATCGGCCTATTGATATAAAGTATTGCACTTCCAGACCGGCAAGAGACACATTGTAAGAGATCCTCGCCGTCCAAGTCTTTCTTTACAACCCGACTTTGCAAAGCAAGTTCTTAAGAGTTGTTTTCTCACACTTGACTCCTCCAAAAGTGCATCGCCACAACACAGCAGTTTCACACTGGCATGTATGGATCTGTGTCTGTCCTCAAACATTTAGTCTACGAAATGAGTTGGTTGGCTGGTTAAAAAAACAACAACATGTTAATATCATAGTCAAAATCGTACAAGTATGAAAAAACAGTGATGTGAATGACTCCATGTTGCAGTCTGAACAACAAGCATTCTCCAACAAATTAGCGAGCTAGCTCAGTCGCTAACGAGACCAAAAGTATTCAGAAGACGTATCAGAGACCGACTGCAAACCGTGCTTCTCACGTGGAGTTTTAATCCGGTTTGGAGTGAGATTCTGTACCGGTGAAGTCATTTCATCAGTAGGCCTTCTGTGACATCATCCACCGCATGGGTCAGAGGTCATAACCCCTAAACCCTCGAGAATGTTGTAAAAGTTAAGCAGCCAAATTCACAATTTGAGAGCATTAATAGATGAAAAGCCACGTCAATGGTAAATCAGTATGGCTGATCAATATATATTTGCCAACCTCCAGGCATCAATGCCTAAAATGATGCTTATTAATTAGCCTGAGTGCACTTAAAAGATTGAAACAGGCCAAATATGAAAACAACCAATTTCTGTTTGATGAAATGGATTCCTGAGATGACACACGCTGTTACAGCTGCACGAACAGAAACGTGAATTAGTTTGGTCATATGTGTAATTAAGTCAATTGTTGTGAGAGCAGCAATGACTTTATTCTATTCGTTCCTTGCAGTCTCTAACTGGAGCGATGATGTCACTTTCGAGCCACAAATACACACTGCAGACACACTGGTTACATTTTGTGCAGCCAGCATCAGACTGTTAATAACCACACAGCCCCGACCGTGCTATGTGCAAATCAAACATGTGGTTTTGAACAATTATTCTTGACTGAATAAAGTTCACACAGCTCCACGAAGAGTTGTGAATCCCTTAAACCGTCTCGCTCCGTGAGCATCTCCATCAGGACGGGCAGCAGCTGGTTGCGGGTTCAAGTATCCTCGATCTAATCTTTTGATCCTGCTGTCATATCATTTCCAGTTTTATATTTGTAAACTGTTTATTCTAAACATTAAAATGCAAAATAACGCATGCATGTTAAAGTTATCAGTAATACATTTGTTTTTCTCTGCTTTAGAGATAGAGTGTGTGGCGTGAGAGCGCGGGACAAAGTGTCAAATGCATCTCATGATCAATGCACTTGCTTTGCTTCCACCAGTTAAAGTACGATTCAACCCAACATCTCGCTGGGTGGACCTCATCATCCTCATTTGCACTTCTCAGGAATGCAAAAAAACGGGGCTTATAATACTATCAGAAACATTTCACATTTTTGATGAAAGCAGCAGCTACTGCTTCAGTCTGGAGCTCTCTTTAATTGAAGGGTATTCATAGTCAAATGACATTTAACAGATGGCTTTCATTCTTATGCGTGTGAGTAAGTCCAAAAGTTCACATTAATCAGTTTGATAAATACGGGTCCAGCAGTCAATGTCATATTGTGATATTCACAGCGGTCCTCTGAATGTCATGAAGGTGATGTGATAACAGTAAAAGCTTTAGCAACAAGTGTTGGGACACTCTTAAACTTAAAGACTTACACCCATCTTAACAGAACATTGCTTTTTTCCATAATCACACCATGACAACATATTTGACCTTGGCAGAGTTGAGATCCAGTTCTTCACTTGTTCTTCTAGTGTCCCACAATGTTTGACCTGCTCCAGTCTGCTCCACAACACGCTTCATTTGAGAGGCGAAAGTCAAAGAAGAATTCAGAAGAAGTGCATAGATGGAGAAAGCAGAAGCAACCTGTTCTCGTCTGGGTCACTGACTCTTCTTTCCCTTGAATACGAGAAGCTGCAAATGACAACAGGGGCCTGATGAAGACAACATAGAACAACACACCAGCAGACCAGACACACACAGAGAACGGGCTTAGCGCTGCGCTCCGGTTAATTGGATTGGACAGTGAAGAGCGTGGACGTCCAATGGGTCTGCCAGACGGCCGACTCCACGTCATGTGACCTCAGCGAAGGCGATGTGATTCTGCAGGGAGGAAGGAAAAATAATACCAATAAAAGGACAAAGGAGACAATTCTGGACACGGTTATTTGGACGGATTCCTCAAAAGTAATTTCAGGCTGCTCTTGGTCAGAGTTTTTTATGGAAATTCCAGCAATCGTCAGCCACAAATTAATCTATGAGGGAAAAGCTCCAAATAACAGAATCATTTAAGGTTGTTTTCACAACAGAAACAAAATAATCTGAAAACCAGAAAGAAAGATGTTTTGAATCCGAGATGGTTTAAAGGAACACTCTGGTATATCTCCACCCGACTGTTTATTTTGAACGCTGTAGGAGACTCACACAGCTTGCCCTGATACCTGTTGCTACACAATTTCTACAAAGTTTCCCTAATCTCCACTTGGTCGTGTCGCCTGGACGAGGTTGTCAGTTGTAAGCCTCTAAACACACCATGTGTCCAAGTATGTGTATTAGAAGGTGTACTTCAGAATGGAAATACACCAGGTTGGAATATACCAAATTGCCCTTTAAGCCAAGAACCTCAATATGTCCAAAACACAGCATCAGAGCAAGTTCTAAACATATCTCAGAGCAGTTCAAACAGAACTAGACTCAGCCCCAAGGAGCAACTATCACAACATGCAAGAGTGGCAGAACAATGCCGGTCAGACGCAGCAGCGGCAGGGGATGGTTGTTCATGAGACCAGAGGCTTTGAGTTTCTAATCCAACCTCAGAGTGCGTTTGTCTGTGGAGCGAGAAGAGGAGGAGGGAGGGGCTATACTGCCAAGCTCACTGCTGAGAGAGGAGGTCCTATTGAGACTGTGACAGCACCGATTGTTTATTCTAACAAACTCTGTTCATGGTTTCACTAGTGCTGGAGTAGAGATCAGTCAGTTTCTTTTTAGTACGGGGATTTATTTGTACAGTAGTATTTATTTAAATGTATTGTACAGTATAATAAGTATTCTGCCAAGTTGTACAAATATGCCAGCAGATAATAGGCCCTTTGGTACCACATACCAGACGAATAGAAGAACTCTAAAGGTAGAGTATTGGACAGATACCACTTCCCACTGGCACCAATAGGCTGCCAGTCTTGTTTTAGTGTCATATGCCACTTTGATTGGTGGTACGTTGCTATGTGTCTAATGGCGTACCACTTGGACTAGTATAAAACAAGACGATACTAAGCATACTAACCAAAACGATTGGCCATACCGCAGATATGACAGTAGACCATGAGTGTCATCAGACAGTAGCAGGACACAAGTCATCAACAGTGACATACCACTCAGACTCAGCTCCTGACATGTCACCCTTCCCTACTTCTTAATCTGTACATCTGATCAACGATGGAGATGTAAAATCAACATCAAATAACTGACCTCCCCTCCTGTTATAAAACACACACACACCCTCTGATGTGGTTTTCCTCACGGTTGCTGCATCCAGCAGTCTGTTGAGGCTGCAAGTTCCAGCCAATGATTTGTCTCGCTTTTCATCATTTTAGAGTTTTCATTTGAATAAGGAGAGATATTAGCATTTATATTGGCGAAAAACGTCTCTAACATGACAGTTTTCTCCTGTTGTGTTTCTGGTAAAAAGCAATAACTCACCCTCCAAACGCGAAGGTGTCCTGTGTGTTTTAATCTGATTCATACAAAGCAGATTTGGTGCAAAATCTGATCAAATCAGTTTAATTTATCCTTCAGGGAAACTTTACTTATAAATGTACGGCTATGGCGTCTTCCAGCTGGATTCTGCATTCCATTCCACAAAAGAAGAAAGAAATAGAATAAATGGGATACATTTTTTTTTCTTCTGCTCGAAGCTTCCTTCCTGCCCTGACATTTTGTTCACTGTGGCTTGTTTAGCTTTCAGGCATCTTTATGCTGAGCTATTTTTAGAGCAGTCATAGCCGAGGTGAAAGTGTGAGATGTTCTATTCTTTACAAGCAACTGAGCGCAGGCTCTCTCAGCAGGAAGCTGTGAATTGAATCATCAGATAGGAGTCGTGTATTTTCTACATTCAGATGCTAAATGTGTACTGTGTTAGAGGAAGCGAGAAGACAACACAGCAGGCTAGAGTAAATAGGAGCACGCCTCTGTTACATCTGGCATCATGAATTCTGAAGATGTAAAAAAAAGAAGATTTCACTCAAAAGACAGAAAGAGAAAGGAAGAAAAGCACTTCAACCTCACATGCCAAATACTCTGGACAGTGCTGAGTGTGGCTGAATTTTGCCTCATCCTGGTTTGATCACTATGGACCAAGATGGCTACCAGCCCAACACGTCAGTGGGCCAAAGGACCATGTTTGGACCAATTGATTTGTTCAAAGGAACTTCCACGCTGGCTCTTATTGTAGTAGTTTTGTCCATCACTTCTATCAGAGATAAAAACACGGCACTCACCAAAGCAATAGCTGGGAACATGGTGACGTCACTATAAGTAGGTCAGACGCGGCCAACAACAACCAGTTTAATCCAGTTGACCAGATTATCTAAACCGCTTCATTTGGAGCTCAAACTGAAAGTTTGGACACCTGAAATGTGGGGAAACCCTCATTGTAAAGAGAATTCAGACGATATCTTAACCTTCTGGACAGATTAAAAAAACATCAACAGTTAGCTCAGACTATATTCTTGTCTGTACTGGACTGGGGTGATACTATTTGTTTTGCATCACAGAGCAGTGAGATTCATATTAAGTGACTGTAAACTGAGACCTGCACACTATACTCTATATTTTTAACACCTATCAAGGGAAACAGCCCATTTATCTCTTCTGCAGTAAACTCAGTGGCTTAGATCTCAGCATTGTCTTGTTCTGGAGGTTCCCAAATTGAAAGCTAACTATTCTTAGACTTACAATGGTTAGATCTGAGAGCAGATCTTTTACCAGACCGTTATCACATATATATTTTAAAGTAGTCAGGTAGCCAAATGGCCATTTGTTCACAACCTGTCTGATCTTCTGACTGCTCGTGTTGAGCGTTCACCGTGTTGCCAGATCTCGCCAATTAACGTGGTGAATATGATTTTATTGGAACTACTAGAAATGATGGGCAAAACTACGAAATATTGCTACTTAATATATATTGCTAATAAAATAGAAAAATATGCTATATTGTTGTCTTTTTCTGGAACAGCATCTATCTTAGCTGTTAAATGGATGAATACAATCTGAAAAATAAGACCCAAGTTGTAATAAACCAGAGTTACCCTTAGATGTGAAACCACTGGAGAATATTGTGTGCTGTTATTGGTCACTGAAAGCAAGACCGCAGCATTCATAACTACAAGTTTCAAACTTACCAAGTAAAAACAGGAAACTTGTCTGATAGACAGAATCTTCAGTCTGACACTACCTCCAGTAGGCTAACGTAGCCGCCTCAATCTAATGGCACTTTAAGTCGTTATTGATTTGCCAGGGTTTTAAGAGTGGAGCGGAGTGGAGTGGAGCGGAGCGGAGCGTACAAAACACGCTGCCTTCAACGCACAGGTTGAAAAGGCCTCACAATAGCTTGTCATTAGCGTCTGTCCCGCACATAATGCTGATTGGCTAATCGGTAGTCCCGCCATTGGTCAATGAATTTTTAACCAAGAAGCTGCTGTTTCTTGTCCCCATGCCAGACGAATCAGTCTGGAACTTGGTGGAGTGGGCGGATTGATCAAAAGGTCTCAACCATAGACTGTATATAAGAAGTGGATTTAGTCATCGTGACATAACGCATTGGTTTGTGGACTGCGTTATGAAGCCTTGAGTTTGGCAATTTGGCCTTCGTCATCTTTCCTTTTTGCAACCGGTGAACCGAAGTGACCATATTTGGACATTGGAGGAGTGACGTAGACACGCCGTATACGGCTTTGGTAGCGCCAGTAATCTGTCAATCACAGAAAGCCCAAATGCTTCATTTTTGGTCAGACTTCTATACAATCGGACTTCTATACAACTGGACGAGTCGCCCCCGCTGGTCAGTAGATCGAATGCAAGTTTTAAGACACTTCTACATGGGCTTCACTCGGCAGAACCGGAGGATGCCGCCTGGTCTGGACCTGAACAAGGAAATCACCTCTTTACAGACAGCCAATGGGCATGTGAGTATAGTATTAGGACAGTCTTTAAAAACAATTAACACTATCCTTTAAAACCCTTTGGTAACTGGACCGCCCCCCCGAGGTCTGGTGTGGGGGCGGGGGGGTGCGAATTCCGGTTCAGCTGAACGGCAGAATGCAATTTTCAGTAACAAATATAATATTTCCACAAAAATGCAGCATACCGTTTGAACGAAGAATCTCCCATGAACCGAAGCATGTGTAACACTTTACACACTCAAAACACAATAAAGCACGATCTACGACAACATTCCTACCCTCGTGCTAAATATCGTCACTTTTCGCGTTCATTTTGCGTTCATTTTGGCCGAGACACGTAACAGAAACAGCCTCTCAAAAGTCGTTTTTCAAACATCCATGGTAAAAGCTAGGTATTTAGCAACAATAGCATTCGATCACGCTTCGAACGTATATCTTCGATTTCCTCTCCGGGACACGCTTCAAACATTACCGGGGTACAGCAGCCCCCAGCATCTATCACTTTGCCAAAAAAATTCTGGGTCGGTACTCACGTTTTTGAAGCAAAATCATCAAACCGTTTCCTAAAAGTCCATTTTGACCGCGGATTCACCTCATTCTGACCCATTTCCGTTCTAATAAAGTTGTGAAATAAAGAAAGGGGGGTCAAATAAGCTGGGGGACAACATTCCAGCGAGGCTGGACATTCCAGTCTCGCGACTTTTACGCGCCGGGTCCTCGGCTGAGATCGGCATTTTCCGCCGAAACTAAAGACTTCCTGGTAATTCTGTTAGCGCCATTCGATTGGCCACACCAGACACGTGCGCACAGAGCAAAAAAAACGAAAATTGACCAAACAGGGGCTCTACAACGGCGCAATACACACCAGCTGTTGCGCAATTCTCCCGTAGGTCGCCGGCCTGGAGAGGCTTTGGAGACGGTTCCAGCTCTCCAAAATGATTTCTAACTGCTGTATGTGATAGATTGTGCATGTAGAAGGATAAAGGAAGTTAAATATATAGTTATTTAGGTTGTAAAAGTACAATGGAACAGCTTGAGAGGCTGTTTCTCAAATGACGACCTTTCGTGACCTCTCGTACGTTTATGTCTCTAATTATGGCATACTTCACTCAATTCACTCAAATTCTTTTTTCTATTCACTACTGCTGTCGTTTGCTATGATGGTGGGTGGTTCTAGGCTTTACTGAGCCTCATTTAATATCTTTTTATGAATAATAGTGCTTTTTCACCATACGAATTTGACATTTTCAAAGTGGAGCTGTGTTCCATCTTCATGAGCTATTAATATATTAACCAGTAATATATACATAATATTTGCTCTATTCATATGAGCAAACCATTCTTAGTGTTAATACCCTTGGAATTATTAAAAAAGACCTTGTAGTAGAGTGTGGGGCCCCTTCGTTCAGAACCGGAATTTGCGGAATTTGCGGGTGCAGGTTACCAGGTTGCAAAGAGTTTAAGCATAACCAGCTAATTTATATTTACAACTTTATCTTACACCCAAAACCAACACATTCTCACTCCCAACTAGTCAAATACCGCCGCTTGGTCGGTGGCCCTACACTTTAAACTTTGACACTCTAAGTTTCCCACAGTTTTGGACGTGTCAGGGATGGCGTGTCCTTTCCACTCATCTTTTCAAAATAAACTTATATGTTCACAGGAAATGTGCAGTTTCCTCTTGTTACATGCAAAGTGTCTTTTCAAAATAAACTTCCGTGTTCTTAAGAGTTTCTGCTTGTTGCATGCAGTATGTTTCCAAAATAAACTTCCAATGTAGGTTTACTTGGTTTTCAGGTTAACTTGGTTAAGTTTAGTCAAGAAAAGTACTGGGTGAGGCTTAGGAAAGGATTGTTGTTAAAATAAGTTTGTTCAAGAAACAAAAATGCTTGTTACATTACTTATGTATGTTAGTTATTTAAGGAAAAATAAGTCAATGTTTCACACGAGACATGAACAGCAGTCTCCTGGGTGAAAGTCCTGTGGCCTGTGACCCATCCAAAACTCTTTGTCTCACTCTTCATACTACGTCAGTTGCTGTGAGTGTCTAATAATGACATGGATTGGTTTATATTGGTGTTATAAAGCGCGGTGCGTCTCATACAGATGCTAAAGGGAGCCTCTATGCCTCGGTATTAGACGGCGAGGGGCACTGATCAAGCGTCTTCATTTGACGAGTTGGGAGTGAACAGCACCCATGGGTTCAGTTTGGCATTAACCAGCGTGAGTTAACCAGCCAGATCAGAGCTCCAGTGCCTGCTCTGTTTCTTCATAATTAAGCTACGAGTAAATCTCACAGAAATACACAACAAACACACATTTGGCTATTTCTGAATCCCATCACCTTAGAGACACATACATATTCAATACTACAACTACCAGCGTTCTCACTGTTGATGTTGTCGTTCACTAATTCATGTCCACTGTTGTTGTCATTTTAAAATGTTAACACTTTGGTAGGGATGATGATGATGAAAAGTTAGAAAAGTGTGTAATCCTGGTCTTATTTCTTGAAGAATAAAGCTTTTGAAGGCACTTAGAGTGAACACTTCTTGTATGTGTGTATTATCCTCAACCACGTGGTACCTAATCCTGCATGTCTGTGGCCTCATACTGCTCTAACACTCTAAGACAAATCACCATAAGTCCCTCTAATGACGGCATATGTCTCAGTAGGATGCAGTCCAGGAAGAAGAACACATACATCTTCTCGTTCAAATCCTGCTTTCTCAGAATGTGAGCCCCCAAACAAATCCAGTACAGCCCCAAGTAAAATACAACGCAGCTCGTTTCTTTTTTCTGAGCGAGCTGTGAGGGTTTTGAGTGTAGCGGCACGAAATCTGAGTTGAGCGCAGAGCGGAGGAAGTGAGCCACTCCGTGAGCGTTGAGGGGAAATTCACTCCGCTCACCTGTCCTGGTCCAACGAGCTCTAGGCACTGTGGGTGTCTGATGCTCTCTGTGACTTTTCCTGTGACCTTTCCTCCACCTGACCAAATCACCCGCCAGAAACCCATGTGCCTCACAAACACACTCAATAAGATATAGGTATTCTAAGGCATTAAAAAGGTAAGATTATGAATAAACCACTGGAATTTCTTGGGGGTGCTATGGCTATCCTAGTGGAAACATGCACTGAAAGTATCTCATCTATTCAAACTATGATTAAACTGTATCCATAGCATAGTAACATATTAATATGGTGCAAAATCAAAAAATGCAAAAATAGGTCATTTTAGAAGGCAATGTGGAATTAGATATTTTCTTAGCGAAGGGGATTTGTTGGTCTAGCTAAGTGGTTTCTAAGGTTGAATAGACTTTTCCACAGCAGACATTTTGACCTTAGAAATATGTGTCACCAATAACACCATTAGTTGTGGCATTACCTTGCAATAATTGCTGAACAAAGACATGGTTATTTGTGTTCCACCTGTGCTTTTCCTATTACGACAGGTCAAAACGTCTGCTGTGGAAACGGTGAGTCAATCTGATTCAGATGGGAGAGCGAAGAGTGCTCTGATGCAAGAAATCAAGATTCAAAAGTCAGAGCAGTCGTCGCCTAATCAGAAGGTCGGTGGTTCGATCCCTGTTCAAAGTGTCCTGGGGCAAGATACTGAAACTTGCTGTGAGTGCGTGTGTGTGTGTGTGTGTGTGTGTGTGTGTGTGTGTGTGTGTGTGTGTGTGTGTGTGTGTGTGTGTGTGTTACAGTCCTACATAAAGGCAGTCCATGAATTGACACAAACATCGTGTAAAGTACAGGTGAACAGATTTTTTAATGATGAAAAAAGATGATTCTCACCTCAACTCTTAATTGCAATATTTCATATAGAGCCAACCATTGATTTCCGGATATTGAGGGGAAAATTTGAGAGAAGCAGAACTGTTGAGATCATGTGTATTTGATTTAGATTCATCTGTCCTGGCAGGGCAGGGCACATACTTAATAAAAGGTTTGCTAACATATGATTGTATCTAGTTACCTCGGTGTAGTAGCTCTTAGACCAGACAGGACAGAGGCTGGACCAGGTCTACAGAACAATATCAGTCTAATTCATAAGTGAAATAAACAGAAAGGTATAGATATGTCCAGAGATTTGAGAGAGCTGGAGTTTGAAACCACGTCACGGTTTGTTGCCTTTTGTTCCTGAGACACTGGAACCATTCGAGACCCTGCAGCCAGTGCAGGAAGGCCAGGAGGCGCTCCTTAATGTAGCAAGACTCTTCATCTTCATCATCCGTCTCCTACAGCAGTGTGTGTGTAGGTGTGTCGTTAAAAGTCAGACACTGCTACCTGTACCCTTGATTAGGGCTTACGGTTCATTAAGCCCAAAAAGAACAAGAACCGTATCGATGAACAAATGCTAACATTACGAAACATACTAGCTAGCAGTTTATGCACACATGATGTAAATGCAGAAATAAACCAGGGTTAGACCAATATGGGTGTATATCTAAGCAATAAAAGAATTGTCCTATAGTCATTGGCACTCGTTTATGAAAAGATGGGAACAAAGTTACAGCTTTCATTTACAAAGAGAGCAGCAAATTCCCACATTTGTGAAGCTGGACGTAGCATATGTTAACACTACTTTCACTAACTCATTGCACTTGCTGATGTCTTTTTATTATTAAGACTGTCATGAGTAAATCAACTGATGTAACCACTTCTTTGAAGACTAAAAGGAAGTATTTAAAAACGGTGGCATGATCTCACTTGGCAGGTGAAACCACGTACAATATATTGGGCTGAGAACACCGACACCAGCGTCGTGTGTAATAGACCGCTGAGTGATTGTAGCTGACACCCGTCACTTTACATCTACCTCGATTTAACCTCTCCAGGTGTGCTGCCAAATCAACTGTCTGGACGTTTGGTGTCTGTGGATTATTTATTATGTAACTAAAAGGTTGCTAAATATAGTTTGTAGGGTTGTACGGAGATCGGGGTCACATCCTTCATCCCACCTGCGAATGATTGACTATCATCAAGTCCTCGTGTCATCAAGTCATCGTGTCATCAAGTCATCGTGTCATCAAGTCATCAAGTCATCGTGTCATCAAGTCATCAAGTCATCGTGTCATCAAGTCATCGTGTCATCAAGTCATCAAGTCATCGTGTCATCAAGTCATCGTGACATGATGACCAAGAAGTTATTTTGCCCAAACAATAGTCAACGTATACTCATACGACAGTTCGTATGATATCTTACAATGAAAAGTGATTTTTCTTTGTGTTTTCCTACAATAGTCGTTTCCTCTCCTTACATGTACAATAGTCTTTCCAAAACAAACTTCCATCCTCACAGAACACTATCTAGTTAGGGTAAGGCAACAAAGCTGCTTGGTATGTGCGTCACACGTGTCTAATCTAATCGCATCTTTCCATTGACTTTGTCAATTGGCTTTGCGTTCCTAACACTGTTCTACGGCTGCATCGACCTCAACAAAACCTCTACACAGGAACGCTCTAGCACAGAAATATGACCTCACAACTTCTAAAGAGCTCTGCTTGGCTCAGGTTTTCCAAAACCTTTGCTATTTGAATCACTGAAGCAGGCATCCAGAGGTCTGGTATTCGGCTACTAAAATTTGGAAGAAAGACTGAATCTCTGTGTTTAACGAAACACAACAGTGTTCAAAGAGCCATATTGGTCTAAAGCTGATGTTCACTATGAGTTTGCTTCATACAGACATGCATTACTCCAGCATGAAAACGTGATGGGACTGTATGCAGGGCAGAAGAAGGTGTGTGGTGCTGTACTGACCTGTGAGGTGATGTACTTCTCCAGAGGACTCTCCATCCGGCCCATGTTCAGCATGGCCGTGTTGGACCGCTCCTCTGGTGAGTCCTCGCTCAGCAGTAACTTGCCTTTGAAGTTGTGGACCACACACACAACCTATAACACACACACACACACACACACACACACACTCCTGATAAAGAGAGTAACCCAAGAATGTAGGTCACATATGTGTGTATGGACCTTTTCCCGGGGGCATTACTGTAGCTATATGATGGATGTGGGTGCTCCTCTAATAAGCAGCAAAATGTGGCTTTGAGGTTCAAAATGAAATAACCAATTTCAAGTTGGCTGAGCAGAGAAGAGATACAGAAAGTCTTCAGGGCTGCAGTCCATTATATCCTACAGAGCAGTGCAACCTGGGAACTTTGTATGGAGGGTCATGAAGCTTGCCAGCAAAACTCGAGAAACGTCTTTAACCACAAACAACCGATCGGGTGTCTGGTGCTGATCAGGCTCTGCCCTCCTGGACCAGAGCTCTTCCCCAGGCCACGAACTCAGCTGAGAGCAGATAGAGATGAACCTTTCAACGATGTGACTATAGCTGATCAGATGGAACTCTTTGTGCCTTCTGCTTCACTTACAGTTACTGTGGCGGTATCCTATTGGCCAACCCTGTACCCGACAGAAGTTTGTTACCAGGCAACTAAACTCAATTACGATTCGAAGGAAACAATCTTCATCATTATTAGACCAGGCTGTATTGTCGGTTTTTGGTCTCTACTAACGCTTGAGGAACAGATATGTGTCTGTTAGCTGCTGCTTGGTGCTGAGCAGGTAACAAATAGTTCTAAGAGCTTTTCCTCTGTTACGAGCCGACTGCTGCTGCAATACAAAGACACACAAAGATAAAGGTAGTAACATCTAATGGAGCCTCACCAGACTTAATATTAGAAGTAAATGAAGACCCAGATTTAGGCTTAGGTTCCTAAATGTTGGTATATTTATTCATATTAATCTCTAATTTAACCTTCTTTCTTTTTTTTTAATTAGAAGGCCCCATTCATGAGTTTAATTCCCAAGACCTGAAACCGTGTTGCTATGCACCACAACCCGTCTGCAGGCCCTTCAAAGGCTTTATTGCTCCCAATATATCAGCAGACTCTTGTGGAGATAATTTGCACATATAAAATAGCATCGCTGCCAAACCAGGAGTGAGCCAGTCTGCTCTCAGAGTTACTGTTCTCTGTGATAATGAGGGCTATTTGTTTGAGACAGCCGTGTCAGAATGAGAGCAGGAGGAGGAGAGAGGAGAGAGGAGAGGGTGGAAGACATGAAGGTTGAGGAATTTCTCTGGTATTAAAGAGAAAGAGTGTTGTCTTTGTATTCTTTCCCATCTCCGTCCATCACTAGTGGAAGTGTAATGTGTTTAACCAGGGCCAACATTAATGGAGCTCTGTGTGAAGAGGCTGAGCCTTGAGCCAGGCCTCATCACAGACTCTCTCTCTGTCTCCCTCTCCAAGCCGCGAGCCACAGCAAAGAATGTGCCGGCCTTTCTCCGTCGCATGTGAGAGAGCAAGAAAGAGGATGAGAGGGGGGGGGGGGGGTATCTTTTGCTGCTGCTTTCTTTCAGCTGCTGCTAGGAAACATGCTGTATCTAGGGCCCACTCATCATCACTGTGTGTGCAGCACAGCTGTGAGGGGAGGACAAGCCTTGCTATAGTATGTCATAAAAAAGCATGCGCTGCAACGCTCTATACATCTGATCGATGTTGTACGTGTGAACTCGTTCTTCATCTTTGGCTAGTTAGCCATTACAATTAATTGTTGTTCTGCTACTGAAACCAGTATCAGCCTAACGTGATGGAACAGGTACCTGCGAGTACACGGGAACAACAAACAACACGAGTCACTCGCTACCCAATCCGCACATCCTGCCCCCCCCCCCCCATTTGAACACAAACCATGACCTTTATCTAACCTTAAAGCTTCTGTGAGGAACTTTCAATGTCATGTAGTCCTGATCCTCCATCAGCAAAGAGACCATCAGAGAGAAGACGGTCTATTTCTATAGAGTTCTTCTTAATGCTCGTCATCGGAGCCACCGGGTCGGATTCTGGTGAAACCAGATGAACTCATGCAGGTTCACCAGAAACTCCTTCAGCTCAGACTCCAGCAGAGACCGGTCCACCGTGGACAGACCCAGATTCTCCAGCAGAGACCGGTCCACCGTGGACAGACCCAGATCCTCCAGCAGAGACCGGTCCACCGTGGACAGACCCAGATTCTCCAGCAGAGACCGGTCCACCGTGGACAGACCCAGATCCTCCAGCAGAGACCGGTCCACCGTGGACAGAGCCAGAGCCAGATCCGGCTTTATACCTGTTATAACATCCCTCTATACCTCTGTCCTACACAAACATAGAGCACATATGACCTCTGTTGGGGTGAGTCTCACCAGGAAAGCGGCGATGGCGGTGCCGATGATGAAGCCGGCGATGACGTCCGACCAGTGGTTGCGGTATTCAGCCACGCGGTTCAGACCGGTGAGGAAGGCCAGACACATGAGCCCGAGGGACAGCACCGGCTTGGCCAGACGGGTGCCTTTCGCCTGCACCGTGCACGTCACGTACATCTGCCAGGGAGCAGAGATGACAGGGTTACTGGAGATCATCTGAATGTTTAAACATCTTGTAAAATCACTGGTTCCGTCACATGACTTATTCAGTTAGGAGACATTGTAAAACTCCTCCTTTGTTGCAAAAAACGATTCTGAGAAAGTCGTCCACGCTGAAATAAGACGCCACTACTGTAACAGCTTACTCACGTCTTCAGACAGTCTGCACGCAACTAGAACTAGTCCAGAACCCTGCAGCGAGGCTCACAGTAGATCCCACATTACAGCAGCCTTCACTGGCTCCATATAAACTTTATTAACAGCAATTAAATACAAAGCAAGGCATTAGGCCATCATTTTACCTGTATTCATGTCACTATTAGAACATTAGAACGGTTTAATTGTGTTTAACTTGGTGATGAAACAGGTGAAAGGTGTGTATTGGTTTGACGGCTGATGTTTGGCTCATAGAAGCCGTGTCAGTGTGTAGATGAGCAGTGATGTCAGAAAACACCGCTCAACTCATCCTGCATGTTTATAAGGAGGACATCTTTTATCACTCAATAGGAAAATGATGAAAATCCACATTATTTTAGTTTGACTTTCAAAACTCTTGTGAAAGTTGCTGTGCTCCTCATGTTTTATTAAAAGGTCGCTGGTGAAATGCCACCAGACAGCTGGGGCTGTGTGTAGATAGGAGCTGATATGTTAAGTCTCTCCTCGGGGCATCTTTCTATTTTTCCACCGCTGTGTTTAGAGTGCTGGCAGGTCTGCCACTGGAACTGAAAGGAAATATATATATATATATATATATATATATATACACAGTATATCAGGTTGAAGAAAAGAAGTGAATGAAGCAGATGGAGAATAATAGAAAGAAGAGGAGGAATGACAGGAGAGAAGGAAAGAAAGGGGAGGTGGAGGATGACACCCAGAGGGAGAGAGACGTAGGAAATACGTGAGGTGAAGAGAGAAGGAGAGAAGGTGAGGAGAAGGACAGAGGTGAGCAGATACAAACTGGAGAGTAAATGAGAGAGCAGGAGAGGAGAGGAGGAGAGGAGAGGAAGCAGAGGATAGGAAGAAAGAGGAGAGGAGAGGAGCAGAGGAGAGGAGAGGAAGAAATAGGAGAGGAGCAGAGGAGAGGAGAGGAGAGGAAGAAAGAGGAGAGAAGCAGAGGAGAGGAAGAAAGAGGAGAGGAGAGGAGCAGAGGAGAGGAAGAAAGAGGAGAAGAGAGGAGAGGAGCAGAGTATAGGAGAGGAAGAAAGAGGAGAGGAGAGGAGAGGAGAGGAGCAGAGGAGAGGAAGAAAGAGGAGAAGAGAGGAGAGGAGCAGAGGAGAGAAAGAAAGAGGAGAAGAGAGGAGAGGAGCAGAGTATAGGAGAGGAAGAAAGAGGAGAGGAGAGGAGCAGAGGAGAGGAAGAAAGAGGAGAGGAGAGGAGAGGAGCAGAGTATAGGAGAGGAAGAAAGAGGAGAGGAGAGGAAGAAAGAGGAGAGGAGAGGAGATCAAATGACATGAGAGGAGGAAAGAGGAGATAAAGAGAGAGGAGAGGAGAATAGAGGAGAGAAGAGGAGATAATGGAAAGGAGAGAGCAGATAGGAGGAGAGAAAGGCAAAAGAGAGGAAAGAGGAGAGGAACTAAATGACATTACGCTGTACTCCATGTTAATGATAATATACGGTTTTTCAACAGGAAATGCATTTTGTGTAAAAAGCATGCTCGTAACAGAGCGAAGTGGAGCAATAGAGCCTGCAGCATCTTCCTCCTCTCCTCCTCCTCTCCCTCTGGGCCTCAGATGAGCTGCTGTAAATAATGCATCATTATCATAAGTTCTTAACCTTGCCAAGTTGTTTCCTGTGAACATGTAAGTTTATTTTGAAAATGTATGTAACAAGCGAAAACGTGCAAAGCTGAAGCTATCTCAGTGGTTCTCAACCTAAGGGTCCTGGGATTCCCAGGTGGGAATTCCAGGGGTGGTCCAAAAAAATTGGGAATAGTTTGTTTTTTCTATTTAATTCATAGTCATAAGAGTGAATACTCTGATCATAGGTTTTACTTCCTCCACAGTTATCGCCTTAACTGTATTTGACAGCGGGGGACCCTGAACCGAAATCTTGTCAAATGGGGGCGCGAGAACCACTGAGCTCGAGGGGTACGTGGGGCATCATAGGTTTGAAGCGTAGGGCCACTGACCCAGCTGTTGTATTTGTGAGAACGGGTTGGAACATGACAAACTAGTAGTTGACAAGTAACTCTTGTCAATATCAATGTTGGATGATGTAACATCTTGAAGTATACGAGTGGTGATATTATATATTTCTTTTCTTGTAATCAAACCACATGCGTGTCCATTGTTGTCCTAAAACATCACCGTCCTGCTGGCTCAAATACTCACAGGAGCACCAAACGTGGATCAATCCGCCGCTGAAAATAGTTCCTCAACAAATGTACTATTTCCTCCAATTTGAGAAAATCTCCACAGTGACCAGAGTACATGTGTGAGCTGAGAGCCACAGACTGAGAAGGGAAGTCGGAGAGTATTGAGAGATGGACCACTTCGTTTGAGTCTTTTCATGAGATTTGATGACAGCAAGGGAAATATAAAATAACATACTTATTCCATAATTTATCAGATATATAATTTAATGGTAAATTGCAGTAATTAGTTAAAACTTAAATTTAAATGGTTAATTTTTACTATTTTTAATGAATTCCAATTTTAACCGTGAAGTCTGATTGACTTGCATCTGAAAGTTGAAATAGCTTGTTTTGATTCTTCACTGTTGCTATGCTCAGCATCAGTATGTGCTCATACCGAGGTCATGGAATGTAACCAGGGACAGTCAAAATCATGTTACGACCTTTTAAGATCTTTGACTAAATACAAGAACTGGACCGTGACGTCACCTGTTGGTTTGTGGACATTTTGAAGCCTCGAGTTTTGTATTTTGGCCGTCGCCATCTTGGTCTTTGTACTTTGGAACTAAGTACAATCAAACGCTGAATAGACATTTTTAGGCCACCAAAAGGTTACAATTAACTTGAATGAAGTAAAAACACACTGTGAAAGGGTTGAACATCTAAGACGAAAACACGGAAAACTCCCAGACCGGACAACGCCGTGGTATTGACCTGTCAATCACTGTGTAGCCCCGCCCTAAAGCATACCCTGCTTTATGGTCTGTTTGACTCTAAATGGACCATAAGTTACTAAATGAACATCATGCTGTATTGAAGAAGACTTGAAACTAGAGATTGAGACCATAAACTCATGTTTACAATGTTTACTGAGGTAATAAATCAAGAGAGAAGTAGAGTCATTTTCTCATAGACTTCTATACAACCAGAGGAGTCGCCCCCTGGTGGACATTAGAGAGAATGCAGGTTTAAAGCACTTGCACATTGGCTTCACTTTTCAGAACCAGAGGTTACTGCTTGCCTTTGACCAATCACGTGACATATGTGGCGGAGGGAGAGGAGGAGCCTCTGTTACTGTAATTCCTGCTGAAATGCTACCAAACAGCCCTTTCTTTGCTTTGCAGGTGGAACAGATGCAGCACAACATATTTACATATACTATATTGTAGGTCATTTATTCATGACTTTTAAGTATTTTGTATTTTGTCAAACAGATGTAGACCAACGAGTCAGCATGACTGGACTGATTTCTCACCAGATATAAAGCACACTCACACACGTTTCACACTTCTAGTAAGAAGGCAAACACAAATAGAAAATGTGGCATGTGTCATGATATCAGTCTTGGACAAGTTGGAGGTAGGAGGGGCAGAGAGAGAGAGAAACAGCCAAATATAGACCTGAGGAAACATGTCTATGTTTGGCTCTAATCACTAATCTGTTGTGTCAAGGCAGCAGACAAGAAGATTAAGCCTAATTGTATTTTTCATTAGAGTGCGCAATCTCTTCCAAGGCCAGATCAAGTGTTTCCATGTCTCTCTCTCTCTCTCTGCAATTCATTCACTATGCATCTCTTAATAATTCAGGACTTAAATATATGGTGCTTTCAGGGAGCATCCTGTAAGGTTCTTCAGAGTTATTTACCGTTAACAGGTTAATCCTCCATTTACATGTTCAGGTCTTCAGTGATCGTCCACACATCCTGCTCAAAGGACACAGTTGCTGTGGTAATGGTTCACATTACCTAAAGCGGTCCCTTGACACACTTAGCTCTCTGTCCTCAGACTTCTGTTGTTCTGTAAACTGCTGCTCAACTGATATACCGATAGACATTCTCATTGGAGACACAAAGAGCTCTACTTCCACGCATCAAGGGATGGAGTGTTTATCGCACTTAAGTGTTCCCTGCCGAGTTTTTCGTGGGCGTGCAAAATGCACTTTTATGCCGTGTTCACAGCAGACACAAAGCAAATTTTCTCATCAGTGGACTTCACCGAGTCATATTCACTAATTCTAGCAAGCCATTCAACTGCTGGTTCACTACAGCTGTATGAACCCAAAATAAACAGATTTTGTTGTAATTTAATCGCAACAAACATGTAAAAAAGGAAACCAAAATAACGACTTGATAATGCAGATTTTTAAAAAGTCTGAATTCATGCTTTGTTAGATTTGTCCGCAAGATGACAAACAAACGACTTTTAAAATGCTTGTTTTCTGAATGGAGTACGGATCGATCAGTGCTAAGCTTCGTTAAATCATGTAGTCATGAATACGGTCACGATGTTATTGTTTGTACTATAAACAGTGCATGGTTCATACACATACATGAATACACATAGTTGTATCCGGTATCTGTACAAATATGAGGTGTCATAGAGTTCTGGGTGCACCAGACACCTTTTTCCACGATTTCTGATTTAACAACATCAGGACGTCCTGGCATGAATTAGCATCTTTGCATTGACTTTTTATGTAATCGCACCGTGCAAAATATGTTTGCTTGTCGTTTGGTGTGAACACACCATTAGTAAATTGGTGGCCAGACTCGCCTGATGCACCTGTGGGACACTTAG
Source organism: Leptoclinus maculatus (assembly GCA_032191485.1). Taxonomy (NCBI): domain Eukaryota; kingdom Metazoa; phylum Chordata; class Actinopteri; order Perciformes; family Stichaeidae; genus Leptoclinus; species Leptoclinus maculatus. Next base: position 18,028,760 of record JAVDOI010000013.1, read on the forward strand.
ATCAGAAAGAATTCTTAATCATACAACATGTGTACGGGAAGCTGTGACAATCATGGCCGATCCACATTTGTTGCTTTCATCCCCATTGAACACAGTACTCTCCCCGTCATGATGCACTGACAATTTGCCATACATGCAATGAAAGTACAATGTTGTTCTTTGGATTTGTATCTAATTATTGTTAACGCTCAGTTTAATCTCCGTTGAGAGTTGCACATGAACAATAGCGATCGTGAGAGCCTGGTGGCAGGTGAAGAGAAAGTGTATGAGCTTAAGTGCAGCGAGCATTTCTATTACCCTGGAATCAGGAGTTTTAGTTGGTTGGCGTTAGAGCAGTCATTCCCAAAGACTTGGGTCGCAGGAGATTTTTATCAGGGTCGCCAAAAAAATTAGTCTTTTATTTAACATTTACATCTGCAGTTCACCTTTGAGTCACATGAGGGAGCCTGATGTTGGTATTCTTCCAATAATTGTATTCTACTTTTAACATTCAATCTAATGTGAAAGTTGTTTGCTTTACTGATGAGAGGAAATGCATATAATTAATCAGTCTGTTGACACAGCCTAAATGCATTTATTAGGTCCCATTTATTAAGTATTTATTTTAGTTATTTGTTTATTTTGCAGCGTTAATGCACACCAATCAACAGTCACACTGTAAGTGAGCCAGAGTTAGCCAGAGAGGCTAGTTTTCATCTGCTGTCCCCGGCCAGATGTTTAAAGGCAGCCTAAAATTTCAAATTAAAATGGAATTAAAATGTATAGATAAACAGACCAATACACATATCAGCAAAAGAAAAGTGTACATAAGACACTAGAGCAGAGCAGACATAACAGGCTGCAGCATGCGTCAGGCAGAACAAACCCAGCTACAGTACAAGCACATATATAACACTGAGGCACATAACAAGTGTAAATGTTTTCCATAACACGTGTATGAAACAAAGTCATTTATCAAACATACATCTTTTCTAAATGGCTGGTTTACCTGTTCAAGGCCGTACTAGGTGTTGAGGAAATGGCAGTAAAAATAGCCGGGCATGTTCATTTGGCTTTTTTTTATCTTACAGATAAGGCCTGTTGGACATTGGGTCGCGGTGGTTGGTCATTTTTAAAAAGTGATTGCCCAGGGAAAGAAAAGTTTTTGAAACACTGCGTATTGCGCAGTTTGGGAGCAAGGAGGACAAAACCGGTTTGTCTTAATTAAAAAGGCACGCCAAGTTTCCAAAGAATGTCGCTGGAGCGCCCTGACACAAAGCGCGCTTGCATGGCAGCTAAGAGGGCTGCCGACTACCTGCGTTTGGACGAAACATTATCACTTAGGCAAGACAGGTCGCCAATCTTAAGTCTTTATTCTTATTTTATAACCTCTAATAAATAAAACGATTTGAATAGACACAAAGAGTAAAGCAGATTTAAAAACACGGTGAGTGTGAATGGTGAGTAGGTTGAAGAAGAGCTCTGCACTCTGTTGCACTATAATTGTTTTCTTTTATTCTCGATTGGTTTAATTCATCTGTTAATCGGAGCAGAGTGCACTACCGGAGGTTATGTTGGTGTTTGTTTGCGTGGTCAGTGTGTGTCTGTGTGTGGCCTGCAGCCAGCGTCCCTAAACTAATCTGTGCAGTCGTGATTCATGTTACACTGACAACTGTTATCAGGTGGGATCGGTCTTGTATGTGTGTGTGTGTGTAATATTGTATCACAGAGAAATGTTTAAATATTGATAACATTTAAGTTAAATGATCCATTTATTCAAGAAACAAAGAACGTCTTTGTAAAAGAATGGGAACATACAGCTCCACTGCAGTGTATGGAGGTAGACGACATTCAAAGATCCAAGTCCCCTCTTGGCAATTCATTTAAAAAAAATAATAAAAAGCACATTTGTAGTAATATTTATAATATTTAAGATTTTAAAAGTAAATTTACTATTCCAGGTTTTTTTTTCTTTCAAAATGACCAGAAACAGAAGTCCACATTTGGTTAGAGAAGCATGACAGTCCACTGTTGGTAATGTAGGAATATATGTGTGTGTGTGTGTGTGTGTCCTTCACCGGGTCAAGGATCTTTCTCCCTGTGAGCCTCGTATGAGCTGTCACATGCTATCAGCTTTCGACTTAGATGCACAGGAAAAAAACCCTCCTAGTTGACCTCCATAAAACATACATGTTGTATTTTAATGTTTCCCTGCTGGACATCATTTGACCTGAGACGCTTCGGGTCAACTTGATTTGTCTTTACAGGCTTTTTCGAGCGTTTCATAGCCGTGTGCGCGCTCCAACCTATCTCGCATTAGCAGCTTTTCGGCTCACTCACTATATCACAGGCTTGTCGGCCGAACCGAGAGGGGGACATGACAAATTCAATCTCCGCTCGATGCTGCTTCAGACATCAATCTCTCCGTCTTGCCAAGTTCAAATGGTGTCCTGTTGGTGTGGCTGAGGGGGACCTGTTCCGACTGTGTGATGGAGCCAGCCTGTGTTCATATATCAGGCTGATTTAAAGGGCGATATCAGCGAGATATGTCACCTCATATTTCAAATGGTATCAGGTCCAGTCAGAGTGGTCCAACACTGATAAGATGGACACAATGTATTTTTCCTGAAAACATATTTATTGTAGTTGTGTAGCTGTTATTAGGAAAGATTTCACTAGAAGCGTATTTTGTGATGGCAAAAGAAATTGAAAGAAAGAGTGAAGAAATCTTTTGCTTTGCATCCACGTTTCACTCCACAGTCTACTTTAAACAAATGTAAAGTGAATGTAATTATATGTCTACATTTGGAGCTAAATTTGAAATTATTTCTATGCAAAATTAGCAAATTAGATGAGATTTGTTTTGTATGACGGGGTTGCTATGTAGCTCGTGATGATGGAGCGTGCTTTTTAGATCATGTTGGCTAGCGCAAGACATTTAGTAAGGTTGCTCATAATGTTACTGAGGCACAGAAAGACCCCGTGGATGTGTGAAGATATGTAAGCAACCTTCATTGAAATGAATGGGGAACCCTCTTGGTATCTAGTTCTCTTAATAAATCCATGCATTCAAACCCTCAGAAAGCGCTCACACATGCTGTCACATGCATGTGTGATTGTCTGGTCTTCCCTTAAGAGAAATCCCACGGTGCATAGGAAGACATATTCAGAGCTTTGTTTTGAATAAACAGAGAAATAGCTCAGCAGTGATACAATACCCAACATGGCTGAACACACATCAAACAACACTGCCTTTAGAAATTCAAACTTAAGAAGGAATTGTGGAGATGTCACAGTACAGTGCTGCACCGCCCACACTGTCGGAGTTAAAATACCACGGCAACAAACAAACCAAAGCTGGGGACTAAAAGACAAGCTGGGGCTCACAGCTGGATAGAAGTCCTCCAGACAAACAGGCTCTGTGTGCCTCTGTAAGTCTATAAATGCCACATTGTATAATCAATACCTGACAATGGGCATGCACGCTCTCCCTGCATGGCGCAACCACCACTATCCACACTCAGGCCCACATGTTTTGGGTGAAGCCGACATTCGAAAGAGTGGACGTGCTTAATGGAATTATGTGAAGTTAGAATTTTTGGATTTGTAGCAGACAAACCTAAGCTTCACCTAGAAACTTTTAAACATGAATCAGCATCCATCAACACTATTTAAAAGGTGACATATAATGCTAAATGCACTTCTTCGTGGCTTTCCAGGATGGTGTGTCTGCAGACCCCCAAAATATGAGAAAAGAACATCCTTTCTGTTTCTTTCCCTGCTCCATCAGATAATGTGTAGCAACGAGCTAGTCAGATAGGATGTCCACCTCCAATGTAACGCCCTCGCTATAGCAGACTTGGTAACATGGTACAAGCAAAGCAAGCTACTTATTCTGTTGTTGGCTGCAGGAACCAACAGAAAGTTCTTCACGTAGTCCCATCACCTGAGGATGTGAAGACCCAGTGGACCTGGACAAAGCAGCATTCACTTCCAAACTGAAGCTCAGTGTGGATCAATACCGGCTGTCTGTGACCCATCTTCAAACTTGGAGCATTAAGTTTTGTTATTTTTATCTTGTTTCAGTGTTTAGTTTGCAGGTTAGCATGTTGAAGTTAGCGTTAGTTTTTCAGCATTGGAGGTTGCCGCTACGTAGAAACCCAAATTAAAAGGCATAATATGTCTTCTTTAAAGGAGTATCAACATTAACATTTGGAGAAAAACATTTATTCATTCATGTATTCATTTTGAGAATAAGTTGGATTCATATTGTAATATCAGCCTCATGTACAGATTCAACAGAGCTATAGAGGTTGGTAGGTGTATTTCTGGACTTAAGACAGGACCAAGCTAGCTGCTTCCACAGTTTGTCATCAGGGGATTTGTTCTTACCCATACTCTGATCTTTTCCTAAACCTAACTAAGAAAGTGTGTTGCCTGCACACAAACGTCTCTCAGAGCACTAATGAAGCAACAAACAACTATTTGCTATGCAAAGATGTAGTGCAGTATTGTCAACCTCTGTGTGTGTTGTAATCCAAGCTTTTCTGTGATCTGTCCATGTAGCTGGGCCACCGGCCCTTACATTTAGTGCATGTGAGTCTCTCTGTTGTCCCCTACTGGCTAGCTAATCGCCGCCGGTCTGCACTGCTTTCATAAATTGGTTACAGCCGATAACGCCGTCCCGACCGACATCTGTAATGGTACATTCCTACTTAGTATATATTTCTATATTATATATTCGATCTATACTTTTGCTCTGAACTCAGTACACCTTCACCCACGTGCTCAAATGTATCTTGCTGTTGGGTAATGGGAATATTATATTCTGATCATATTTTATATTCTTATAAGTAGAACTGTTAAGAATATAACAACTGTTCACTTGTTGTGAAACAAACTATCATAAGCTTGCATCATGCCTGCACATATCCTCTTCTTCGTGTTGGATAACGAGCACTTATTGTATATTCACATGTTCTATGCCTTCAGGATAAAACCTATATATCTGTTACACAGATAAAGCACTTCTTTTACTTCTCCCATTGGTTTGTGGGCTAACGTTATGAAGCCTTGATTTCGGCGATTTTGCTGCCGCCATGTTGTTTTATTTACCATATTTGGAATGCGAAATTGGGACTTCCTAATTCAAAAGACTCAGAAGGTAGCCCTGTAATGCAATTCATATTTAATGATGCTGTGCTTTTCATTTCAGTGGCAAAATGGGCAGAATACACAGTTTTATAACCAAAAGGAATGAAGTTAATATCGGTTGTTGAAAAAAACATATTAGCGTATGCAATCGGAAGTCTCTGCATGGCAGTTACATTGCCGTTGAACGGGGTAATTACAGCCTCATTTCGATAAATCCTCGGGTGCGGCGGATGCTGGATGGCTGTGTTCGGCCCTGGCATTGCTGTAATGACCGAGACAATGAGCGTTTGAGGAGGAGTAAGCATCATCTCCTCAGAGCTGTGTGTGTGTGTGTGTGTGTGTGTGTCCTTGTGCCACTTGTATGAGTGTCTTTGTGCAAACTGCATGTAACGTCCTAAACACCGAGCTGTACACAGACAATGGCCTTTGCTAAATGACCTAGATAACAGAGGCAATCTGCTCTCCCCATCGCGCTCAGAGTCACTGATGGTTCAAAGCCGTGCTTCCGTCGCTCATGGGCACTCAGGCAGGCGCAGGCTCTCTGACACAGAATAGCAAAACCGACCATCAGCTGGAATCAAAACCACAGTGAGGGCAGAAATCTGCTGCTGCTGCTCTGCTCTCTGTGGATTCTGCTGACCAAAGGGGGATGGATCAGAGAGATGGACAGCTACAAAGCATGACTTATTATTTTTCATTTTTTTGAGGACATTTTTGGACATTCACACTCACATTGTGCAAAGATAATACAGTGCACTGCGAAAGAATGTGTCCAGTCAAAGAGCTGATGGATGTACAGTGAACAGCTCAGTGAGGGAGCTCTCATAGAATCCACACAGCAACGGAGATTCTGCTAACTACATTTACTTTTGTGAATTTGGGATTTATTGCTTATCTCCTTGTTAGTCTATTTCATTTTTTCGTTCGTGCCCCACATATTTTCATTCAACACATGCGTATCAATATATACATGTAAGTACAAGCAAACACAGCGCGTAATAACCAAGAAATAAGGGGGAAACAATGTAGGGACTTGAAAAGAACGTGCTGTGACAACCTGGTACCTATTCTTATATGATGTGGACCATGAGAGTCCATGAGGGCTCACAGGTCATTCAGCTTCGACCACTGAGGTCTGCTGGTCAAGTGAGTGGCAGCGGAGACGGTCTGCCTGTGGCATTAGGATCTCTGAAGGTACCCTACTGTTAGAAAAGATACCATATCGCCGCTGTGAATAGTTTAGCAGCAGAGTATTTCAAATCTTTGTATCCTTTATTTGTCACACCCTTGGTGTGTGAAGGCCTTAAGGGTCACCAGGAATCAACTGTTGATATCTGTGGAACTGAATGTGCTTTAGTCTGCACATTCTGTACTGTAAAAAAGAGCATTAAAGAATATGATTTCCTCTTTGCCTGTTTAGGTCTTTATTACATAATAACATCAGAGGCTACTGGTCCACATGTTTCTGAAGCTGAGTAGTGCTGTGCCATTTACCAGCAAGCTAACTATTCTTTGTTAGATCAATCTGCATATCAATGTTTACCAAATGTTCTTTATGCATCCAGTGAAGTCAAAGTGACGTCATTGGTGGCAAAGAAGAACTACATCTATATATTATATATATATATATATAATTATGATACTTACCTATGTAGCTGTTATTTTACTCCTGCAACTGTAAAACATAAATTTTACAGCAGTTTCTTTGATCCGTCTTCATTTTAATTTTAAGAAGCTAACATACACATCATCAGATGTTTGAAATATTCTGCATGACAATGGTCCACTAGATGACTGATCTACGTCTACTCTAGTTCCCTCCTGTCTACACTGCAAAAACATGAGATTCAGGTATTCCATAAACACATTACACTAATGTGATCAGAAAGAAGGCAAGACGACAAAATATAGCCATTTGTGTGTTTGCATTAGCACGTCCAGTATGCACGTGTGCTTGTTTGCACTGGCCTTCACATGTGTCCATTGGAATTAAGTGTTGTTTCAAAGCCACGTCTTCTGTGAGCGTTTGGGTGAAGATGACCTATTTGGAGCTTCTTTCAAAGCTCCGTCTCCTGAGAAACTTGTCACTGCAACTTGTTTTGATTTCACAGGAAGTGGGAGAATGTTATCTTAACTAACACAGTTCTTTTGTATTTCTGAATCACAATGGGTATCTTTCAAAAGTTATGAATCCAAAGTCTATTTAATTGTTTGTATTCAGACTTTAGATGATGCTGCTTGCCTGTACTAACATATAGACACACGAGTATAGAATATCTGACATCTGATCCGTCCTCAAGTCTCAGTATTCTCAAAGCTGATGTCTGTTAGGGAGACCGTCACCCCCTCAAATGAATGCTGGGGAGCGTCCCTGTCTCACTGACACTTTCTGTGATCTATAACTGGGCCTCACATAAGACAATCGAGTGAGAAATGATAATCTTATTAGACATCAGAGAGATTAGATGCAAGGTCACACACTAAGGGTTCAAACACTTTGACATGACGAGGAGAGGAAGAACCTGGTGCACGAAACCTAGCTCTGCAATAATAATCCTTCTAATGGGAGCTACTTGGGGTGTGGATCGATCTCCATCTGCGTATAACGTATGAACAATAGAAGAAAACTCCAACATCTAACTCCCAGAATGTTCTACTGTAGATCAAGGGTGGTTTCTTCCCGTGAAAGACATACAGTCACACATCCACTAACTCCAATTTAGGTTTTTAGCAGATTTTGATAGCAACACTCACTGAAAATGAAGTGAAAACTGAGTGGAAGCTGAGACTCCTGGGACTTTGCCTATATAACTGTGTCTGAAGCTGGAGGGTCAACAGCTGAACCAGCTGCTTTAAAACTGATGGTGCAGCATTCTGTGTGCAAAATCAGTTTGGGCTGAATATTATTTGCATAAATATACAACTAACATTCTCAAACATATTAGAAAGAGTCATTTGGGAGAGAGGACTGGAATTGCAAAACACTCTCTTGGTCTGATTTCCTGTATAATCTGTTTTGGCAGCCGTGCAATAACAAGAAAATAGAATAACTTCAAGATAGGATTGTTTTACTCACCTCTCAAGCCATTATCTGAATGACATTCAGCACCTACGAATATTACCGAAACACTCCTTCAATACTGTGAGTTTGATCGTGTTTGCATTAATCTTTTTTTAAAATAAGTTTCTGTTTTTCTTCAGTTCTTCCTGAATGCCAGTGGCAGTAAAGAAGTGGCACAGTTACCATGACCTCACCCATTGCTTTGTGGACTGCAGATTTGTAGCCTCGAGTTCTGCATTTTGGCCGTCGCCATCTTGTTTTTGAACGCTGAATAAGACTTTTTTTTAATGCAACCAAAAAGGTTACAATGAACTGTCATGAATTGAAAACACACTGTAAAAGGGTTCACTGGACAACGCCGTGGTAGAGACCTGTCAAAAACAAGGTAGCCCCGCCCTAAAGCATGCTCTGCTTTATGGTCTATTTCAGGGGTCCCTAATAGGCGGACCGCGGTCCGGATCCGGACCCAGACGCCGTTGTATCCGGACCCAGGACCTAAAACCGATAGATAATTGGGAATCATTATATTTTGACGGAGCGCTTCTATTTTAACCGGCGCAGCTTTTTCAGCCTTTACGGCACTTGTTCAGCGGTGCAAATCACATCACGTGATGCAGCTCAGCCAATCAAATATGGGTATTCTGACAAGTTTCCTGATTCGAGTGAGATGTATACAAACGGGAGAGACGAGGAGAGAGAACAAAGAATAGGAGAATAATTACATGAGTCAGAGAAGTTATTTCACATGATGTTCTCCAAAGAGAGAAGAGAGACCAGAGAGAACAGAGTCTTTAACCAAGAATGGAAAGACTCGTAGAGGTTCATTCTTCCCACGGACAGTTTAAAACCAGTACGTCTCACATGTTCAGAGACCGTGACCATTATTAAATGCAGTAATGTGAAGCGTCACTACGAGACAAAGCACAACCCTTTTGAGCAAACGTACCATCTCACGTCTGAAATGAAGTCACAGAAAATAAACCAAAGAGTCAAATATGATCAGAATCCTTCAGTTCACTGTCCAATGATGTTACCAGAGAGAATAGAGCTGAAACAAGTGGTTTAATAACCACAGATAAAGTCTTGAACACTAATTCATCTTGTTAGAAGATGAGAATAATATAATATTGTGGCTTTTTTGATTGACATCACTTCACACCTGAATTAACTGAATTTAAAGCTGCAGAACAATTCAGTGAAATTAATTTTTCTAAAATGAATTACTTCATTTTAAGATGCACATTTTTCAAAAGCTTTCTGTTTAATCAGTTATTCTTTAATCCTTATTTTACTTGAAATGAGAAGAACATTTATTTATGTATTTCTATGTATTATTTATAATCCATCCAGTTAAATTGGACCATAATTTACTAAATGAACATCAAGCTGTATTGAAGAAGACTTGAAACTAGAGATTGAGACCATAAACTCATGTTTACAATGTTTACTGAGGTAATAAATCAAGAGAGAAGTAGAGTCATTTTCTCATAGACTTCTATACAACCAGAGGAGTCGCCCCCTGGTGGACACTAGAGATAATGCAGGTTTCAGGCACTTCCTCATTGGCTTCACTTTTCAGAGGTTGCCGCCTGAGCATGAGAAGACTTATCCATGGGGTTTACCACCACTGGCCGTCATCCAGGAATTCACAGAACCATAGTTACATTCGTGACTTATGTTAGCTGAGCTTCATACAAAATACCCATCCCTTTACAAAGGCAATTGAAAGGAGTAGTTCCACATTTAGCCTTCGTCTTAGCTCTAGCTCTTTATTGTTAGAGCCAAGACTTACATCATTCATAATAATGTTCACAGCATTTGACTACCTGCTTACAAGCTGTCAGATGATCAGAAATAGTAAAAACAAGTTCGTCCAGATTACCCTAAACTGCTTATTTGGTGCAAGTGAAATGTTTCTAATTCTCTCTTATTGCGTAGGAAAACTCTGTGGGCCCAACTACAGTGAGTGCAGATGAAAGATGGGGCAGACAGTGGCTCTTCTAAACTGTACAATGCACAGTTTGGGCCCACAGAGTCATAATTGTATGACCCCCTTTGTTTTCTTTTCCACATACATTTGGCCAACTCGTCTGATCAGCTGACTCACATTCCCAGATGCATGAAGAAGAAGAATAACTCACAGCCAGGTAGAGTGCAGCGTAGACACTGAGGGCGGCCTCCTTGGACGGGAAGGTCTTGCGGGCACGCAGGATATCGTCCTGGTTTCCGGTGCAGGCCTCCTGGTGGCTGATGTAGCGCAGGGCCTGCTGGCAGCCCAGTGCCGTGTAGTTGGGCTTACAGACCGTCAGGAAGTAGGGCGCCAGGTTTCCTGTCACTACCTGGCCCGCATTGACAAAGATATCAACGGTGAAGAGGCCGAAGGTGTAGACTCCTGGGAAGAAAAGAAGATGTTACGAGGGATGCATGGGTCAGATGGAGCTAGCATCAGCAGCAACGTTTGTGAGTAGCAGTAGTTCACTACTGAGATCAGCCTAGACAAAGAAGATTATTCGCGGACAAAAACCTTTCTTTGTCAAAAGACTAAAATGTATCTGTTCTGTTTCCTGCAGATGTCAGCATGTTTAATCCAGTGAACCAGTAAAATGAGCTCATGAGTTGTTCTCCTATAGAGCTTTCTATGACTGCCATTGTTACAGGGTGAGTCACAATCACCTGAGACAGCGCTGTCAAGATAGCCGTGCACGTTGATGAGAGCGGCAGCATCCTCTCTCTCTCTCTCTCTCCCGGCTGCTGCCTCTGACCTCAGTGGGGTCACACTGAAGGCAGACGCAGCTACCGCTGACATACCTTTAGAGAGACTACACGTCTGTGCATCCCAGAGCTTCTACATAGAACCAGGAAAAAAGGTCACGAAATCTCCAAACTAAAAGAAAACAAACATGCCTCTTAACATTATATTATAGTATCCATTTTTAACATTGTAAAATAGCATGGGTCAGCACTTTTGTTATTCTTATGTTCACTTATCTGCACAAAATATTGTTGCTCGACAAACCTTTTATGAGATTATTCTCATATTTTTCTTCCGAAGCTGCTCCACCATGAACGACTACAACATTCTTCAAACCGGTACGTTTCTCTCTAATGTGAGATAAAGAACACAGATTTACCCTTTAGTTTGTTTTAGATATCATTTTGTTAACAATCTCAAATCCTCTGAGACGGTGCATCCTCTGTCCGTATGTCCCTCCTCTCACCAGTCTCCGAAAAAAAGACACATTGCGTTGAGACACTGGCAAAGTGCTTCATAAAACATCAAGGACGAGACATAAATCACTCAAGCAATTTATCTTAGATTCCCTCCAACACCAGACGGAGCCTGTTCATCCCACAGCAGAGACCTGCTGATCCTCACACCTGATGCTGCATAAAACAGGTACCAGGAACTCAATCCCTGCTCCTCACCCGTACCAAACACACACACACACACACACACACACACACACACACACACACACTGTGTGTAACAGTCACCCAGGTGCCACCGTCCATTCTCCGTGCTCTGAACCCAACCAGCCAGGCTTTACGTCTCAGTGATTGAAGGGCTTTAACAGGAATAATTGCTTCCCTCCTACGAGAGCCCGGCCCTCTGTCACACTAAATTACCAAACAGGCGCTTAGTCAGGCAACTCTATCGTGTACACACACACGCGCACACACACACACACGCGCACACGCACACACACACACGGAGAGAGGGTTTCACCACACACACACACGCACACACTTCCAGGCTGCATTATGTGTTGGTGCAACAATAGCAGCTTTTTCCAATCACTGTCAAGTGTTTGTGCTGCTGCAAACTAATTCAACCCGAGCTTTGAAGCGCCTTTTAGCTGCGAGACACTCGTGAAAAAATGGGCGGCGAGGCGTCACGGCTGTGGAGCAAGGCAGGCCTTTTCATCTTCTCTTGCACGAGTTCTTGTTTTTTAATGCCGCCGTCTTAAGTCTTCGCCTCCACGCGCTCGCTGAGGCTCCAGATGCTGACAGGTCCATTTTCCTAACAAGCATCAAAATGGTTTTGTCCAGGCGTCGTGTGACTTGCTCGCCGCATGGCGCACGGTTCCGGCGCTGTCCCACTTTCTGCGTCACGAACGTGGGGGCACGCCGCCCTCCCTCCATCCTGTCTGGCTTTGGGAGCACAGAGAGGGACGACTGAATTTGCTTATTAGAGCATGATTCTAATCCAGTTTGTCTGCTTCAAACAACACCATGATCTGCTGCAGAGCCACGCTGTAGCCGTGTAGCCGCGCATGCTTGTTGGATGTATTTCATCCTCCTGTCTTGGTGTGTGTGTGTGTGTGTGTGTGTGTGTGTGTGTGTGTGTGTGTGTGTGTGTGTTGGAGGGTGAGCAGGGTTGAAGCAATGCACCTCTTCTTTGATCTGGTGCCAACGTCTCCACAGTGCTGCAGTGGGATGAACGGCCCAGTCAGTCAGGAAGTTATCACAGTATCTCAGACTCCTTGTGTGCTCTCTCTCACTCTCACTCTCACACACACACACACACACCAACACACACACACACACACGCACACCAACACACACACACAAGTACATTTGTTGTCTTAATGTAAACATTGTTTGTTTTTCTTTAGTTTGGTTTCAACTTCGTAATCATTTTAAGCTCGACCATGATGTCTATTTTTCTAAACTCAACCAAGTAGTTTTGTATCATTATTTGTTTGGTTTGGTTTCAACTTAAAATGTTAACCTCGTGTTTCAAACAGTTTCAAACTGCGAACGTAATCCGGAAGACAACATGTAACCGTTGAAAGGTGATGAAGAGAGCAGCTTAGCGGTCATGGAACGTCACCTTGTATGAGACGGGGTGTGTGTGCTGGAGAGAGAGAGAGAGAGTGGATGTGCTCAGAGCAGACAGGTGATCAGCATTAAAGTGGAGTGGTAGTAAAAGTACAATGTAGGTTTCATTTTGTATATGAATAAACTCCAGCGGTGGACATCATCCCCAGAATGAGGCTACAGATCTGACATCATGACAAAGACGTGTGTGTACTGTGTTAGAGATATAAAGAAGCATGCTAACAGCTAGCCTGTGCTGAAGCAGGAATGGTTAACACATATAAGATGCTGTCGAAAAGTAATCCGTTTATGTTTTGCATAAGAGCAACATGTGAGGCTATGGGCACGACGTTCATCAGTATGAAGTGATGAAGCGGTCTGGTCAGAGTAACCTGTCAAGTGTGCGTTGACATGTTTATGTTTCTTGGCAGGAAGCCATGTATTCTTTGTCGTCTGTGTTTGTAATCCACAGTAAAACCAGCTGCAGGTACTGAGGTACTGTCAGATTATACGCATATTTAAATCGGTATCTAACCTTCAAATATGTTTTGCTCAACTGCAATTGAAATGACACCAATCTAAAATCCCAAGGATTTAGGCTCTTTCTTATTTACTGTTCTCTTTTAGAGAGCCACTTTATGTTTGTTACTGCTGCAGCCTTGTGAGAGCAGCCTTCTTCACCGTTACGATTCAGACTGCTGATAAGCCTCGCTAGGCATCAGTGCAGCGGTGGGCCTTCCAGTGTTGATGGGATTGAATCAGAGCAGTTTACAAACTGCCGAGAGGAACGCCACCCACTGAACACACCGAGCTTCAGTAGGATGAACATGTCTGAGTCAGCATAAACAAACACAATACAATCATCACTTATTAATGTAGAAGGGATTCAGATTATTCCAGCGTTTCTTTATATCCACAACCAGCTGCTATGTTTAAAGTCACTTTACTGCACTGGATGTGTGTGGGGCCCGTTCATTCCTCAGTGGCGCATGAAGTAAGTGCAGCTGAGTAACGAGTTACCGGGATCCTCCGACAATCGTCCACATACGAAGCGCACTAGCATTTCCTTTAACCCGCCTCCCAACCCATCGGTCCAGCCTCAGTCTCGGGTTCATTCATAGAAACCGAGGAAAGAAAATAACTCAAGATTCGCATATGAGGGAATTCTATATAGGTGCTTTCACACCTTGTTTGGTTCCGGTTAAAATGAACTTTAGTTAGTACGGTTCCCTTTGGGCTTGTGGTTCAATCGAAACCCTGGTGATCAACAGCCGAAGTGAGGCTGCCTGAAAACGTGGTTTGTTTGTGGTGTGAAAGCAACCGAACCAACCACAGGATGTTATGATAAATCTGCGATCCTATTGATCTGTATTTAAGAGCATGTGTATATGAGCACGTCAGTATGTTGATTAACGGCTCAAACGCTGTTGAAACTGCTGTGCTGGTATCCGACTCTGTGCACTTTGTCAGTTCATTAAGTCCATTAAAAAGTGTGTGACAGCAATAAGCCTCGTGCACGTGTCCGTGCGCAGCCCGAGGTTTCACACCACTCACCGGGGAGCTCAGAGGGGCTTTTGTACATTCCCGTCTCTACCATTATTAATCATAACATGCAGTCTAATAATACGAATAATGTGTATATTCAGTTATTCAGCAATGAGCGTGGGAGATTCCCATTCTGAGAGATAGTCATTAGAACGTGTTCAAAGAGCGCTCGTGGTGCGGAGCAACCTTGGGAGGCGGGTCAAACCCCACCAGAGGAACATTGGACGGACGTTTCTGTGCCGAGTGGAATCACACTGTCAAGAGCGGAGCTGTGCCGCCATCAACACTTTGAACAGTGCAGTCCCTGGAGACGCTGCTCTTACTGGCAGAGGTGTGACAGAGATTATCAAACGTTAATGCTGAGAGGTGGAGAGGGAGGCAGGGCACTTCTGTGGGACTGTCGCCCGTTGATTATGGAGGACAGCTCGGTGAACTTAGCTGCTGTCACAGACTGTTGTATAAACAACACGGGCTTTTGGTGATTCATATGTAAATCAAGAATGGAGATGGCAGTGGCAACAACATAGTCACCACAACTGCACTTTGGAAAATCGGATGTTTTCAGGTGGAGCTGTAGAGTTGATCGCTACGTCATGCAAGCTCTGCTTGGTTGGGGTCCAATATCTAGTCAGTAACTCAGCAAAGGCTGGAAGAATTCACGGCTCTATGATTAATGATCAATCCATCTCAAATGACTATATCTGAGGGGCGAATTCACAAAGAACGGATTGCTGCGGCTGATAGCACCACGAGCTGTGCATCCATTATCTGTCTCAAGGTCCGATCCTCCAAAGATATTACGCCGATGATGTTACAGCGTAAAAGCATTGAGTTTGCAGCTGAGTGCAATGATCCATGTGGCAAAGTAGAAATGCATTGTTTGTGAGTCGATTCTCCTCTCTTTTCTTTGTGCCCATGAACGCCTCTCTGCAGCAGGTGGGTGAGATAATACATAATTAATGAGAAAATATGAATTACATTCTAAGAGTCTTTTGAGACATTTTATTGAGTTTATTAAATAAGTGCAGCGATCCCACCACAGTAGAAACGATAAGTGCGTCTTCCCATTGAGAGAGACTTACACACGAGGCACAGCAGCATCACCTTATTGATTATTTAAATATTGTATTCTAAAAATATCCAAAATAAATGAGTTTGACTAGACAAATGTGCTTCATTTACCACCAACTCTCAGACTAATAATAATTTCACTGTGGGGCGTGGGGCTATTAGCTCTGATTTGTGGACTGTTTTGAAAGGCTGATTTGCATTGAAGGGGGCCAATTTTGTACCAAATGTCTGCATATTACTCATTTAAATAGGTGCAAATAACACAGGAGCACCGAGATGCTGATTGCTATGCAGAGCAGTAAGGGGTGCATTTCACCCTTTGCGTTTCTTTTTGTCTTATTTGTGCAGGTTTAAATCTAAACACGTAGCTTCTGAAAGCTTGGGGATTAAATAAAAAATCTTTATCAATACAATAGTACTGGTACCTTTTACAACTGTGTAAAATAACAGTACTTTGTGTTCCCAAAGGAATAGCCTCACATCTGCTTAATATTCATATTATGTTGACTCTTTACATAATGCCACTGAAATCGGAGGCTGTGCATGAACTTCCTGAATCTAAAGTTCAACAAGCCTTGAACTGCACGTGCGAGGGAGCGCCACGACCCTCGGCTGTGTTCTAAATTTAATCTTCCCCAAACAGCGCAGCCCCTGTGAGTCATTATGCAAAGCAAAGCCAGGCCTGAGTGAAAAGGGGAGTGAGCTGTGAGAGCTGGGAGATGGCCGGGCTCACACGATGCCGCGCTGCCCTCCGACAGATGTAAACGCTGGCAACGAGCATGTGCAAGCATGCGCTACACGATGCGCATGAATGCACACACTTGGGTGCACACACACACACGGAAACGCATACACGCGAGCCCGAGCATGCACATGGAACGTGTCACATGTGAACACTGGCACACTCTGACATTAGCAAAGAGAGGCAAGAGAAACACCAAAGAGAGGCTTCTGGGAGCAGCTGGGCTGAAAGAATTCAGCTTCTGCATGACAGCTGTAGGACACAGCAAAGCACTCTGGGTGGAAGAGTAACGGCTTTGCACTAATGCTGATGCTACTTTAGACTTCTACCTTAAATGACATTGCAGAAGGACATATTGTATATATTCCTGCACTACATGTATTTGACAGTTGTGGTTACTTTCCAGATAAAGATCTTGAAATGAACTGTGAGTAAAATGAATTAAGTTCTCATGAAAGCAAACAAAGAGAGGCCTCCTCTCAGCTTGAAATGGGCAGTGATGGCACATACTAAACACAGCTGGGGCTTTCCCCCATCTGCCTCACCATCTGTGTGGATGGGATGTGTCATCTTCACTGTGAGTTTTTGGTAGCACTTTATAATAACTACACACTATGAAGCATTAGTTAAGCATGAGTAAACACTTAATTCATCATTTATAAAGCATTGTTCCTACATTAATAATTAATTAGTATGCAGTTCATAACAGTTATAAATGTTTTATTCTTGATTAATAAGCTTGTCTATTATGTGTTTCATTATTGTGTTTTCATACTTTATAAATGATGGATTCCCCATTTGTAAATGAAGTATTATATATTTTACAAACCAATTATTAAGGAGTTGTAGATGATTAATAAGATCATTTATGAAGTGTTAGTAAATTATTAATAACTTATTTAGATGTACATTATTCATGCATTTATATATATAATGATTTAGATATGCACTAATGGTTAGGGACTATGTTAATATATGCTTTATAAATGCGTATTAATACTGCAATTCATGATTAATTAATGATTTATTAAGGTAGTTACTAGTCCTTAGTAAAGTATTTTGTGTGAGCTCATCTAAAGTGAGGACTATCTATGCCTTATAAAGCATTTATTAATGACATTGAAAGGCCAGCAGTGCCTCAAAACCCATATTTTTTTAACAGAAAAGGCAAATAGACACAACACAAAGTGATCAAGAACATATCAATATTTATTGCAAGATGCAAACAATAAACTGTTAAATACAAACCTCTCAGGCATTCATTCATGTAAGAAACAAACAGACATTCTCCTTCAGGAGAACATGGCTGGATATAACACATTTGTAAATATACAACTGGAGCTAACCAGGAGCTTGCATATTAGTTTACATTTACTTATTTAACTATTCATTTTAACCAAGCATATCGATCTCCACTGTTCGCACTTTTCTTCAGTTGCATGTCCCGATGGCAGCCGGCCGAATCTACTCATTGTTTGCAATAAGCGAAATAAGCGAAATAAGTGAAATCGAGCGAAATCCCGCTTTCAAAACGTCATCAATGTGGGACGGACAAAGGAAAAGACCGCTTCATACGTCATCAACGTGGGACAAACGTTTCGCTCAGGAACTGATACGGAAGTGCACTTACGCGATGGTAAACTCCGACCTAAGTTGAAAGGGCGCGCGGACCTCCGCCAGAAAGAATGACTGCTGACGGGCCTCCAATGCCCGTCTGTGTTTCTTAGTTTGCTGGCACGTAACGTTACACATTATGGAGGATGAGTATCCAGCTAGCCTTCCAGCTAGCACTAGAGGTCCTGAGACAGGCGCACGCTAACGCGTCACCTCCGTTGTAAATAGAGCGATCCAGGTGACAGATGGCTAACTAGCTGTTATATGTGGAGTGGATGTGAATGAGATCGATATGCTTGTTATGAAATTAATAGTTAAATAAGTAAATGTAAACTAATATGCAAAGCTCCTGGTTAGCTCCAGTTGTATATTTACAAATGTGTTATATCCAGCCATGTTCTCCTGAAGGAGAATGTCTGTTTGTTTCTTACATGAATGAATGCCTGAGAGGTTTGTATTTAATAGTATATTGTTTGCATCTTGCAATAAATATTGATATGTTCTTGATCACTTTGTGTTGTGTCTATTTTCCTTTTCTGTTAAAAAACTATGGGTCTTGAGGCACTGCTGGCCTTTCAATGTCATTTATAAATGCTTTATAAGGCATAGATAGTCCTCACTTTAGATGAGCTCACACAAAACACTTAATAAATGCTTTATAAGGCATAGATAGTCCTCACTTTAGATGAGCTCACACAAAACACTTAATAAATGCTTTATAAGGCATAGATAGTCCTCACTTTAGATGAGCTCACACAAAATACTTTACTAAGGACTAGTAACTACCTTAATAAATCATTAATTAATCATGAATTGCAGTATTAATACGCATTTATAAAGCATATATTAACATAGTCCCTAACCATTAGTGCATATCTAAATCATTATATATATAAATGCATGAATAATGTACATCTAAATAAGTTATTAATCATTTACTAACACTTTATAAATTATCTTATTAATCATCTACAACTCCTTAATTATTGGTTTGTAAAATATATAATACTTCATTTACAAATGGGGAATCCATCATTTATAAAGTATGAAAACACAATAATAGAACACATAATAGACAAGCTTATTAATCAAGAATAAAACATTTATAACTGTTGTTATGAACGGCATAGTAATGAATTATTAATGTAGGAACAATGCTTTATAAATTATGAATTAAGTGTTTACTCATGCTTAACTAATGCTTCATAGTGTGTAGTTATTATAAAGTGCTACCGAGTTTTTCACTAAATGCATCCGTGGCGAGTAGATATCGTCGTCCACTCCGCCATTGTGTCCCTTTGTTCCGGAAACACCCTTTAGCTAGTTGTGCCAAACGTGTTGTTGAGGTGAGAAGGTTCCAAAGTAATACAAGAATGCATCCCATTGAAAAGTGTGAAAAAGAGGCAGTGTTCTGCTCTTTTTTTTAAATGGGAATGTTGGTAGTTTGGTAAAGTGTATTTGCAGGCTAACATTTGCTCATTATCACAAAACGCAAGGCACAGCTGAGGCCATTGCCTAGTTGTTGAGAGATTTCACTCCGTACACAGGATGTTCCACCTCATAGCAACATTGGCGGGCGACCAGGGCGACTGTGGCTCAGTGGAGGCGAGGGTCGTCCTTCAATCAAAAGATCGGCAGTTTGATCTCCAGCTCTGCTAGTCTACGTCGATGTGTCCTTGGGCAAGACACTTAACCCCAAATTTCTCCCAAAGGCTGTGCCATCAGTGTATGAAGACTAGCCAGAAGACTAGAAAGACTAGAAAGTCCATTTACCATTGGTGTAGGTAACTCTCAGCAGCCGAGGAGGCCAAGCTTTCAAACATGGCAGAAATAGACAGATCATTTTCTAGCAAATTTAAGTCAATGATCCTATCTAGAAAGAGGAATGCATCTTGCCCTGATCTCTTCTTTGGGATCACTAAGATCTAGCTCAGCGACCAGATTGAAGTTCTAGGACTATGACATTGACAGAAAACTACAGTGGACCAACCGTCCATCTAAAATCTGTGAACGTGCAAGACAACACCTTGGAGCCTTGCAGAAGTTGGCCTACAAGCTTGATCCTAGATGCAGAGCCAACATCTACAAAACCCAGGTCAGGAGTATTATGAAGTACTCCTGCCTTGCCTGGATGAATACCTCACAATCCACTCTCATGCAGATAGATACTATTTAGACAAAGGCACTAAAGGTCATTGGTTTCGTTGAGGACTATGCCCTAAAGGATTGTGCCAACACCAAGCTGAACGATCGTGCAGCAACTGTTCTTTTTAAAATGCATACTCCAACCTATCCAGCACACCTGAAAGCACTGCTACCCTCAAGGCTCCCAGGTGGAACCACCAGGTGGTTACCACCGCAGGGCTAACACTAAATGCCTTGACGGGAACTATCTCCACTCTGCTGGAACACCATGGGACAGCCCTCCCCCTGCTGATGTCAGACACATCCCATCAAGTAGTGTTCATGCCTTCAAGAAGAGATTGAATAAACACCTCCTCAGCATGAGACTGCAAGCCTAAAGCGAAATGACTTCAAACAGAAACAAATCAGCTTCATATATTTCTGAGTAGCTGCAGATCTCTCTGAATAGTATTCATGAAGCTTGATTCTGCCAAAGCAAAATAATGAAAAACGTGTAAAGTGTTGCACCATTAGCATCAGACACTGCCGCATTTACAGAGACTTTAAAAACAGGGGAGCCCCAAAGACTTCTTGTTGTCGCTTTCCTCATTCTCATGCTTCGTTTCCTGCTCCCCTGGAACTGGATACCCGAGCCCTACAGAAGTGCTGGAGGCCGGCCCCCAGCCAACCTTGAAACTAAGAAACAAAGAAATCCAGTCTGTGTTCTAAACAAAAGTGAGCGATGAGCTCAGGCCAAGCCGTCACTTTTGAGCGATCGCAACTGAGAAAACTGGAGCAGTCCAAGGAGTGGTCCGTGGAAGATTTGGTGCTGATCAACCCCCTTCCCCCTCTGAAACATCAGGTGAATCTTTACTTTTTTCCTGTGATATTTGGGTTGAAGCATAGAATAAGAGTAAGTAGGAATTTTAGGGTAGACCTAAGGTCTCCCATCAATATAGAAATATTATTTTTACTTCACAACAATCTCTCAGCTGCTGAGTGGTGCATTAGTTCAATTTAACTGCTTAATGTTGACATTTTCATCTTCATGGTGGCCAAACGCTGTATTCATGGGTTCATTCATCATTGCATTCATTCATTCACTGGTATTTTCATTTGTTAGTCGTTGTGTGTGTAGTTAATAGTTCATTAAACCTTTCATTGATAAAGAGGTTGATTAAGTATTTTGTGTGTGTGAAGTATTACGGTCACTGTTTAAGAGTCGAGGGCTCGGGACTGATTGAGACTAAATTCACTATTTGGCTATCATTTCCCTTTTTAAAGTTAAATTATGTTACTCAGCATAAATACTGACTCTCCTTTATATTTTGTACCAATTAATGTGGTTACGCTACAATGTAGCGGTTTGATCAAATTGAAACCAAAAAGGTATACGAGTATCAATCCCCACAAAGGACAAAGGCAATCTACCTTACCGTTGGTTAGAAAACAGACATGTTCATAATTCAGCCCAGTTCCTCTGCATCAGTCCAGTTTATAACGGGAACACACAATTCCACTTTGGGCTTAACAAGGTTCCGGTACAACTCAGTTCAGGTCATTAACAAAAACTACTCTACTTCGGGATGTCAGCTCAATAGTTCAGAAACAAACCAAAAGAATCAACAAATAAAATTAAAAGAAACAAGAGGAACCAGGCTTTCACTGACTCATGATACCGTAGTGAAGGCTTAGGCAGCTGCCGCTGTGTCCGGTTGCGTTTTTAGTCGGATCCTTGACAGATCGTCTACCTGAAAGGAATGACGAGGAGATTATCCGATCCAACAGGTTCACAGGGCACACGCAAAGTCAGACCCGAAGCCCAAAGTGGATTTAATACTGCTTCTTCCCCTGCGTTCAGACGCCATACTGAACATTTTGTCTCATTTCAAAAGACGTAATGGGCTGGACTTAGGGAGAGAGAGTAAGAGCAAACAACAACAACAAAAAACACACTGTAATACTGTCGTAATCATTTTGCATTATGTGGTTGTAAAGTCTTTACGGCAAATTACATTCTTACAACTTAAAGAGATTAGCCCTAAAGAAACAAACAGCAGGTTCCCAATTAATTCCAGGAGTAGCTTGCACATCACAGCATCAGCCAATCAATCCTCTGCTGTGAATGGGAGGCACTCAGCTCCAGTGTTGCTTTACCAGCAGGCGCAGGTTGAGCCCTGCAGGGCAGGCAAGTTACTATAACATCCTCCAGGTCTAACATCTAATGCCCCCTGATCTCCCTGACACAAATCCCTCCACATGTAAGTCCAATCAACTCAGGAGGCCTTCGCCCCCAGGGCTCAGAGAGACGCTGGCGAGCGACAGCGTTCAGCCTCACACGGGAGCTCGGCAGCGCAGGGAGACCGAATGGCTCAACACAGTGCAGCCGAGTCCCTGCTGGATTCATTCATTTGTGCTCTCGCACTGTGCCAACAAGCCTGCCAACAGTAGTTATCAATAGCCATGGATCAAATGCACCATAAAACACACAGGCAGACACACTGTATGTAATGGGATTTCCAGATTGTGTATGCTAAATTGTGCCTTGTAATTTGGGATAACTGCTGTTGTTAATGCTGCTGTAAAGAGGCACTGACAGCTCGCCACAGACCCATTAGCTGATGTTGGTATAGTGAAGCAAGTGCTGCACCTATTATGCAGTTTGCTTCAGTGAGCCATAAGCATTAAGTTAAAGGACAGAGGAACACTCGCACCCCTCCCCATAACATTAAAAGACAATCGCCTCCATCTCTCAAACAGTGCATGCACAGCAACTTCTCTCAGGTGTAACTGATCTGTGGCCACAGATGGGAAAGGTGAAGTATGTCTTCAGCATCTTCCTCTAAAAATACTTTTGAAGGAAATTCTTCCTAAGACACTCCAATTGTAGAGAAGGTATGTATGCACCACATGATAGGAGTCAAGCTGAACGAGGAGAGTGTCCACAGACAGATGGACACCGTGTCCTAACAGCAAGTCTTACGCTACGTCATGTAAACAAACTCGCGATCAGGCTGGAGCAGTTACCAGAAAACACATGTTCTATATTGTGATATTTACTGGAAATGACATACAATATGTACAGCCAACAGCAAGTAGGAACAATTCAGCTGGTGATCTCCCTCCAGCCACCTGCCTCCTTAGTGAGGTGTTTATAGTGAAATGAGGAGGTATCGTACGGATAACTTCTCATTTCAACATTAAGAATCAAGTGTTCCTTGTTGACTGCAGGCTTTCAAAGCGGGCAAAAGGAATGCCCCACATTTTGCTTTGCATTTGAATAATTTGCACGTGTTTCATAAAAACGTCCTGTTTGTCAATTTTGACAATTTCCATATCAGTTGCCCAAACCAGCAACTGACTATCCAAGTGTTTTATGTTGTCTCTAAAGGTCTCAGTATGATCCAAATTAAGTGCATGAACCCGCTTCTTCAACATCTTCCTTATGTCCGATTCGTGGCCAACCAACTAGCCCTACTATGAATTGTTTCAAGGCGAGGCTGTTTGAAAGTGTGTGCCTCTTTCTGCATTCGTACAATTGTCACTTTTTGCTTCTCTTTATGACAAACTCAAGCTTACCTGAGGGGTGAGCGCAGACACCCTTCACAGGGAATTCATCTTGGTTACTTTTTCTATGATGTCATTCTTTTGGACTTCCTCCATTCACAACAAGTCACAAACATGGTCATAAACACGGTCATACCATGCGATATTCTGATATTAAAATGCCATTCAGTCAGAGCAACTGATTGAACCGATCAAAGGCACTTCAGCATGGCCAATGTGGCCATTTAATTCTCCGTTTCACAACCGTTCTTGATTGTGTTGTCGGGTAAAGTGAGACTCGATTAGCATATATTTCTTTGATGAATGCTTCCTCCAGCAGGGACGGTGGGATTTCACTGTGGTGCTCCATCGCTGCTGACGGAACGCAAAGATAGAAAAAGGAACCTCGGCAGCTGAAGCACTTTATCGTCCTCCCTCTGTACAGTACGCCGCACAGCGCTCTTTAAAACTGGCATCAATTAACACTAAGACATAAGCCTTCTTCAGATACAACACTGTACCAGTGTATAATATATGATAACCAATTCCAATGAGTCTCTCTGCGATGAAAGGAGCTTTAGCCTGGAAGACAAGGCCTGTTAACATGAAGGAGTAGCGTGAATGGTATGCTGGATGTGTAAATGCGAGGGCAAAGCCGGGGCCACAAAGTGGATTCCCCCTCGGGGATCTAGGTAATAATCCTCTTCTGCAGCCTTATCTCCTGCTCTCACTTAAGCTAGAGAGAGGGCAAGGAGAGGCCAACGCTGTGCTGCAAAGTGTGCGTGTGTGCATGTTTGTGCATGTGCGAATATGTGTGTTTCATGCAGAAAAGCGTCAGGGTTTATCTTCCGACATGTACGCGTGTATCTGCATGCATCTTCAACTGGAACTTGTGGATCTGAGCGTAGCTAGATGCACGCTTACAAAAGCAAATACGATGGTGTTGACACGTGTGCAAACGTGCGTGTTTGTCTGTTACATTATTGTCATGAATTAGCACAGAAAAGAAAAGTCAAAATAAGACATTCAGATATGAAACCTGCATAGCCCTTTGCCTCACGCAAGTACAATCTCAAATGATCTGTAACCTCACTTGTATTATATATTTGGTTTGCTTGTACGAGTTTTATTCAGTAGATCGTCTGAACTGCACATTGTGCTGCCATAATTCACCTGTTTCATCTTGATGAATACCACCTGTGCATGAGTGCATTGGTGAGATCGAATCATAAGCGTAATACATGGCACTAAACATCTTCATAGGGCCTGTTGTATCTGATCTGTGACCAGGTTTCCTTCACGAAAAATCTTCTTTTGGAAATCCGATAGATGAAAACATCAAACATTCTGCAGTGTCAGTAGTGATATCAGGGAACCAGAGAAAATATGACTTCAGCTGTCAACACTGTGACACAACAGAGCTGAACTGTGACAGAGACGAAGAGGAACGAAGCGCTCCGTGGCTGAAGCGGGAGGCAGTCAAGAGAATGTGGCAGTCGTTTTGCTTCAGTATACGAGGACATACTAACTACAAGAACACAGATGAATGTCTTGTACGTGCCACTTCAGAAGACATCTGTTAGTGCGAGTGGTTCTTGCATGATGCCCCGTCACAAAATCAGAACTACATATTTACCTGTAGTGCTTTTTATCAGTCTAGATTGTTGTGATGAGAGTTCCTGAGTGTTGAAGATATCGGCCGTAGAGATGTCTGCCCTTCTCTCTGATATAATGGCACTCTGTGGCACTCGGCTTGCTATTTTCTTTCAAACATAGTTCCTACATGAAACTGCTCACACCAAGGTCTGTGGATTATGTCAAGTAAACGGGTCATTGGGTTTTTTCAAATGGATTTTTTGGGGCATTTTGAGCGTCACAAGCCGAGTGCATCTCGTTCCATTACATTTAAGAATAGGCACACATCTCAATGGCTGACGTTTCCAACTCACACCTACTGCCTACAAACAGTCTAGATTGGTGAATAGGACTACATGTTGAAGGCTGTCTTTTTGATTTTGGGAGGAACTGTCCCTTTAACAATCCACTATTGTTTCTCTTTTAGCCATGATTTAATACCTCTATTAAAAACATTAAAATTGTGTTGCATTTTCAACTCAATTGGTAGACAGTTCCATCGTTTTGCTCCTTTAACAGAGAAGACTGACTCCAAATGAGGTTTTGCGTAACGCAATGCGACAGTTCCCGTTGACTGAGGCCCGTGTGTTCACTCTACTGGTGTGCTGGTGTCTTGTAACACATTCATTAAGCAGGAAGGAGCATGAGCATGTAGGCATTTAAAAATAAGCTTTAGGTTGGAATAGCTTATGAAGCTTTCAAAGCTGAACATATTGTGTTTTTCTAAGATCTGACAATGGTGCCACCTCGTTGGTTTTTTGTCCATCATTTTTAATGTCTGGTTATACAGTGATATGATGGGTTGTATAGTTGATTGTGAGGCTTGTGACCAGGTAGTGATGCAGTATGATAGGTGTGAGAATATGTTTGCATGTAGAGCTGGGTTGTACTGAATGGCAGATATTTTCTGATGAATCTGAAGCAGTTGAGATTTGATTTAACTTTTTTGCTGATATTACTTGTTTATCAAATCTTAGATGTGAGTCTAAGATGATTCCTAAGTACTTCACATTGTCAACCTCACTGATGACCTCATTCTTTATTTCTACCATAAATCTTGCATTTTCGTTTCGTTTACGTATTGAAAAACAAATTGAAACAGTTTTTTTTACATTCAGTGTTAAGTGAGAGGACTCAAGCCATTGCGATACAGAATGTAAGGATTCAGTAAGCTGGTCAGCGGCCTTGCTAGATGTTCTGGCAGATGTATAAATAACTGTATCATCAGCATACATTTGGCAGCCAACCCCAGGACAGCTCTCAGGTAGGTCGTTGATATACATGCTAAATAGCACAGGACCTAGAACCGACCCCTGGGGTATCCCCATGCTATTGGCACGGATGGTGGACTTTTCCCCATTGACCCTCACACAGTGTACTCTTCCCCTGAGGTACGAGTCAAACCATTGGGAGGCATGATCAGAACATTTAAATTTGGGAAGTTTGGATATCAACACACTGTGGTTAACAGTATCGAAAGCCTTTTTTAAGTTTAAAACTGCTCCCACAGCGTGACCTTTATCCAAAAGACCTTTTATTTTTTCAATTAGATGGCAGTTTGCAGTCTCAGTAGAATGTTTGGGTCTGAATCCAAATTGTTGTTGATACAGTAACTGATTTGTCTCTAGATGTATTATGAGTTGCTCTGCTACAATGTTTTCCAGTATCTTGGAGACAACTGGGAGGATGGCGATGGGTCTGTAACTGCATGTCAAGTCTTGCTCACCAGATTTAAAGATTGGACTGATAACGGCTGTTTTCCAGGTCTCGGGGAAGGTTCTTGTTTTAATTGACAGGTTCACAAGGTGTGTTATTGGCTCAAGTAGTTGGGTTCTGTAGTTCTTTATCAGTGCAAAATCAAGATTATGGATATCCTTGGCCTTTGAGTTACTGAAGTGACTCATACTTTTGCTTACTTTTTCAAGGTTAACTTCTTTGATGTAAAATTGATTTTGAGTGTTCTGGTCCATCGTGTTAGGTGTCAGTTCTACTAGTTTAAAATTCTTTGCGAGTTCCTGTACTGAGTCTACAAAAAAAGCATTGAATTAATTTGCAATTATTGCATTATCAGAGATAGGTTCATTATTTATTCTCAGTTCCTTTATTCTCTGATACTTATGGGTGTTAGAGTTGGTTAAACAATTGATGTGCTTCCACAATTTGGAACTACTACCCTTAGCCTCTTCAATAAGTTTTGAGAAGTAATTCATCTTAGCTTGATGCATATGCATATTTACTTAATAATAGATGTATTAGCTTGTTAATAGGCCCATCTCATAGAACACGTGGACTGTGTGTAACAGTGTAACTAACTACATGAGTCTGTGACTGTTGAACTCTGTTCAGACATCATATTGTTATGAACACATTATAAGACCCAACAGTCGCCATGACTACTATAACAGTAAGATGACCAGCTGATGCTGGTGCTGTGTGGGAGAAGTGATCTAAACACTAGATGTTTGTCAGACTGCTGCAGAAGAACGTCTCTCCTTGCCCTTCTGCTCCGTCAGTCCTTCATGTCAGATGATAAAACTGCTCAGATATTAGAAATAGAATCTCTGCAATCTGCTGAGCCCCATGAGGCTCCGCCCACAAATCAGGTACGAGACTGTTTGTGTATGTTATTTACCTAATGTCAGCTTAGTGCGAGAGTCTCGTGTGTTTGTCTGTCACCTCTGATGCAGGTGTTTCACTGAGGACAACCACACTCACCACGCCGCTGCAAGAGCAACAGAAGCCCCGCGGGCAAAAAGCCAACGAGAGTATTTTACTCATGTAATCCGTGCAGAAGATGTACCGTCGATGAAAGTAAAATACTCAACAGAAGACAGCTTTCAGGTAACTCAGGATATAGTTCTGGGGCTCCGGCGTGGCTGACGGATGTCGGGGAAAAGACTTCCTCATTGTTTACAGTCCCATGAGCTAATTCTAAACCATTTATGAGTCAAATCATCTTCAGACGCTAGCCGGTGGGTTCACAGATTGCATTTCAGCCAATGCGTTCCACCTCTTTTGCTCTCCACACACACTGTTTGCCTGCATTCAACCACAGCCGGCTCCAACGCCATTTGTCAATAATAAAACGCAAACCACAACACTTTCAAATAAAGATTCTACATATGAATGTAGAATCTGTTTATACAGATAACTCAGGCAAAGACTGCACCTATAAGCAACAAACACTGGAGGAAAACCGTAAAGGGAGAGAGAAATTCCCCAGAGACAGCGACAAGGCAGAGAAGTCTACACAAAGGGTTTGGTATTTATATCGTTCATTAAGGAACAGCCTGGATGCTGGCAAACCTTTTTTCTTGACGCAATGCACAGCTGTCAAATTGTCAAGCATACACATCGGACTGGTTTTACTAACTTTAATGCACTTGAAGTGTGCACTGTGCAGCTCCATCTAGGTAAAGCAACTGGATCGGGACATCCCTAGTTGGAGTACTTCCTTGCTGCTGAAACACATGAGGTAAATACTTCTCTATTCCAGGGATGGCATACAGTACATACAGACAAACCCCTGCAGCACATTTAGAGAGGCTGTCTGGACTGTAGGAGGAAAAGTACAGAACAATAGTCCACCTCCCTTTCAGTTCAGGAGAGGTGGAGGAGTGTCTGTGATCGTAGTTATCAGAGAAATGCATCAGAGCACAGAGCAGTACAAAATGTGCAGGTTTGCAGTAATTAAGAACTACATTAGCCGGAGACTCACCGAGGAAGCGGAAGGTCCTGCGCACCAGCGGGTTGAGGTAACAGCAGTCCCCCGTGGCCACCGTCTTCTCTGAGCGGTCAAACTCTTTGGACGTGTACTGGACCAGGAACAGCACCGTCTCCGTTACTGTGATCTGGTAGAGACGAAGGCCAGAGAGAGAGAGAGAGAGACACAGAGAGAGACGAGAGAGAGAGAGAGAGAGAGAGAGAGAGAGAGAGAGAGAGAGAGAGAGAGAGAGAGAGAGAGAGGAGAGAGAGAGACAGAGAGAGAGAGAGAGAGAGAGGAGAGAGAGAGGAGAGAGAGATAGGAGAGAGAGAGAGAGAGAGAGAGGAGAGAGAGAGAGAGAGGAGAGAGGAGAGCAGAGAGAGAGGAAGGAGAAGAGAGAAGAGGAGAGAGAGAGAGAGAAGAGACGAGAGATGAGAGGAAGAGAGGAGAGAGAGAGGAGACCAGAGAAGAGAGAGAGATAGAGGAGAGAGAGAGAGAGAGAGAAGATGAGAGAGAGAGAGACAGAGAACAACAGAGAGAGAAGATGAGGACTACAGGAGACGAGAGAGAGAGAGAGATGAGAGAGCGAGAGAGAGAGGAGTCAGAGACAGGAGGTCCCAGAACAGACAACAGGAGAGCGCGTTTCGGAGAGACAGAGACAGAGAGACAAACAGAGAGAGAGAGAGACACAGAGAGAGAGAGAGACAGAGAGAGAGAGACAGAGAGAGAGAGAGAGAGGGAGAGACAGAGACAGAGACAAACAGAGAGAGAGAGAGAGAGAGAGAGACAGACAGAGGGAGAGAGGAAAGAGAATTAAGAAGAGTGTAACGTGTTGATCTGAGTAGCAGCCGTTTCCTCTCACTCTGTCACACGGCCCAGAGCTCGTGAGACGTACTTCTCTCAGTGGGCTCCATCTGTACAGACACAGCTGTGGAAGACACAGGGACATATGGAAGAAAGGAGGTGAGCTCACAGTGCTGTGAGAGGAGGAGAGGTGAGTGTGGTTCCATGTATTACAATGATATTATTTCTTATTTTTGTTATTATCCTAGTTTCAGATTTAGAACTTGCACACAAAGGATCATGTTTGGTGCCGGGAAGATTCCATAAGGCAAGAACTACAAATAAAACAAACGGAAATATAGATATCATTTTTTTTTTTACAGTGACAAGACACATCATCTAAAAGAGTCCAAGTAATGACAATATATATTTTAACTCGGCTGTGGTTAAAGGATAAACTGGTGTTATTCTAATTTTATTTTATTTAATTCTAACAAATCTCTTGTGATGTGTTTCATTTACATTTGTATTAACAGCAGTGTAGCGCTATGGCACATAGGAAGGAGTATAGAGTAACGGTGCAGTGTGTTGTGTTTTGCGGTATCTAGCGCTGAGGTTCTCCCGTTTGGTTGGTCTGTTCAGGATCACTGTAGAAGACCCGCTCAGTGTGTATGTATAAACGACTCATGTAATGAAAACACAATGATTCTTATGTCCAGGTGATTATACAACAAAGAAAACATACTTTCTGCCAATAGATCCCAAAATGCTAAACACAGAATTAATATCTATTGCTTCCACACAGCTCTCAACATGGCAATAGCTTAGCCGGCGGCTAACAGCTAATGGTGCTAACAGAGCTGACAGTGTTTACCTGAAGAGGAACCAAAGGGTTAATGCAATGCGACATCATGGGTCGGGACGGCGTTATCAGCCACAACCGCTGTAGAGCAATGCAGAGCGGCGGCAGTGAGCTACAGCGGGGCTCAACAGCCTCACATGCACTAACTTGCACTCAAATGCATGCATAGTCATTTCAACAAAGCCTCTCTTGCATGTTGCAACACGCTCAAAAAGTTAAAGTTTTTGTTTTAAAAAATTCTGCAAGATAAACATCGGCAACCGGACACTTCAGTGAGAATTATTATCTGTGTACCGGTAAGCTTTTAAACCATCATTTGTATGCACCTGTGATACCAAAATCGCTGCAATGTCAATATGTGACAGCTGCTGCACTTTGCTGCCAACAGCTCCACAGCTTGCCAGCCTCATAGCACCGGCAACAGTTCTCCATCACACTGCAGCCACCGGTACATTTAAACTGCTCAGCATTACCACAGCCAAAGTCCTGACAGCAGTCTGACAGCCGGGGTTCAGCAGCTCTCTCCAGAGCAGCCACCAACGCTCACACATCTTCCCCTCGTCTAAGTGACTACCTGTAATATTTACATGGAGCAGCACCGGGAGCCCACGATCACATATTTATTCATGTTAAATAAATGAAAAATCGGTCCTAGTAATCCAAAACAATGTTAAGAAAGGAAACAACTGTAGTCTTTGAAATCTAAAAGGACATTTAAAATCTTAAAGTCAGGCCATTTTAGAAATGAATTGTTCAAATACACGAGAAGCCTCCTAAACAAATCTGTGCAGCTTGTCTAAAACCAGGTTAAAAAACAACAACCTCCGGTTCTGAAAAGTGAAGCCAGTGCTTCATGTCTTAAAGCTGCATTCTCTCTACTGACCACCAGGGGGCGACTCCTCTGGTTGTATAGAAGTCTATGAGGAAATGACTCTACTTCTCTCTTGATTTATTACCTCAGTAAACATTGTAAACATGAGTTTATGGTCTCAATCTCTAGTTTCAAGTCTTCTTCAATACAGCATGATGTTCATTTAGTACATGATGGTGAATTTAGAGTCAAACAGACCATAAAGCAGGGGATGCTTTAGGGGCGGGGCTACACGGTGATTGACAGGTTGCTACCAGAGACGTATACGGCGTCTCTACGTCACTCCTCTGCTGTCCAAATATGGTCACTTCTGTTTACTAGTTGCAAAAAACCAACATGGCGACGCCCAAGATGCCGAACTCGATGTTTCTAAACTGTAGTCCAACCATAGGGTGACGTGAGGACTACTACTTCCAAGCCTTAGATACAGTCTATGTCTCAAACAAACTATAGTTATACAATTCACCTCCCTCAAATGCAACTCCCTTTGGATTGAATTGACTGAAATTCAATTCAGGAGGTGAAATCTGATACTATGTCATACGCTGAATGCACGAAACAAGTGGCAATAAAAGTTCTACTGTATTCCTGCAGGTATAACATCACCTGATATTCAATGACTGTCTGAAAATCCCTGAACACAACTACCTCTATCCAGTACAACCACAGGGAACCCTGATATGGATTAGATCCAACTGAATAATGCATTATATATAGCGAATAAACAAGGACTTTCACACATGCTGAGAGAGCAGCACAGTATTAAAGGAAGAAGAAGATGAAAAACTCAGAGGAAAACCAACAGAAAGCTAACTTCATATACAGTTTGCACTTAACGCAGCAGGCCTGCAGACGGCCTCATTTCAAATGAAATGAAAATCTATGAACTGACGGGGAACAGCGAGAGTGAAGGCCTGTTTGCTTTTTCGGTCTCATTTCTCCACCGTGCGAGACGGGGCAGGGTCGAACCAGCGAGGCAAAACAGCAGCTCCGAATCAACAAATGATAATAAAAGAGGTTTGGGGTTGATTCTGAGGACATCTACTGCATCTACTGCACGTCTGCTGAGCTTCTGCCGCTCCAACAGTGGTGAAACAACATAACTTAATAATAACATCCTCACTTATGTAACACGCTGGTGTGCCCAAGATACATTGGAACATGGTTACACAAGAGGGAAGTAAAACAAAGGCAAAATGCATGCAGTAGAACAAATGATGCTAAACTTTTGTGAGAGACTGAGAGTATGCAGTTAAAACAGTTCAATGTCTTGAAATAAAATAACAGTTTTCACATGTTTGTTTAATCTCAACCTGTAGTCACACACTTAGTCAAATTAGTGCCAACCGGGAAGCTAACAAAGTAGTTTTGTTCTAAAATTAACTTCCTGTGAAGACGAAATATCATTTGAAAAGACGCTAACAAGGGTATATTGACACAAGATGTGCAAAACTGACGCTAGAGGGGTCGGTAGAGCGTCATAGTTTCAAGCTTTTTGATACTGACCAAGCTGCATTATTTGACTCGTTGGTGTTAGCTCAAATACATTTTCTTTAGGTCGTTCTTATCCTGCTGATGTATGTTCCAGTATTATGATTAGTTATTTGATGCTATGAAGAGGGGGTGTGACGTCATGATTCACAGCTGCTCTGAGTGAAGTAGTGAAGCTGGAGGGTCAGTAAATGTACCTGTAAACATGCCCGAGCAGCCATGGAGGCAAATGAACAGTTCAGGAGTCCAGAGAGGTTTCAGAAGACGCTTCATTTATTGTTCAATTCCACCATCGCAACAACATTCACACCAGTGTCTAGTAGTCTCCACTCATCTCCCTCCTCAAACAAAATGAGCCCCTTTTATACACCTGGTCCATCTAATTAGACCAGCCATACCACCTACAGGTAAGTATAATGCTAACAATATATGTATAATACATATTTGGTGCTAAGGCAGCAGCTAGGTGGCGCTCACGCTAACAAGCAATCCCCTCCCCGATCACTACACTGTGCAGACTCTGGCTCCAAATGTCCAAGATGGCAGCGCCTGTATGCAGCTTGTATTGGTTTAATTTTGTTCAGTGGATACGCGTCGTCCATCTTCATACAGTCTATGGTTTGATGCATCAGTTGAAGTGAGCATTGAAAGTAACCGAGGTGTCAGTTGGAATGTAAGCGATGAAAGAAGTGGTTTCAGTGGAAGTCAAAGTGCTGAAATCAGTTGAACTGTTGGTTGGTGTTTACTGAAAACAGATTCACTTTCATCAAATACTATAAAATGCAAGAAGTTGAAGTGTCGAAGGGTAAGATATGAAAGCATCTGAACTGCCTGGTGACGTGTGATGTCTGAAAGCATTTGAAGTGTCCGTTGAGAAAGAGATGAAAGCTATTCACATGTCAGAATAAGTGATGAAAGTTGAAGTGGAAGCACCATTCATTTCTTAAATTGAAGCGTCGGTTGTGGAAGTCAAGAGAGCTGAAGCGTAGTAAAACCTGCTTCTCTAAATGATAGTCTTCTGCACATAGACGCTGTGTGATAGATGTCACACTAAAGCCACATTTGCTTCCATCTTCTCTTGTAATACATTTTGATATTTTCAAAGTTCAGCCCATGGATTCCAAGTACCGGTTGTTTTGTCAAGCTGATCTCTCCTGGCGTGGCCTTTTCATAGCTAAGAAGCATGTTCCCTCTCGGTTGGTTTCAGGATTCACTGCAGGTTAAGAAGACCTTTAAAGATCTGAGCTACGGTGACCACTTACATTAAAAAGATACAAAATACAACTTCACATACCGGCACCTTCAAAAAAGTTAGTTAGTGCAAAACAATCTGAACTTCCATACCCAGAACCCTTTTAATGTGATACTGTTAACTGCACTTAGGTCTAGCGGACTCTTCTCATTCATCTAGATTGATTTCTGAAGGGAGCAGAGAACATGGAGTATCGACATTATAGAGCCACTGTGCCACATAGTCAGTGGCTGTATCTAGAAATGAGGTGCGTCTTTTTCTAGTCAAAAGGCAGGTGTGGTGCATTTACCACGCCTTGGAAATAGAGGGCTGGGCAGTTTATCCCAGTGTAGTTGTGTCAGCAGGCCGTTTCTAACGGCTCTCTGAAGAGGCAGAGCCACACAAGCATTTTCACAGCAGTGAGGCAGCGAAGGCCAGACTGCGGGGCTGGAGTGACACTGCTGGCTGAAAGTGGTGTTCTCAGTAAGCCGCCGTGACCAGAGGCCCACAATGGGACACGATAAACACTATTGTGGCTGCTTGTCTGCAGGATGTGCCCCATGCCCCCCCCGGGTCTCCTGAGCCCACAGTTGTGCTTCCAGCGCTTGGCCGATTTCACACTCGGCGCACTGACGGATTCATCTTTAATTTACAGGTTTCCCTCACCGGGATTTGGACCGAACAACCCCCTGACCTTGCCTGGTCTGAATGTTTCCACCTGGCTGAACACCCAGACGCATGAAGTACGGTCACCGAGTACAGCGCGGTGCAGCCGAGTGTGCGTGCGACTGTGCACATGCGCGTGCCCGGTGTGTGTGTGTGTGTGTGTGCTGATGATGGGTACTGAGGCCCCGAGCTGAAACCCACAGAGCTGCCACGCACTCAGGCGCTGCCACGGTGATTTATTCAGGTCGACTGGTGAGGGGGGGCAGACGAGGAGGAGGAGGAGGAGGAGGAGGAAAACTGAAACTAAAAAAACTGAACTGACTGAACTTGCAAATACACATCTTCTTTTTGCCAGGAAAAAAGCCTCCGATTGGTGGACAGACTCAGCCCAAGACGTCAGGAACTGAACAGAATGCCAACAGTGCTAGTGCTAACTGGCTAACCACAGAGCAGACACCCACACCTTCATTCTGTGCAAATAGATCGACTGGAGACCATGATCAGGTCTGGCGTTACCAAGGAGCCATGCAGGTCAGAAAACACAGGCTGAACACGAGTTCTCTGTGTGTTACACACATTTAAGTGATCAAGTGTCTGTTGGCAGTTCAGCCCGACAGACCTGTCGCCACTGACAGCAGCCGTTTAGAACTACCTGCTCCTCAGCTGCACACTACATCCACTCGTGTATTTTGAAAAGGAAAATTGCACAACGGATCACGATTTCCCCAACACTTGACGGTAGTTAATATTTGGAGTGAAAGTGATGTGCATTACGGGAACAGAGCGAGAAGAATTACCCTTGAATGCAAACACCAGAGAGCTTGTTGCCGGCAGCTGGAAGTGTCATTCGTTTGAGCCGTAAACAGACCAGATCAGGACATGAGATGCATGTGGATTGTATCTGGATGTCGGGTTGTAACAGGACTGTAGATCTCTGAGTCTCTTCGGTGTGATGGAGTGATGCCATGACGAGGTGCTTCCAGCCTATCGCGTCTCTGCACCGTGTGATTATGTACAGACATGGAATCTGGTTCCTATCTGTTAAAGTGAAGGTTCAGTCTTAAAATATGACGGGACATTACCAAAGAGCTGCAATGCTCATGAAATATATGGCATCCGGGGTCAACTTGATAAAGAAGACTTTGACTATGGCTTGGATTGGATTAGGAATATTGATATCAGGCCAATGTCTACGAGCTGGATCGGGTATTAGTGACGTCTATATATATATATATATATATATATACTCAATTCTGTTTATCTAGTATATACATACATATAATGGAATTTCAATTCTTGTTTAAGGTTTGCCATATCTTGTTGCATTAAAAAATGTTTCCATGTTCCTGGTGTAAAATGTATTTTCTTTATAACTAATTTAAAAAACAACATATATATATATCTTTATTTGTTACATGTTGTGTTGCACTATGAAAACTAATACTTTCTTAAAAACTGAAAACAAGAAATTCTGGCAACGTTTTTCAGTCTTTTTTAAAATTAAAATGCATATTTGAATGTATTCAATAAAGGTAAGTGCAGGTTAATTAAAGTAGTAATGCAATTGCATAACTTCAACTTAATGATGTCGATTAAACCCTACACTACTACAGGTCATGTGACATCATCAGTGCTACATGGACCTGCAGAGGAAAATACAGTTTCAAGAGCGTTCAGGTTGCCCGACTTATTTATTCCTCTCTGCTAACACAAATAGCTCAGGAAGACAAAGAAGTGATTATCATCATTATTTGTCGAGGCTGAATGGGGCCTTGTATACAGAGAGCGGCAAGTGGTGGAACAGGAACAAAAGAGACATCTTCTGCTTTTATTTTAGGGGAAACTTACTGTGTGGTTGCTATGGTTACACTGACTTTTTTAATGAGGAATCGATAAACACACGGAGGACACGAGCTCAACACATCTCTGTTTTTTACTGCTTTCCTCTCAAATGTATCAGGAAAGAAAACCTCCCCCGAGGTAGTGTGCACATGTGTTGTCATAGTAACCACATGATCCTGCATGAATATATATATCATCTAAGATCATCATCGGATGGATTCATTAGTTCATCTCTTGAATTCATCTATGATCACACGGTTCTATGGTGGTGCAGGACACGTACTGTGCTTGTTGCATGCAGACATCTTTAGTCTGGTTTACTTACACAACGAAAGTACTTGGATAAGTTTAGGAAACGGGCAGTTTTTTTTAATCTTTTTTTTATTATATTATTTTATTGGCCATTTTGCCTTTAGTATAGGCGAGATCAATAGACCGGAAGAGGCAGAGAGAGAGGGGACGACATGCAAAGAGAGCCTGTCTTCACTCCTGTTTGTGGACCTTAAGCCCCAGTTCCACCGAAAGCCGGATATACTACGGATGTCCCCGGATACACTACGGATCAGATCCGGGGTCATCCGGGAGTGGAACCGTAGTGAAACCGTAGTCAGTCCGGGGGGGTCCGTGATGAACCGTAGTAAAACCGTGGCCATCCGTGGTGAACCGTGGCCATCCGTGGCGTATCCGGGAAGACGAGCGGCTCGTCAGACGTACAACTAACATCCGGGGTGATCCGGGGTGATCCGGGGACTTCCGTAGTATATCCGGCTTTCGGTGGAACTGGGGCTTTAACGGACCCATTTGGACAAATTTGATCCAATGCACCAGGTGGTGTGGACCCGTTTGCCAACAGGTATTTTGCACACTGGTCAAAATAACTAATAACTGGCGTTAGTAAAGTAAGGAAGTTATAACAAAAGTAAGGTAAAACAAGGTAACGTCACTTCACACGGGACACGAACAGCTGTCTCCTGGGTGAAAGTCCTGTGTTTCTTCGACCCATCCCTCCTCCACCTTATGCAAACTCTCTATAAATACGTCACTGGCTCTGACCTTCTTAAAGTGATGCGGCTGCATTCATATTGGAGTTAGTTGACAGCCTGATGCGTCTCATACAGACGCTAGAGGGTGCTTCTGTGCGTCGGTCTCTGACACTGACCAGGCATCAGCATTTGACGAGAACAGGTTGACTACTCAGCTTAGGTCTGACGGCACCTTTTACTTCTTTAGCATCCGGCATTAATGCAATAGTGTTAGACATTTCAAGGCTTTTATCACAAAAGTAACTAAATAAAGCAATCTTTAAAGCAAGTATCTCCGGGAAATCTTGGGAAATCTTGGGAAATCTTGGGAAATTCCATGTGCCATGATCCTTTAAATGCCACTTAGGATCACAGCGGTTCCTGTAAAGTTACCATTATCCTATATTTACGAAGCGCTGTCTTTATTGGCCTCACATACTTGTGTCGGTCATTCACTTTAGAAGCCACAGCGCATTGCCTGTGATAACACTGAGAATGGCAAGAAATGGCTGAAGGTCTGATTTCCAAAAGGCCAGAGCAGCACTGTGACAGCCACGGGCCGTTTTTCCCACTTTCTTATCGGTTATAACACAAGCTGACAGGGCCACGGTGACAATGTGCTGCTTGTTTAGTCCTTTAACTAGCTCCCTGCCCTCTCTCTCTCTCTCTCTCTCCCTCATTGTGGAGCTATTCCCCGGTGGCTAAGTCAAAATGACAGAGCCAGGGTGACCCGTGCTGCTTATTTACTCAACTGGTCCTCTGGTCAGGGGCGAACTTGCTCACTCCTCTCATCCTTTTCCTTCATCCCTCTTCCTGAGACTAATTTAATTTCACACCAATCTATGCAAGGACCCTAATCTATCTCCATCAGCATTGCAAGGCAGAGGAAAGACACTGACATTGAACCAATATTTGAGCAAGGCTTTGCTGGTCAGATTGCCCCCCTCCAGGTACCGCTTTCACAATACTGCTCATTGTGTCGATATGTCTCCATTTACAAGTTAATTGGACCTGCAGAGGCAACGAGATTCAACAGGAAAGTGAAACAGGGGCTTACATCTGAACAACAGAGGAACACGCCAGTACAAAGAGACTCCGGGGACGGAGGGGAGCAGAGTATTTCATTTTCAGCCACTGAAGCATGAATGAAACCTCCAGCCTCTACAGTCCACAGTGATACATGGCAGTCATTTTGGGAAAAGCTATAGATAGCACCGCAAACCAAGCAGCAACCACCCCAGCTGAAGGTTCAGCCAATGTACTAAGTGCCTTAAAATGCAGTTTCTCAAGAGGCTAATAGATGCAAACTCCAAAAAAAACACCTCAGACCAAACGTGGTAGAAACATACTTCTCTATTTAAAATGTAAAGTCACAAGTTAGGGTGTCAGTAGAGAACATTTGGGAATTGGAATCCTTTACAAGTCATAACTCAACTCAGTCAAATCTGAACACAGAGACGTAACGCTGGATCAAGAGCATTTTAGGTCGAGTGCAGAGTAAGAGATTTTTACCACAATGTCTTCTTCAATACAGCATGATGCTCATTTAGTAACTTATGGTCCATTTAGCAGGGTATGTGTTTTCTGATCATGGAAGTTAATTGTAACCTTTTCGGTCACCTAAAAATGTCTCATTGGGTGGAAGATGGAGACGACCAAAATACGGAACTCAGGGCTTCAAAACAGCAGTTCCCAAAAGAAAGGGTGACGTCATGGTATTTATTTTGATCTGTATAAAACCCTCAAGTCAGCACAGAACCCACGCTGGTGCCGTCGGGATGGGTCCTCTATGGTTCGAGAGAGGGTTTGGCATTCTGGAGCTCCCGCCACGAATGCTTTCTCAAAAGCCCCAAATCTTTAAGGTTTTTAAAATACTTTCAACTTTGTCTCTCGTCTCTCTGACGGGACCAGAAATTATGTGTGAAATCTCTCTAAAAACAATCTTTGTACTGTGTAAAATCCATTATTACCACGTCATTATGCTTTACAGGGAACAGCAAGTGGTTCTAACTTTAGTTGCCCTTAGGCTACATACAGGCTGCTGCTGTAGCCTCTGATTGGTGAAGGTTATACCTGCAGACACTAGCCAGAGCTATAACAACACTTCAAAATGATGTTTTTTTCATAAAATCAAAAATATCAATGTCTGTTATTATTTATGATCAATAGGGTCCAAAAAAGATAGTAAAATAGTGTCAAACATCAGGGAGAATACAATACTCATCTATCATAATGTATCAGACAAGGACAACTTTGAAGTAGTCTTAAATATCAATAGTACTGCAAATTACATGTATTTTTATTCGACTATTTGGAAAGCCTGATGACTAATTCCATAATATGTTTTTGCTAGATTGAAAGGGACATTTTGAACAAAAATTTGGGCGTATGCCTTGCTGCTGCTTCCAAACCTACTGCAGCTGCATCAAAACCTTCCCAGAACTAAAGCAACTCAATCTGTCATGTGGGAAAGTGAATTAGTTTGTTCCATTATCTCCTCTGCCATATTGAGATCCATGGATGGATTCTTAAGAGAGGGTCACCGGGCTATTACAAATGAGGATGATAATGTGCCGAGTGCCTGATTATAATGCAGAGGTTAGAGTGGCTTGTCTCTCTTGGCTTTCAGCTAAGCCTTTAACTCTCCCCCTGCCTCCCACTCTTCCTCTCATTGCTTGCACCATGCAGCAATATTGTAGAACCCCCCACAGCTGATGTGTGGACTGGACTGCTAACTACAGCGGTGAACAGAGATGGGGCATTTGAATATGTGAGGTCCTAAATTAACAAAGGTGGTTGGAATTGAAGGCTCGGGGGACTTTGGGCTGCAACCTGACAGGTAGGACTACCAGTGCTGTAGTTAAGACCACCTAAACCGAGACCAAGTTATTATCAAGAGCAGAGTGTATCTAGACCGAGACGAGATCAGAACATCGTGGGGTTGAGACCAGGTCAAAACCGAGACCGAGGCAGGGCGAGACCAGACCAAGATCAAACCAGTCCCACACTGCATGACACACCTTTGATATAATGTGTCATGCAAATCATTTGCACTACTTAAATTGATCTGATCTGTCCACATTCCACATTCCCATTAAACCACAGATTTACTCTGTTGTCGACAAACAGAGTAAAACTGTGTTTGAACACAATCAATGACCATAAAAGAAAGAAATCAATCCCTCAGCAATAACATTCTTGATTTGAGTTCACCAGTTGAGTTCTTTCTAGTATGTTCTCTCTGTGTCTGTGTGGGTTCCCTCCCACACACCAAAGATATTGAAAGGGAAGGTCAACTGAAAGCAAAGTAAGACACTTCCCCCTGACCCCCAGAACAAAGCACCAGACTGTAACAAAGGAGATCACTGTTTGTTTCCCTGTGCCCGACAAACATTGGTTTCTTATATCTCTGAGCTCGGTCTGGTTTCTGCACTCTCCCTGTTTACATCCAACCTCAAGGACAGCATGGGTCACTTGGAGAGGATCTACATCTCAACCTTGTAAGCTTGTAGCTTCACCACTGGGCTCCCTCAGGGTGTGGTTCTGGGTCCTCTCCTCTCCATCACCACTGGAAAGTCTGTGGTGTCCCCGACTCTGGATTCGCTGCAAACATCGCCAACCTGACGACCACAGACAACCATGACAACCTGCTCCTGAAGATTCAATCTCCATAACTTCAGGAGGATAT
The DNA here is from genome assembly GCA_032191485.1 of Leptoclinus maculatus. Classification (NCBI taxonomy): domain Eukaryota; kingdom Metazoa; phylum Chordata; class Actinopteri; order Perciformes; family Stichaeidae; genus Leptoclinus; species Leptoclinus maculatus. Next base: position 18,070,211 of record JAVDOI010000013.1, read on the forward strand.
GTCCGTTTCTCATTCATTAGGCGGCGCAGGTTCCGGTCCAGGCTCTTGGCATCTCGTGCCTTCGCTACTGCAACTTACTGCCATCCAACCCCTGCAGCTCATTCAGAATGCAGCATCCTGGAAGGTCTTCAACCTATAAGTTCTCCCACACTACCCCGCTCCGCTGCACCCTGCACTGGCTCCTGGTGGCTGCTCGAATCTGACTCAAGATTATGGTTCTTGCCTATCATGCTGTGAATGGCTCAGGCCCATCCTACATCCAGCACATGGTCAAAGCGTAGACCCCTGCGCCTCCACTTTGCTCTACTACTGACGACCGGCTTGCTACTCCCTCAATACCAAGGGGACCAACCTAAGTACTCACATGGTTGAACGCACATATGTAAGTTGTTTTGTATAAACGCGTGAGCTAAAGTTCCCCTAACTTTAACAATGGGTGCTTTTTAAACCTGAACTTCCCCTAAACCTAACAAAGCCGGTTTTATGCCTTAACTTGTAATTAAGTAAAGTGCAGTAATGTCTAGCTGAGCAGAGAATGAGGTCGCTCTCCCTCTGTGTGTGTCGTGATCAGAGCTTCTATTTGCTTTGTAGACATCTATCTGAGTGCATGTTAGTGCATGTTAGTGCATGTGAGCGCGCCCCGTTGGCCAGCTCAGGGTCGTTGCTCCGCACTGCGCCCTCACATCAGTTACAGCTGATAAACGGCCCGGGACGGCGCTCACACTGTTCAGCTCTGTAAGCACTGTTGCCGTTGTTTGCACTGTTAGCGATTCCAGCACCATTAGCTGCTAGCTACCCGCTCAGCGGCGGCCATGTTGAGACCCGCCGAGAGGCAATGGAAATGCCCGTTCTCGTTCGGTGGAGTTACAAACTATATTTTGTCATTTAGTTCAGGACACTTTATTGAATAATCCCAGGTGCAATGTTTTCCACTTCTCAAACTAATTGCAGTCACTGCAGTACAGAGACATTAATGCCACTCTGACAAATCATCAGTGGAAAAACTAAATTGTAAAAACCGCAAGGCATACAGCAGATAGATGTGATCAACTCATGATCTCATTTCTTTTATTGTCTGTTTTATCCTTCACAAAGCAAACTGTGTGTTCCTCAATCCACAGGCAGCAGATGAATCAACAAGTTATTTCAGACTGTAATCAAGTGACTGATAGCACAATCAGGCCTCAGTGGGGTTTTCTTGTTTTTTTCAGGACGGGATATTATCTGCTGGGAGAGTTGCCTGTTTATTAAGGGAATACTCTTCTGTAAACACTTTCCAATCAATTCAGCCAACTCATTATGGAGAGCACTGTCCCAATCCAGTTAAGGCTTTCTAAGTACGTTTCTCTGTTAGCATTGTATAGTCAATCTAACAGCAAACAGACATTTCATCTCCAGTTTAGAACAAATCCACTCAGAGATTTTACTCGACGTTCGGTGCATTTCAATGCAGTGCGAGTCAGTCTTGATCTGACTCTGCTTTATAGTTTCTCTCACTCTGCCTGTCTATTTTTACAGCAGCGGGTGATTTCCTTCGCGTTCGCCAGTGACCTTAAACACTTAGTCACAACATGACCTGTCTCACAGCTGCCTTCAATTCTTGGCAATTCCAGTATATGTGGGTGGAGAGGTGAGTATCTCCGCCTCTTCTACTAAACATTACTTCTGTCTAGTTGTTTCACGTCGGCCTCTTTTCTGAAGGACTAACACCAAAAGCTCAGGTGTATCACAGAGGGTGTAGAGCGCTTTGTGGGCCTCATGTAAGAACGTTTTCATGCTCTCTGCTTCTGTGTGGACAGAAACAAATAGAGAACGTGAATAAAAACAGCACTGGCAGTTTCCACCAAGCATGGCAACTGTTGAAAATAAAGTCTTTACAGATGTTGATATCTTTTGAAGTGGGCATTTCTTTAGTCATGCAGGTGTTAAAGCAACCAAAAACCCGTGGTTGTTCATTTGTCACCAGTTCAAGTCGGGGTACTATTGAACGATTTCAGGCTCTTAACGTTAGAATTATAGAACAGCACAAATGCACACTCCATTTGCCTCTCACTTAAACTACAAGGTAAGATGGCCACGGTAGCTGTAGGTAAAGAGGTGAAGGCCGTCGATGAAGGCGTGAAGATTAAGTGGAAGTGGAGTCAGGTGGAGGAGACGCTGAAGGTCGAGGGACACGCCGTCCTCTTCAGTTGCTTCGGCAGGTTAACCGAGGCAGGGAAGGCTCACTGCGTTGTCTGTAAACACCCAATTCATTACGGGACGAATGGCCAGACTGCACTGAAAAAATGCATTGAACGCCCCAAGCATGTGAGACACTAGATTAAAGCAGCAGCAGAACATGCACATCGAAAGCACCCCAGCTGACCACACCACAGCCTAGCAGCGCTAAATGCAGCTGAACACCCAGGGCTACTATTTATGCCCAAACTCAGTGTTTTCAAGTATTTATGTTGACTCACAAATTCAAACTGACTCATCCATTAAAATGAGGGACCAGATACAATATTTACCAATATGTTATAGGCTTCTGTTTGCTCACAACAGCTCCTTTGGTCTCAGGTTGAGCACAGAAAATGCCCTTGAAGGCCCCAACATGAGACATGAGACATGAGACACAGACAGCAACAGCAAAGAAACTTCTTGGAACACAAATAATTGTGTTCCTTCCCATAATAGATTTGTTTTCATATAATGGTTCTTGTACGAGGCGTATTGTCTTTGTCTCATAATCTATACACATGGAAAGGAAACAAAGAGAATAACAGATAGGGCCAAGGACTGTCCTTAAAGCACGTCGTGAGCTTCAGAAGGGTTTAGCTCTCAGTATGCAGCAGGCTGAGGCTGAGGCCAGACTCTCTGCTGTGCAGATGAACATCCGTCTTCGTGGCACTTTTATTCTTGCAAAGAAAATAGTTTACTGCGAACAGTGGGAGCCAATGTTCTGTAGCACACTTCAAGCTTTGCTTTTTTTTCCCGTCTTCACAGAGTGGAGCTGAGGAACTACATGGACACCCTGTTGTCCTCTCCACCACTCACATATTGGATGATGTGGGTAATTAGGAATTAATGGATCCGTTTGTTTGTCTCTTATTACTTAGTTTGTCCTAGAAGCTGCTGACTCAGTTATTAAGAGCACCAGGGGAATAATGCATGTTACAATTTGGTAAAATGGAGTACACCGGAGATGAGCACGATTTATTGGCAGGTTGCCTGTTTCAATCATAAATGTGCTTGTTCCTAACCTGGCCATGGGCAAAAATGAGCAGCACTTGCTCTTTTATTATCACCATCAGTTCGGAGCATGTGGCCGTTTGGAACGGGCCAATTGCTATAAAGCCAGGAAGCCAGAATCCTGGTTTTAAGGTAGAATCGCTGGTCACGCCAATTTGTGTTGCTTACGTTTGCATCTGTACCTAATTTCCAAAAAATAGAGCCCATGAATTTATGAATTAAAAAATAGTGGATGGAACCCACTCCTGGCAACTAAAGCATGATTCACATTCATACTAAAGTGCAAAAAGAAACTTCTTATGCAGACTAGGAGGAAGGGAGAGGAGTGTATCTGGAGCACTGGAGTATCCCTGGACATGATTTATGTCTGGTTGAGTCCATCAGTCATCAGAACTAAATCTTTCTAAAAGCAGGAGCGTGTTACATCACACACAGCAGTGTGAACCAAAATGTTCTATTCTCTCTCTTGGAGAAACATCCAGTGAGACACTTCCTGGTAAACTGGCTGGCCTGACTTCAAACAGCAGACCTTTAAATGAATCAACCAGTCTGGACTGGGAGAACGGACTGGTGACACCTAACCAACCTGAACAATGCGTCATTTCATGTCTGCCGCTAAAAAGCAGCTCCATCTCAGCTGGGAATGCTTCTGGTTACATCGAATATTCAATGAGTTTCAAGCTGCCAATCACGAGTATCACTCATTGACATGTGGGTTCTGAAAGAACATACGCAGACTGATGAGGGCCAAGGGGAACGTACCAGAACAAGGATGTGTCAAGTGTAAAAGCAAAAGGCTTGTAATGACACTGGGGGCTAAAATGGTGACATCCATGTTAAGAGTAAAACAAAATCTACTTGGCTGAGATTATTTATGCATCAAAACTATTCATACTGGCAGTGATAGCAAGACTTTTTTAATAAAAGGTTCCAATAGATTCGCTCAGGCAGAGGACCAACTACCAGGACCAAACTGAACCAGAGCAGCGTCTTGGTTCGGACCACAGAGCTTCCCTTTTGTTTTACACTTACAATACGTCCCTCCCACACAACTCGATTGGTTGATGCCGTTATTTGCGGTGCCAAAGCTCCAGCAAATAGACTGATTGAGGTTAAGAAAGAATTCATATCGCTTTTTTGCGCGTAATATTCACAAGAAGGCAACACTATCAGGCAACAGTCGAGTAGTGAACATCTCCCGTCTCCTGCACCAAAGTCACATTCACAACATAAAAGGAACACTACCTCCTACACTGGTAGCAAACATGGACGTAAATCGCCAGGTGGAGGATTTTCCATTACGGATGTAATTGCTTCTGTTCACAGACGGACACACGGCTTCAGCTGAGAACTGTTCCACTGAAACCTGTCTATACTGAAGAACTGGGACATTCTTCTCTCCGACGGTTCTCACTTCATGCGTGACGGATACTTTCACCTGAAAAAGCAACCGAAACTCAGCTTGACATTGTGATATTTCAGCAAAAGCATGTTATTCTACACGTCTACATTTAAAATCTTGCCCCGAATAAACCTTTTGCTCAAAACAGATCCTGTAAAAAACATTAAATTCTGAACTCCTCAGCGCAACTAAGAAGCCATGATTGATTGACCCGAGACCAACAGTCACGTGACAACACTTCTGTGAATCTTTGACTGAACTTCAGGCTGCTGAACACAGAGCAGAGAGCAGAGGCTGTACACATGTAAATACTTTAACGTATATGACTCGTAGAGACATTATTTTCCAACATTGGTAACACAAAAAATGTTGTGTATTTATAGATTCCATTGTTTGCCAATTTTTGTAAAAGAAATGATCAAATAAATAATTGTTATGCTTTATTGCGTAGAGTGAGTTATCTCTGCTTCTCTTCATGGTTGTGTTGTTTCCATAGAGGCCACAGAGAGACACATGTGACTGGGGTTCACAGGGTTAACTTCTTCTTCAATGTTCGTATGAACACAAGCTTTATTGTTTATCTTCTGCACTGATGACTGAGTAGCATGATGGGGGGGGGGGGGGGGGGGGGGTGTATGACAACATTTCACTGTATGATGTGGTTGGTAAACTGGCGTGCCGTTGAATCAATGTAATATACTGTAAACTGCTTCAATATTTCTCATCATGCATTTCTATCATCATCATACAAATGAAACAAACAAACCATCTGCCTCTGGCCACAGATGTGTGGCTCTGTGTGTTCATGCCAGGCCGCTCTGCACCATTCAAACAGTAATGTGATTTTCCTGAAGAAGCGTCTATCCGTCTGTTACGCTGTTGATGTCATGCTTCCCCGTCCTCAGCTGTTTTCAGAGCAATTATTAATTAGCATGTCCTCTGATTTATATTCCACTTCACACGGCAATTTAGCTTTCTGTGCTGGTTCACGTGCATGAGCAGGAACAGCAGAGAGACGTCCACACGGTCTGATTGGAACATTTGAACGAATACTTTCTGTAGTTCTCTTCTGAGTTAGTCCCAGGAAAACACAAGAGATGGTGTCTCTCAAGCCCGGTCCACATCCATGCCCGTGTTGCACCGAAGCTGCACGCGTCTACATGACACGTAGATCACCCTGTCCGTCTGAATCCCAACATCCCAACACACTTAATTACATCAAGAAGTGGTACGAGGTGTAAATGCAGAGCGCCGTCAAAGAGAAACTCCCAGAGCAGCAGAGGAGACAGAAGCAAACGTATGCTGTTGAATCTGCTTAAATAGAATATATGTTGTCTTAAATGTTTTTAGATTGATTTGCACTTTATTATCTGCATTCATTTTATATGTTGGACTGGAGAGAAACGTTTTTTCAACTCCTCTGTATGTTCGGTACATTGAGAATTGACAATAAAGCTGACTTTGACTTTGAGACTGTGTGCAGTGTGACGTGCTAGGATGCCTGTGTGTGCAGTGACTGTGTGTGTGTGTGTGTGTGTGTGTGTGTGTGTGTGTGTTGTCGACAGGCAGGCAGGCGAGCAGCTGAAACAGACACAGAGGCGTACAGACAGTCCTACATGCACCCAGCAGCAGGGTCACTGTGTGTGAACGCTCAGCCTGCACTGTCGGGCTTCAGACCAGCCACTGCAGAAGTAATCCCATTCAATGTTGTTTCAGTTCATTTAGCGTCATTGATTCAGCGGGCCAGGGAGTATTCATGGTGAGGTAGGGAGCTCTCTGCAGTCCGTGTTGAATCTGATCCGGATATTTCGTGATTAGAATGCAAAGCAAAGGTCAGGGTACAAAGAATCCCATCAGGGAGTATTTAAAGCAAGTCATGTCGTCATCATATCGATTCTGATACACAGGTAGGTTCATCTTTCTCACTGAGCTATCACACTGCAAGGCAGTCTCTATGCCATTCAAATGTGATCTGAGAATCACATCATGGAACACTCACAAAGGTGAGCTTTGATCTACAGGGAAGCTCTGTCCTAACGCTGCACTAGTCTACGTCTCTACATCAAACAAGGCTCAAACGACAAACCGCTCAAACTGTGAAAGACGTGGCTCTTCTTTCACCTTCAAACTCGTCTCTCATTGAAATGATTTCTCGCGGCAGCAGGCAGCTCCGATAAAGCCAGTGCAGACTGTACTCCGTTAGAGACGAGCTGCAGAACACCGTGGAGCCTTTAGCAGCTAAAGAGGTGGTGGAGACCAAAAACAGAGCAAAAAGAGAGCGAATACTGGACGACTAACCGTGAATATTATTGTAGCTCCATGTCTGCTGGGTGTATAAATAGTCAACCGTTTGCAGTCTGCAGGCTGGTAGTGTTAATACTGTGTTTAACACATTTACATTAGCGTTGGGTGCTAATAAAGAACCAGAGCTCCAGACTGCTTCCAAAACGGTTTGCATACGTGATCAATCCTTGTGAGTGTGATCGAATGTCGAGTGGTGCTCATATTATCTAATGTGCACAGGTTTTAAAATGAATTAAATGTCATGTACGTAGCGGCATAGAACGTTACGAAACAATCCGTTTAGCTGTTACTGCGTTCACGAAAATGAAGCGGCCTATAGCTGATTATTTAACAGGAGAGAGGTGGGGGGGGGGGGGGGGGGGGCTGGTGGGTAGGGAGAGAAAACAAAACCTTCCGACCCAGAAGCCACTGATGATGAAAGTGCAGACAGTGAGAGAGCGACTGAGCCGGTGTCACTGATGAATACCATGCTGTACTGTAAAGACTGGATGAGGAAGAGGAAGTTAGTCCTTTACAGCTTGTTACGCTGCCCCCAAGTGGCCAAAAACAAATCCATGAACGTAAAGAAAACTCAGGTTCAATATTCCTTCAGAGAGCAGCTACAGGTCTCGTCCACTGACCAATGGCACAATCAGCGCAGCCTGTTGGACAGTATGTGGCACTGATGAGACCAGAGTCACAAGTCATCTACATGGAAGCTGAATCATGAACGAGCCCCTGAGATAACTGCTGAAGTCATCAGATTGAGCATTGGTCCGCCCTGTTGAATCAATACAGATACACAGTAGCTTTCACACTTATCTATTGGAAGGCTGCCTGTTCATGACGTTTGAAATGTCATCTTGTCATTTTAGTCCAAAAGAAGATGCTATCTTAATATGAGAAAAAAATAAGAATATCAGAAGAACTCGGGGTAATATTTAGTCGGATGACAGCTAATAACTGGTGGGGGGGGGGGTGATGTGGGTGATGTTTTAAATGAGGTTCTTGACAGTTTGCATGACAGTGAGGAGCAAACGTCAAGTTAAAGTCAGCAGTAATCTACGTGGGGCTGTGCCCGGAGGAAAAACATACCCTATGTATTTATTAGAACATTTAATTTGAGTTTCTTATAATAAGATAAGGATAAGATCCTAGAAGCCAACGTGAGATCTATAAATATCTTATGAATCCCACCAACATTCCAAAGCAACAGAGAAAGCTCACAACGCTGCAACCACAGAATGACAAATGACCTCATGAAATGGATCAATTATTCATTGATTATATCTCAGCACTGTGATCATTGTGTGGTAGAAGACGAGGGCTGAAGACAGAGCAGAATGAATGAAATGAGATGCATGTTACGTGTCTGATGAGCGTCCATCAGTGGACCAGCGCGGGTCTGATTGGGTGAAGTTACCCGATGAGGAGTGCACTCACCAGCAGCGTGGGCAGCCCGGCCACCAGGGCGTACAGCAGGACGGGCGGGACGGCGCTGCTGTCCTCCGGTCCCAGGTAGGGCTTGGTGTACGCCGTGTCGTAGCAGAAAAAGCCCTGCACGTGCACGCTGAAGGTGTCGGTGTACTCGAAGTAGTAGGCCAGCATGACGGTCCCGGCCATGATCACCAGCTGGAAGTACAGCATGATGCAGACAGAGAGCGAGAGACATTTAATTAGAACAAAAGCCTTTCTCTTTCTCTCTTCCTCTCTCCCTCCTACCCAGCCTCCTCCTCCTCCCCGGTGCTGCCGACTCCCGGTGACCGGCTCATGACGGCTCGGCTGTACGCGATGAGCCGCTCTCTGTGATCGTGGCGGAGAGGCTCGCTCGCCCTGGCTTCCTCTGCTCGCTGCTGCTGCAACTACAGACTCTATGTGTGTGTGTGTGTGAGTGTGTGTGAGAGTGTGTGTGTGTGTGTGTGTGTGTGTGTGTGTGTGTGAGAGAGAGTGAGAGAGAGAGAGAGAGAGAGAGGGGGAGGGAGGGAGAGAGGTAGAGCCTGCGGGTGTTTGAGGGTGTGCAAGCATGAAAGAGATGAAGAGGCTTGGCTAACCCCCCCCCCCCCCCTCCTCTCCTCTTCTATGTGTGTTAATGTGTGTGTGAGAGAGAGAGAGAGAGAGAGAGAGATTAGAGATTAGAGAGAGAGAGAGAGAGAGAGAGAGAGAGAGAGAGAGAGAGAGAGAGAGAGAGAGAGAGAGAGAGAGAGAGAGATTAGAGACGGGTGAGCAAATGAGAGGATTGACAGCTTCCTCCATTTTTGTGTGCAAACTGGACATAGAACCAAGACGTGCGCTGCCATGTTCAATCAGGAGCAGAGCAGAGAAAAGCAGAAGGAGAGAGCGAGGAGGAGGAGGAGGAGGAGGAGGAGGAGGAGGAGGAGGAGGAGGAGGGAGAGAGCTACAGACGTCATATGTGTCTCTTACACCGGCAGAGGCTGAAGCTCTCTGCTCTAAATTTAGCCCATATTTCATCAGAGAAATGAGTCGATACAGAAAAGTGAATGGGCAGAAGCTGCATGATGTCACAGCCATCGATTTGGATTTCAGCTCAAATACTCGGCGAGGTGAAGCCAGGCTCTGTACGGTGCGCATGAGTAACAGGTTGCAAGGCATTGTAGGCAGTGAGGTGAAGTGCTCAGATACTCCACATTAGTCGAAATGGCTTTTACCACAATGTAAGAATACTTAACGTGAGGCTATAGTCCTTATCACACTAATGGTGTTCACATAAAAACAGAAAGCTAGATATCCGCACGGCATGATTACATGAAGCGGCAATGCAAAGACAATGTTTGATACGAACTCCATTCAGAAAAGAAGCATTGTAAAAGTTGTTGCTTGTCGTATTGCGGACAGACTTGACAAAGCAGACATTTCACATATCGGCATCATTATGTATTTATTGCACTTAAATCATAGCAAAATCTGTTGATTTTGGGTTCATAGCAAACCAGATTAATTCAGGCAACGTGTGACTTGCTAAATACATTGAGTACAGCTCGGTGAACCGAGTTTAGTTTTCCAATGTATCTGGGACTTCCTCAACATGTCCAACACAGCAGCAGCAGCGGCGGTGGTTGTGTCGGCCATGGGTGATGTAACGTCGTTGGTGTCTTCATGGAGGTAAGACCCTCCTCAAGAAAGGCTGCACGCAAGTTGCAATGCATTACGTTTTATTGCCCATATTTGTCTGGAATTTTTCCTGCGTTACCTTATTTTGTCCTCCAACCAAGTCCCCAGAAATAAATATTGGCATTGTCCATTACTGCAAACCATGGGATACGTTGAACGTCAACGTCTCTGAACGTTTTATATCAGCCTCGTGTCACACCACATGGTTAACATTGTGAAGCGGTTAGGGTTATGCAACAAAACTACTGGTTACGGTTAGAAGAAAGTTCATTGTTTGTGTTAATAAAGTAACAATGTGGCATGACAACTTGGCACAATGATGTGGCGCAACAGTGTAGCATAGCAACATTGTAACAACCGTAACAATGTAACTAGTGTAAATAAATAGCTACCCTGGACTTTTTTATGTAGCGTTATGTTACTTTTGGATTCACACGGGACACAAACAGCGGTCTCCTGGGTGAAAGTCTTGTGTTTGTTTGACCACTCCTCCTCCCACCCATCTTTAGTGGACTTTCTGGCATGCTATACTAGTTATTAAACCACGTCACTTTCAATAACGCTCGCTCGATATAATAATATAATAATAACAATAAATGTTATTTATAGAGCGCTTTTCAAAATTACATTACAGTCATTTAGCAGACACTTTTATGCAGAAATGTACAATACCACCATTATTTCCTGGCAACTGGGCTTGTCTTCCCCACTATTTGAAGTGTCTAATATTCCTTGCCAGAGAGTTTCAGAGAAGAGCCAAGAGTAGCTCTGCACCCTGCTAGCCCCTGAACCATGACTCATTTGTAATTCTTCATATCATATACACTCAGTGGCGGCTGGTGGAAAATGTTCTTGGTAGGGCTGTGCCACATCCAATCAATTTCAGCAAACATCCCAGAATGATTTAATGCAAACAAATTAAGGTATCAAACGCGCATTACTACTTTGCAGTTAAATATTTAACATTTATTCCAACACGAAAAAAAGCAGTAAATAACACTTTCACAAACACGTCAGGACATCTTATTTTAGTCACCCTCACAGGGAGTTCAGTATAATGTAATATATATAACATATAATAATATTCTGTATAATATAATAATATATATATATATATCATATAATATTCTGTATAATATAATAATATATATATCATATAATATTCTGTATAATATAATAATATATATGTCATATTCTGTCCCCGTTGTTTTAAAAAGATAAATAAGTTATTATCATGACGTCATCCAGCTAGTCAAACCTGTCTGGTGTACAGCTAGTAGAGAAGCTTCATGTACTGCTTCTCTTTCCTGCTAGTCTGCTGTCTGATTGTGAGGTCAGGCTGATCTGGGATCAGCTCTTTCAGTAGTTTCTCCTCTCAGTTCTCCTCTCAAACGGGTCTTGGAGGAGTAGTGCTCGCGCTGGCGCTCTCCTGTAGAGACTTCTCCTGACGAGAACGCGCAGCTTGGGGCAGGAAAAAAACTGCCCCAAGCTGAATCTATTTGAGGACGCTGATTGGCTGAATTGTATGTCACTCATTTATATCTTTACTCAGCATTGGCTAAACTGCTTTATAGACCCGCCTCTTTGGGGCAGTTTTTCCAGCGCCCCAGCCAGCTGAGACGTGCACACACAGAGAGGAAGAGCAGACAGGCAGAGAGGACAAGCAGGAAAAGCATATATTTACCGCAGATATCATATTTTACACATATTACTGGGTGATTCCATGTTTCAAAAACACAAATATTGACAATTTGTATAGTTTATTTTTATTTTAAATTTTATTTTTATTTATATTTTTATTTTTATTTTTATTTTTATTTTTTGTAGCTCTAGGGGGGGCGGCGCCCTAGCGCCCTCTATGGACCAGCCGCCACTGTATACACTCCATTTTTATGTTGACTTTTTTACCATACATTCAAAAGGTACTTTTTTTTGTCTCACCGTGTTCTCCTGCTGTTTGCACTTCTTCATAACTATTTCATAACTCCTCATACATTTTTACTTCCTGACAAGCGGAGATGTTTGTTATGTTCAATACCAACTGTTGGCTCTGTAGTCCGTAATGTTCTATTTTTCTTTATCTATTTCCCTTCTGTTGCTGCAGCGACCCCATTTCCCCACATGGATCATTGGAGCCTCATCTTATTTCATACTCCGCCCTCTGTCTGTCTGTTCCTCCAACACCGGAGATGCATTGGATGTGCTTCTTTGACAAGCTGAAATCCATAAGTGAGGGCTGTCGGAGGAGACGGAGAGACGGATGGAGACGGAGAGAAAGGCGGAGATGGAGACGGAGATGTGGAGGGTGAATGGAGTCAGGTAGGTACCCGCTGACAGCTCTGAGTAATGGCTCCCATTACGGTGTCAGTCCGTCATCGCTCCCCATTTTAATACTAAATAGGCCAAATCTACGTATATGCTGCTGGCTTCATGCTCAAAAACACACCAGAGAGACGTTTAATGATACATTCTCCGCCATAAAATATCATTAAAACGTGGTTAACTGTAGAATGCATACACTATGAATTTAGTCTGACCAGACTGACAGCTGCATAATGAACTATTAACTCTGGTGTTCAGGACACAATCATATTAACTTATAATACCTCCAGGATGCATTTCAAATGTAGAGGAATGTGTCAAGAATCAACAGAAAATCTGCAAAAGAAAATGTTAATAAATGTGTGTTTCCATCTAATACAGAAATACTACAAGCTGACACTAGTGCTGCAGGAATTTAGTTCTCGACCAAAGTATTGGAAAGAAATCACATTTTGACCCGATGATGGTGCTGGATGAAAGGTCAGAGGATCACCAAAGTTAAAACAATCCATCCTGAGGGGAACACAAATACCAGAAGCATATTTTAGTATTTTAGCGAGTGATGTTGTAATACCCAGTTTGGCCACAAGAGGCTGAAGTGTTCCTCTACCCAATGCTCTAAATAGGACTCAAGCATTCGGGCTTTCCTCAACAGCAGATTAGCGCCGATTAAAATACATTAAAGAAAGGCATGACAGTAATGTTACCTTGTGTTTACAGTATTTGGAGGAATACATGAATGCTTTTAGTCCTATTAAGAACAGAGGCTAGTGGTGCAAATCAGCCTCTTGTGGTCAAAATGAGTATTACAAGAAGTTATAATAATTCACCCATTTTCACAGAAAAATGTTTAAAAAAGTAACTTATAAAAAATTATGCTTTCCACCGATGACAACGAAATGATGTAACTTAAAAAGATAATGCTGGCAAAAGTTCTTAAACACTTTAGAATCACCAGAATGTTTTATCTCATGTGCCTCTCAGGGCTTCTGCATTAAAATGTTTACTTTTTTATTGAAAGGGTCACAAATCCAGGGAACCGTTTCCACACCATAAGAGTGAATAAAGCAACGCGACTGGAAACACACATTTATCATGGAGATGTGTGGAGAATGTCATGTCTGTCCACAGATTGTTTGTAATCATTGTATTTTAAGTGCGTCTGAAGATTTCTATTTTCTTCTACTTAGGAACGATTGTAATATTGTCATGTATGTAAAAAAACAAACATTGTTACTATTTCAGTGTTACTGTTGCTGAATGGAGCTTTAAATTCAGCTGGACATAAATACCTTTGCAGCCTGTGACACTTCATACATCAGTCTGATGTAATCATGCTACACATTGAACATGGTTTTAGCTCATTGTTTTTAAGACATTTGGGGCAAATTTGGGATTTCTATGGCTGCAAAGTTCCAAAAACAGGTGGAAAACACTGCTCTATAGAAAAGTATATTTGACATCTACTGTATGTCTCCATGAGTCATACGTTATATTAAATGTGAAACTAAATGTGTATCATATTCCCTCTTTTGTAAGAGAGCAACTACCGGCGATAACAAGGTAATGATTTCTATAAATTACTATGTTCTGATTTGAATCATGATATTAATAGACTCACTTAGAAGGTGAATAGCAGCAAGCCCACACATATTTTGCACACACAGAATTTTCCCGCACACACACACACACACACACGGGACCAATCATGCAGAAAAGGGGCTCCAGATCTAGCCAATCAGAGGCCAGTTCATACAAGCAGTGATGAGTGTGTGAACACTGTGCAGTCCCAGACAAGAAGCATATTATACTATAGTATACTATATCCATACTAGGTAGAATGTTTGATTAAAGGAATACAAACCACAACCCCCGTCTTTTAATCTATGCAACCGTCTGCACCGGCTTTTTGCAGCTAAACTGCAGTACGCTGTGTAGCGCTTCATGTTGCCTGTTTAATGCGTCCTCAGAACAGAAACTGTCGGTCCTGCTGTGTGTTCAGTTCCATTAGCTGTTAGCTCTGTTAGCCAATCACACGGCATTGACTCTGCTGCCTACCGGCTGCTAACAGCTAACCAGCTCTCCTACCATACTGGCAAGAAGACGCATTCCGTTGTAGTCTGCGTTTGTCATTTGCTAAGCGACAGTTATAGAGCTTGCAGTACATACATACATAAATACAATCATACATACAAGAGATGCACTTATTGTAGTTGTATTGGCGGATTCCAATTTCCTCTTTTCTTTTCAAAGTTCTGACCTACCAATTTTGATTTTATTTAGGAATTCTATCATTGACAGCAAGGCTTTTTTCACCACCATCTTGAAAATAATATCAACCAACCCAATCAGTGTGTATAAAAAAAATCTAAATGTCATCCTTTCCTCTCCCTAACACAGTCTCTCCCTAAAGCACAGTCTCTCCTTATAGCACAGTCTCTCCTTATAGCACAGAGTCTCTCCTTATAGCACAGAGTCTCTCCTTATAGCACAGAGTCTCTCCTTATAGCACAGAGTCTCTCCTTATAGCACAGAGTCTCTCCTTATAGCACAGAGTCTCTCCTTATAGCACAGAGTCTCTCCCTATAGCACAGAGTCTCTCCTTATAGCACAGAGTCTCTCCTTATAGCACAGAGTATCTCCCTATAGCACAGAGTCTCTCCCTATAGCACAGAGTCTCTCCTTATAGCACAGAGTCTCTCCTTATAACACAGAGTCTCTCCTTATAGCACAGAGTCTCTCATTATAGCACAGAGTATCTCCCTATAGCACAGAGTCTCTCCTTATAGCACAGAGTCTCTCCCTAGCACAGTCTCTCCCTATAGCACAGAGTCTCTCCCTAGCACAGAGTCTCTCCTTATAGCACAGAGTCTCTCCCTATAGCACAGAGTATCTCCCTATAGCACAGAGTCTCTCCCTATAGCACAGAGTCTCTCCCTATAGCACAGAGTCTCTCCCTATAGCACAGAGTCTCTCCCTAGCACAGAGTCTCTCCTTATAGCACAGAGTCTCTCCTTATAGCACAGAGTCTCTCCTTATAGCACAGAGTCTCTCCCTATAGCACAGAGTCTCTCCCTATAGCACAGAGTCTCTCCCTAGCACAGAGTCTCTCCTTATAGCACAGAGTCTCTCCCTATAGCACAGAGTCTCTCCCTAGCACAGAGTCTCTCCCTAGCACAGTCTCTCCCTATAGCACAGAGTCTCTCCCTAGCACAGAGTCTCTCCTTATAGCACAGAGTCTCTCCCTATAACACAGAGTCTCTCCCTATAACACAGAGTCTCTCCTTATAGCACAGAGTCTCTCCCTAGCACAGTCTCTCCCTATAGCACAGAGTCTCTCCATAGCACACAGTCTCTCCCTATAGCACAGAGTCTCTCCCTAGCACAGAGTCTCTCCTTATAGCACAGAGTCTCTCCTTATAGCACAGAGTCTCTCCCTATAGCACAGAGTCTCTCCTTATAGCACAGAGTCTCTCCCTAGCACAGAGTCTCTCCTTATAGCACAGTCTCTCCCTATAGCACAGAGTCTCTCCTTATAGCACAGAGTATCTCCTTATAGCACAGAGTCTCTCCTTATAGCACAGAGTATCTCCTTATAGCACAGAGTCTCTCCTTATAGCACAGAGTATCTCCTTATAGCACAGAGTCTCTCCCTATAGCACAGAGTCTCTCCCTATAGCACAGAGTCTCTCCCTATAGCACAGAGTCTCTCCTTATAGCACAGAGTCTCTCCTTATAGCACAGAGTCTCTCCCTATAGCACAGAGTCTCTCCATAGCACACAGTCTCTCCCTATAGCACAGCGTCTGATTTGATTGGCAGCTGATCGATCAGTGCATCTCTAATACATTGGGCATGCAAATCAAGAGAGGAACAATTCGTAATCTGTAGCAGAAAAAAACATTTGAAATTGAAGCAGTTGTTGATCACTTGCAGCCCCTACAAGCCGGTTAAGAGTAGTGAGGAGTCAGCAGTCAATGGCGGTATAAAACACTAAATAAAATATGTTGTTTTCTAACAGGTCCTTGAGCATACAGTCATAAATGACCACAATAAATGACACAAACATTCACACGAACAAATTCGAATACATAATCACCTGTAGATGATAATAATAATAACAGTATCATATTATGTAATCTGATATAGATACTGTCCTCACACAGTAAAACTACATGAGACGATACAAAAAGCTGCCACAGTAAATATGACATCAGAGCCAAGTATGACAGGCCTTTTTTCTCTTTCTTCTCTCTCCTCCCTGAGGAGTGACTAATGAGCTTTGTTGTCTGGGGAATACAGGTGTCGCACTGCACAGCGGCAGCAATAAAGCATGAAAGGACTCAGAACCTGACACACACACACACACACACACACACACACACACACACACCTGTTGAGAACATTAAAGTACAATCAAACACCTTCTACACTATAACTAGTTGGAGCCAGACCAAAGCTACATTTTGATTGTCTCTGTCTACACTGTACACAACAAAGGGACATTGATTTTCTGCAGAATGAAGGCTTTGAATACCTTTCCCTACTAGAAGAATAGAAGCTTATGGGGTATAAATATAAATAAATGTGCCACCTTTAAGCATCATCTATAAGAAATGTTACCATGGTACCCTGTGTTAATGGTGTCATCTCACAGTAACAGCAGAGCCATTAACAAGTGTTAACAGCATGCAAAGTAGATTTTATCAACTTAAAAAACACCTCCATACTGCTGAAACTGACAAGGTCAAAGGGAGAACATGAGGTAAGATCAGAGGTTTTATTATAGCTCATACAATTCCAGTCTTGTTTTTGTAGTTTTGTAGTGTCCGGATTTGAGCAATTACCTTGGTAGAGTACACTGTTATTATTACTGAGAGGACTGATGAACAAAACCAAAGCTGTAACACACAGAAATTATTTTTTAACACTCTCTACATTCAGACAGAAACCGGGCACCCCCCATAACAGTAGAAGACGTTTGACCCGATGCATAAAAGAAATCAAATCAGTTCATCCTTAGATCCAAGTGGAAGTTTGAGCCACATCTGAAGGAATTCCTGGCGTTCCTGAGGTATCACGTTCAGGAGAATGAGACGGACGGACAAACAACATAATGACTCCGGCCACGGCTGTTGCCAGGGTGGAGGCATAAAAATGTCCTCTGTCTATGTTTTCTTGATTTAGATCTCTACAACTATGAAGAGAGGCATAAGAGGTCAGCACAGATAGAGATAGAGAAACAAGACAAAGCATATTGTCGTTTCACTTTTTGATCTGTGCATTGGATGGATGGATGGATGGATGGATGGATGGGTGGGTGGGTGGGTGGGTGGGGGGGAAGGGTGGGTGGATGGATGGATGGATGGATGGATGGGTGGCTGGGTGGATGGGTGGATGGATGGATGGATGGATGGATGGATGGATGGGTGGATGGATGGGTGGATGGATGGATGGATGGATGGATGGGTGGGTGGGTGGATGGATGGATGGATGGATGGATGGATGGATGGATGGGTGGCTGGGTGGATGGGTGGATGGATGGATGGATGGATGGATGGATGGGTGGGTGGGTGGATGGATGGATGGATGGATGGATGGATGGATGGATGGATGGATGGATGGATGGATGGATGGATGGATGGATGGATGGATGGATGGATGGATGGATGGATGGATGGATGGATGGATGGATGGATGGATGGATGGATGGATGGATGGATGGATGGATGGATGGATGGATGGATGGGTGGGTGGGTGGATGGATGGATGGATGGATGGATGGATGGATGGATGGATGGATGGATGGATGGATGGATGGATGGATGGATGGGTGGATGGATGGGTGGATGGATGGATGGATGGATGGCTTGGTGCACTGAGCTTGGACTCCAACCAGACCGTACATTTACTCAACAACTGCATCAGAAACAAACTCCATCCAACAGCTCAGCCTTGCTGCTTAATCTAACTGACTCTTTTCTCACCAAGCAGAAAGAAAATTATTTATTTAAATGCATTTAAATGAAACATAACTCAACATGAATACCAAATATACATTCATTCTTGCACTAGCATCTGATCGGTATTTGATACGCTCAGTTTGAGTATGAGGCTGCCATCGGGTTAGCCTTAGATCTAACATGTTAATTGGCTCTTTCACAGGGCAATTAAACAGATATACAGAAGAGACATTCCTTTGTTTACTGATGAGTGAAATCTGCCTTCAATAACTCAGTATCCCCATGTGACGTATTCAAAAGGCAACCACTCAAAATGCACAGATATGCTGCCAAGACGACATCACTCCGACTGACTGAGAATCTATTAATAGGCTTGTTGTGGTTGAGATATGAGAAATGCTTACATTGTGTTTTATTACACCATTAAGCCAAAGGCAGCAGTGCGACCCAGATACAGTCAATACATCACAGAACGAGGCATGCAAAAATATCTTAGCTAACAAGCGCACACATCACGTTGAAATGCATATCAATCTCTCTCCGTCCACACAAATTAACACCGGCAGATTTTTTACGCACAACCAAGCAGCAGCTACGCGAGGAACATGACATGAGAGGAAAAAGGGCTGATTATCACGGGTTTGGGCCAAAACGTATGGCTTTCTGATTTCTGCATGCGAGTCAAATATACGTAGCACACAAGATTTGATTTCATCGCGTGTGAATAAACAGCTCCTAATAAAAAGGCAAAGTGGCAGAGGAGAAAACTTCAAAGTAGCATGCTTCAAGCAGCCAAGGCTTATCTGGCATGTCACACTTCATAAGATATTCATGCAGTGTCTTTTGCACGACCCGT
Source organism: Leptoclinus maculatus (assembly GCA_032191485.1). Taxonomy (NCBI): domain Eukaryota; kingdom Metazoa; phylum Chordata; class Actinopteri; order Perciformes; family Stichaeidae; genus Leptoclinus; species Leptoclinus maculatus. The sequence goes on from JAVDOI010000013.1 coordinate 18,089,396, forward strand.
CGATGTGAAGGCGGATCCTGCAGGCCCGTGTTCTTGAATAAAAATTAAATGTGGCAGGCATGGGAGGAAGTGGAGATTGAGGGCTGGGGTAGCTCTGCAGAAGAGAGGCAGCCAGTGCAGCTATGTGGTCTCCACACCGGAGTCACCAGATCACATCAAGGAACCAAAATAATGTACAGCATTTAGTTTTCACGTAGCCTTTCATTCTTATATTTAGTAATCTTCCGTGAAGCTATAATAATATATTTAAGAATGGCCTGTATCATTGGATTATAACTATTCATGTATACATTTGTTCACCACTTTAATGTTACTGCTGGTGAAGACGGAGATCATTTTAACTACTTTATATACTTCAAAAATATATACTTAATAAAAAATCATAGTTTATTAGATGATTTATATTTTGTATTCATTAATTATTATCTGAATCTGCAAAATAGCCTAACCAGTAACTTATACTGTCAAATAAATGTGAAGTTAAAAGTACAATATTTTCTTCCGTTATGTATAAACTAGAAGTATAAAGTTACATAAAATGGAAACACTCAATTTAGTACAAGTACCTATGAATGTTACTTAAGTGGCCTGCAGTACTGCAGTAGTTTAAGAGCATTAATATGTTTACAATAGCACAAAGTTCTTCTTAGATGTAGCCTCTTCATTTTGCTCCAAAGTGCTCCAGATTGATGCATTTCATTTTAAAATGTACAAAATTGGGAAACGCTGAAAAAGCAAGACAACTTTAATGATAAATGGAGTGTACTTGTATAGACCTTTTCTAGTCCTCCGACCACTCAAAGCTCTTTAACACTACATGTCATCATTCACCCATTCATACACTGATGACAGGGGCTAACATGCAAGGTGCCAAGTAGGTGTAGGTGAAGGCCAGGGGGGGGGGGGGGGGGGGCGCTGACACATTGGTCCCCTGGGCATGTGTCCGGTAGGCCCATTCAGTTATCCATCCATCCCGGAGGCTACGGGCTCGGTTTAGGTGTGTGCCACAGAGAGGCGACTGTTTGTTCAAAACCAAATTTTTACTTTTTTCTTCTCAATTTAAAATGAAAACAATAGATACAAATCTAGGACCTCATATAGTACGTCTGCGCTTTTGCCTCTCTCTCTCTCAGGAGGAGCCTCTTTCCAGGATTGTTGAGTAGATAACTACAAAGTAGACAAAGACTCTCTCTAGAGTCGTTAGTGTTTCAATCAATGATACATACCAATAAAGCCTTCATGCCTCCTGGTCTTACTACGCTGTTTACCTCCTCACACTATCTCAGATGTACTGCTGTCTCTGTCTGCACTATATACAAGGAACCATACAGTCTGTTCCAGTGCAATGTTGTTCTTTTTACCCTTATATATAAAGGCTCCGATAAATACCTTCTAAAAGGAAACATGAGGTAGAATATAGCTTGTCCCACAGCACTTTGTGAAATGTACAAACAGCCCACACTCAGGTCCATGTTTTGATCGTGACTGAAGCTCAGAGCGTAGAGATTGGGATCACAGTTCTTTGGATGTCTGGCAGATTAGACAATTAATATCAATATCTAAACCGACAGATGCTCTGCTGAGACAGAACATTTCACCTACACTGATTGGGATTCCTCAAAGCTGATACTTTTCTTTGTTTCTTTCCAACACACACTCACTCCGAATTCTTCAAATACCTACGCCTGGTCAGTGGCCTTAAGCTTCAAACTATGACACTCTATGTCCATAGTGTCAGTTTTGGATGTGTCAGGGACGGCGTGGCAATTTCCAATCTCTATTGGACACAGTGTCTTTTCAAAATAAACTTCCAATGTAGGTTTACTTAGTTTAAGGTTTAGGTTTGGGTTAGGCAACAAAAATACTTGGTCGTGTTCAGGAAAAGATCATGGTTCAAAACATTTGACAAATCTTCTCTGCCAACGCCAAACAGCTTATTCTGCCGTTGACTCTTGTTTGGTGGATTGGATGTTTGAAGTCTGAAGAAACAAGACATATTGGCAATTTAACAATTCATTCATTTAACAAACAGGAGCCTCAGCAGCGTGTGGAAGAACCATACACAGCCACAACAGCCTGGCTCCTCCTCCTCATGCTGGTCACCAGCCTGCTCACACACTGCTGTGGGATGGCATCCCATTCTTCAAAAAGCATTTGTCAAAATGTAATATCTCAGATATCTCAGATATAGGTTGACTGTAGGTAAATAGTGGTAATGACCAACATGAGGCCATGTGACAGTATTCACTGTGAGACGATGATGCCATGCAACCCTTTCCTTTGATAGCTCTGGGTGTTTCAGGCCATCGATGGCACTGTGGCAAATAAATTAATACTAATAAATGAGCGGCACTGATTCATAACAGTATTTGAATTCAGTATATCCTCATTGCCCTCACCCCCCTTTAAACATGTATATAAAGCATACAAATGCACTAATGTGCTCGTATTGTTTACTCCACTGGAGTCATTTCCAGTGTAGACCTATTTCAAGGAAGCTCCTCCAATTCACTTGAAGTCCCATGAAAACACTTAGAGTGAAGGAAGTGCATCTCAGAGATGTGTGATTCGGTTCTCTTTCCACTAGATGGTGACGTGATACTACTTTTGTTTAAGCACTATGTTGTGATGAGTGCTGGAGGTGTCCGGCCCCAGACTCAGAGGGCCCGGTATTTCACAGGCTGTGGGAGTCCCTGGAGATCCAGGACTTTTGGAAGCTGGTACACAGACGTATTACAGACATTTCTGAGGACAACTGTGACTTTAAAACCAATCACGGTGAGTAGGCCAGTTCTACTGAGGGGTTGAAGACCCCAGGGGGCCCGTCCTTTCAGGACTGCTTTACTGAAAATAGATCAGGCTTGGTAGTGTAGTGTTCCCTCACTTTTACCTTTTCTGAGCAGCGAGTTAAGCGTCACAATAAAGGATGAGGGCATCCATCTTTTTTATCTGTCTTTATGAATCATATCTTACCTCGCCTGCCAGTGAGGTGTACAATTTCCTCCGCTCTTTTCTGCCGAGTGGTTGTGGAGGCATGTCGACTTCCTCTTCTCATGAGCATGAACTGCAGGAGAAGAAAATAAGACAAGTTAGAAGAGACAGAATGTGTGAAAGATGGGAATGATTGAAAACTCATTAAACCAGCTGCTCTCTGTCACAATGTGTATGTGTCATGTTAACATACTAGTCCTATATATACGATACAGAACACAAGCGGTGTCTTTGGACAGCCTGTATCCATCCTCACTACAGGGTTGTAGGCACATGACTCATTCATTCATTCATTCATGTGCAATATCAGTATCAATATCAATGTATGCAATATAAACACCTTGTATTTCCTCCCTCGTATGTACAACAATGTGTATCCAACCACTCAAATCAAACAGTAATTTGTATCAGCTGATACGCAAGTTCAGGTATTGGAGTCTGTATTGGGAAGGAGAAAATGGTAATGAATAGCATGATGTCATCAGCCTCTCTCTCACACACTCACACACACACACAGCTTGAACTCTGGTGACATTTATCCAGCTGAGCAGCAGTCTGCCAGCCTTCATTAACACAGCACCAACCACAGCAACTCCCTGAGAGCTATCCCCACTGTGTGGGTCTGTTCCGGTCCGACACGTCGCATGTTTTTAACATCTCGCGTGCGCCGAAGCCGAAGGCAAACCGAGCCTTTTACAAAGTACACCGCGCCGCGTGGCTTTGTGAGGCCCGTCTCCAGGGTGGAATCTGCATTCAACAGCTGCACCATGACAATGTTTTTGCAATTCTTAATTGAATCTAATGCATTAGTCACAGCAGCAGTCACACCTCTGAACACAATAGAGAAGGTTAGCACAAGCTCCACAGCCGGTGTTCACCACCGGACCAGAGCTTTCCTCTCTGATGAGCCAACTGGAGACCAACAAACCCTCATTTCCTTCGTCTCCTCTGTTTCCCCGGTACGGCAACAGGTCATCTCAGCCATGGAGGCTCCACACAGTGTGTTGGTGGTGGTGGTGAAGAAGTGCTGTCCACCAACGCTCTAATGTGTGCACAAGCTGTATCATATTCTATGATAAGGCCCGCTCGTTCAGCCACAATAACTCTTGTATGCTTAGTGCCAAGACGTCATAATCACACAGCTTAGGCCTATTATCTGTTATAATAAACAATTATCTTTACTGACTGACACATACTGCGATACTGAAAGGTCAATACTGTGTCGAGTGGTCTGCTTCCGGCGTAGCATCCCGACCACAAAACTGTCAAACATCTGAGATACAAAAGAAAGAGCAGAGCTATCACAACTCAGTACCGACGACCTCATTAAATACTCAATCCCACGGAGACGAACCGGGAAGAGTCAAAGCAGGCCTCTAGTTCAAAGGCTCACGTCTGTGGAACTAGACACCTGTCCATCACAACGCAATCGGATGCTGAGCTGGTAAAGGTAGCAATGTGCTGCAAGGCTTCCAGTCTACCAGAAGAAGAAGAAGAAGAAGACGAAGAAGAAGAAGAAGAGGGGAGGGTGTCCGTGGAGCTGTGTGGATGCGATCATGCCTTGAGTTGATACGAGTTGAGTTTTCCACAGATTCTCACATGAAATAAAAACGAGTCATTTCAGTTGGAGATTGATAATTCTATTTTCTTAGCCGGTCTTTAAATGATGAATTTATGATTGAATATAATGACGATTTCAAAGATGACTGGTCCTTCTGTTGATTGATTTCAAAGGAGTACTTTAGAAATGTAGTATTGCGCGTCCATACAGTTGGGGGACTTGTGAGAGATACATCTAATGAACAGTGGTGAAATTCAGCAGCAGAGGTGAACGCCTGGACGTCTTAATCCCTAGTATGGGTCACATTTAATAAAAAGGGGATCCTCCACTTGTCATGATGCAACTTGATAGCATCTCTTCATGACGCCCAGAGAGACGAGGACAGACATGACACAACTGTGTTCACAGGCTGAATAGTAGCCTACTATATATGTTAACTGACCCTGATGAATACAATAAAAGTACTATTCTGCTCTCTCTCCTGTGACTGGCATCACGTCATCACACTGACCACGGGGATGATCAGCTTCAGAAGGAGCTATAGGTTAGATCCTACAGCTGTGGGGTACGTGAACGCCACATGTAACGTCAGTTCCCTGTAGTTGTAGAAAGTGAGTTCATTACCCTCAACGATGATCACGTCGTGTTTGTGTGTCGGTGTTACTCTGATGACTGTCGTCAACCTGGAGCAGACAGCGGCTCACTAAAGCTGCACCTGCTGCTGTCGCTAGCCGGGTCCGCGGCGGAGACGAGCGGCTGCACAGCTGAAGGACACCGGGGTGGGGGGGTTCCTACCTTGGACAGCGCCAGGAGTTTGCGCAGGCTCTCTGGAGTCACAGCCGGCTAAACAACAACAACAACACAACAGGCACTGGTCGTAGCAGCAACAGCATCATCCGGGTACTACCGGCTCCGGTAGCTTCCTGCTTATCTCTTCACACTTTTTTTTCCGCATCTTCGCTGTTTTAATTACCGGATGCTTGGTGGCGTGCGTGCAAGGTTTTCTTTCGCATGCTGACACGCATGCGCGTCTCAAGTCAGCCTGTTGTGGTGGGGCTGAGGTGAATGATGCCTTCATGTAAAGAGTAAAGTACGGTAAAACAGAGGGATCACCCAGAGAAATAAATACACGGAATAAAATGTAACAATAAATATAGAAGTTGAAAAATAATGATTGAAGTGAGATGATTAGAAAAATAAATAACATATCTATGTGTGTGTGTGTGTGTGTGTGTGTGTGTGTGTGTGTGTGTGTGTGTGTGTGTGCTTTGATCAACCTGTTTCTTCTTGTGTATTCACGTAAACTTTCTCTATAAAATCATCAAGTGCAAAAGAACCTTAACCTTAAATGTTCAAATTACCTCCAGGAAAACAAATTGCCATGCAGTAGCATAGCTGTAACTTCTGGTTGCAAAAAAACAAGATGGCGACAGCCAATATGCTGAACTCGAGGCTTCAAAACGGCAGTCCACGAACCAATGGGTGAGGTCATCACGACTACGTTCGTCCTCCGGATCTGGTGTTGTGGTCTGGAACACAGTTGGATGCAGAAAACATGGCCTATGAGAGGACAGCTAAGCGTGGGTGTATGCCAAAGGTTCACCCAATGGAGGTTGGATGGACTTTGTTCGTCCCTGTTAACTGAACTGTGTTTAAGAGGGGGGAGCCTAAAGCAGGTCAAGGGATATTAATCGGGAGACGTATCTCCTAGCAGACACTCTTGCTAACTAGTGGCCATTACCAAGACTAGTAGAAGTGGTGATGGCTGCACCACTGAGCAGAACATGGCATTCAGATGATGTTGCCAATAAAGCCAGTAGGGCCAGTCACTGTAGATCAGCAGTATCTGCTCTTTGCTTGGATGAGAATAAGATTTAAAGGCAGGTTAAAGGTCAGGGTTAGAGAATGGTAATTCTAATAATAATAATAATGAAATGTATTTGTAACGTGCTTTAAGAGATACATAAAGGCACTTCACATGGTAATTAAGGGCTCAGTAGATGTATGAAGACACAGCCTGATACCCACTGCCTGTTGATAGATCATCATTTAACATAAATACTGAACTTTCATAGGAATGCTTACCAAACTTATGGCATATTTTGTTATGTATTGATAACTGTTCCTTTCTGACACACAAATAGTATGTCTTTAGAAGGGGAAGGAAATCCTTGATCTATAATTATCTCCCATTGTAACTGACGTGTCATATCATTTGTTCTTAAAGACGTTTGTATTTACAGCTTTAGCTCCCAGACTCATGTGTCCGACCTTCATAAACTTTTTTACTTTGAGTTTTTAGATGTCCGGGCTTCGAGTTTACCATGAAGGCAACGTTGCCCCTATCTGTGTCAGCATCAGTAACACACTAACTGTGGATGTGGTGTCCATTTACCAGGACAGCAGTCATGGAGCAGTGGGAAGAGACCTTGGCAGGCAGCTAGCGTGTGAAAGCTGAGATGTTAAACCTCACGCTGTACCACAGGCTCTGTGATGACAGCTTCTCTCATCACAACAACACACTGAAATGTTGACTGTTAAAAATGATAACTAGCGAGCAGATGCTGCTAGTTTTATATTGACATGGCATGTTATGTGTGTGGGATCTGATCAGCATTAGAATCCATTCATGTTGTAGATGTCCTCTGATCAATCAGTGCTGTAGAATAATCTCCATAGTTTGCAAAAAGCACATCATATCTCTCCTATCTATCATCATTAGTTGGAAACCTTTTGCTATTTAGGTATGAATGTGTGTGAATGTGTCAATCCATACCTCATTAAATGTCTTCTTTGCACAGCCTGAGCACTAAATGACTATTATGAGATAAGTCATAAGTCATTATTTTGGGTTACGTTATCATTTTGAGGTACTACGTTATCATTTTGAGATACTACATTATCATTTTGAGATACTACATTATCATTTTGAAGTACTACGTTATTATTTTGAGATACTACGTTATTATTTTGAGATACTACATTATCATTTTGAAGTACTACGTTATTATTTTGAGATACTACGTTATTATTTTGAGATACTACGTTATTATTTTGAGATACTACGTTATCATTTTGAGATACTACATTATCATTTTGAAGTACTACGTTATTATTTTGAGATACTACGTTATTATTTTGAGATACTACGTTATCATTTTGAGATACTACATTATCATTTTGAAGTACTACGTTATTATTTTGAGATACTACGTTATTATTTTGAGATACTACGTTATTATTTTGAGGTACTCATTTTGAGATACTACGTTATTATTTTGAGGTACTCATTTTGAGATACTATGTTATTATTTTGAGATACTACGTTATTATTTTGTGACGCTAACTCATTATCTTTATATTATTATAATTTTTACATAATTTTCAGTTTTGAAATGGTACATTATTATTTGAGGTAATTCTTTTGAAATGCTAACTCGATATTTTACATTATTATTTGAGGTAATTCTTTTGAAATGCTAACTCGATATTTTACATTATTATTTGAGGTAATTCTTTTGAAATGGTTAACTCAATGTTTTACATTATTATTTGAGGTAATTCTTTTGAAATGGTTAACTCAATGTTTTACATTATTATTTGAGGTAATTCTTTTGAAATGCTAACTCGTTGTAATGACCTACAGGGTCTTTTTGTCATCCCAGTGGCGGAAATGGACTTCCGCTTTGTGGCTGCACGGTGGCGCTGCTGAATGTGAGGAGAACTTAGAGACGGTGCCGTGGTTTCAAATATGATCCTTTAATCACAGCAATAACCGCCCATGGTACAATGAACACCAATCAGGCCACTTCGTGACACACGCACGTGAATATTAGAAGCTTATAAAAAAGAATGTCAGCTGCACGTGCGCCTAGATGCGCTGACAGGATGTAGTGAGACAATCGTATTTTGTCTTAAATGTGGGAAAAGGCTTTTTTCTTTTCTGGCAGTCTGATCCATCCATTGTCAGTGCCAGCAGCAGTCATAAGCTGTCAACCACCTTCCTCCCCAGTGCGCCTGCGCTCCCTCTCCTCTCTCCTCCCTCCCTCCCTCCCTCCGTCGGTGTGGCTCCGTTCTCTACCTGACAGCTCGTCGGAGGACGTGCACACAGCCGAGCCCCGGGCTCCTCGCTAGCAGTGATAAAGGGCCGCGCGGGTCTGTGTATCGGCAAGGGGGAGTCTGGGCCGGATACTGGCCAGCTGTCGTCCCCGAGCATCCGGCTCCGCACAGCGGCATGGAGCGCTCCTGATCCCGGCAGGACGCCCGGAGAGCTCAGCCATCCTTCCCCGCGTCTCATCTTGGATATTTCCAGGCCCGGCCATGTCTGCGAGAGAGAAGGGGACCCTGACCAAAGACAGTGTCAGCCTGCTGCCCTGTTTCTATTTTGTAGAGGTGAGTTCACGCTGCATGCTTCTCATCCGGAACCGATCTGTACCCCCCCCCCCCCCCCATCAAACCATACTAGACTCCTAATATGTAGTCGTGTATAATCATCGTCAAAGATCCAGTAGATGGGCTTCCTATGACGATCAGCTTATGAGTCGACTGATTCTATTTGAATATGTAGGTCACAGAGACATGCAATGTGCATATGTGGTGCGTCCAGGTGCGTTTCCTCCACTGCAAAAGCCTATAGAATGTATCCCAGTATTCATCCATCACCTGCACACAGCCACCTGTTCTCACACTGTAGACAGGCTACATCACCAATAGTGCAAAGGCATGCATTGTTGCGTTTGTATTCCGTGGCGGTACGGTAACAGTTGGACCCACACACACACACACTGTATGCATTCACATAGAAGACACGACGCCCGGTGAAGGACGAGCACACGGACACACACTTCTCCGTGTCATTATTTGTTTCTCTTAACTTTTCCAGCAGATCCAACAGAAGACCGTGATCGTTATTATTAGTCCTTGCAATCATTTGGATTCAAACATGTATTGTTGATCATTCACATCATAGTTTTAACTTGGAATGGCTGCAGCCTCCACACGGGAGAATAAACATCATTCTGTGCAGCCAGAGGCGTAATGCAAACATTCCCACAGTGTTAAATGTGAGTCTGTGGTGACAGGACGGGTCAGCTGCCGTGCATGTGGATGATGACTCTGTCTTTTGAGATTTTTTTTTTGCATTTTGTATATCAGGACGATATGTTCATCGGAAAAAAATAATGAAAAATGAGCCGATGATGTCAAAGATCTCTGTGCAGATTGCCGTTCAGCTTTAGGTGACTGTCGCTCTTCCCCCCCGCTGTGCTCTTTATGCACGCTCTAATTCACCGCTGGCCTGTGGCTCTGCCATCAAACCGGCCTCTCGTACATTACCAGCGTTGCCTCTAATGCTGTGTGATGGATGCTGTTGGGACGACCGCATCATCCCCGTGGATTCCTCTCGCAGCGGCGACTTGGTTAGGGGGTTCCCTCGATTTAGTTGTGTTGTGTTTGGAGCCTTTCATTTACATTTCAATGCGCCCCCTCACTACGATTACCGGGCCAGAGCCTGAGCTTATCGAAGCGCTACGGCTCCTGCTCACTGGAGGATTCTGCTGCCCTCTATTTTCTTTTTTTCACAAACCGCAAAAGCGTTTAAACTAGGCCAATGCTAGAAGTTAATTCTACTCAGTGAACTACAGCACTTGTGCATATAATTAGGGCTCTGTCGGGCTCACTCCCGCTCGGCTCCATCCCATCCTGCTCTCCTGTCAGCCGCGACTGCAATGTCCCACAATAGATGTGGAGAGATCAGAGCGTGCCAGTCATGATGGATCCCACCTCCCCCGGGGAGATTTACCCTCTGCAATCAGGACTCACGGATACCTGCCTTGTGAATTCTTAATGCCCACAGCTTAGAGCCGGAGAGAAGGAGATGTAATACTACGCCTAGATGTAATAAGGGGTTCAAAACAATACTGTGCTTTGATGTGAGGGTTTGGGTTTTTTATTCGATTGAACAGACCTTGGTTGACATCAGGTTTTCAGGGACTTCTACATTATTAAGAACCAAGTCGACCAATTAGATTAGATTAAGAATGGAGATGTCAAACTGCCCAGTGTGGTTGTTGTGAATTCACATAGAGACGTAACATCTCTTAAAGCTAGGGTTGGTAATCTTGAGAAACTAGCAAGATTATGCTCCATAAAGAAAACCGGCCCAGTGTTGCCAACTGTTCTCCAGTGAAAGTCGCTTGCAGCACTCCCAAAGCCACGCCCCCAAAATGATCACTATGAACGTCAAAAACTGACATGGCTGTCGTAAGACTCCGGTGACGAGCGATGCGTGCACGTGCAGAATAGGCGCAGGTTCGTTCATGACATTGTTATACTCTAGCAGGGTGAGGGTGCTTACTAAAAAGAAAAATGTTGGGTCTGGCTGGGGCGATTGGTCGACATCATTGCTTTCAGTAATACGTCACGGTGTGCGTCGGCGCGTTGCAGGAAGTGGCTGCACCCTGTCGAAGCATGCATTCGACCGTTATACACCAACACTTCCGGAGCGAAAGCTTCCCGGAGCGCTTCAACAAGACGGCAATGTTAGGACAACCTGAGGAACGTGTTTCTGTCAAAAGTCATTAGAATTCATTTTTTTCATTCCTGGTAATAGATCATGAGCTGGTTGTATTAGATTGAAATGAGGCGTTCAGCAGCAGATGTGATCCCTGTGCTCGACCGCCACGGACCGGCTGCTCTACTTTAGTTCGGACCGAGTGGTGAAGTGCAGCGAGGCTCCGCTGTGAAGCCTCGGGCGGCTTTTCCTGCAAAGTGGAACAAATGGAAGCACGAGGAGGAGCCGAACAACTGTTATCTCCAACGGGGAAAAACAAAAGATGAAATCACATGTTTAATTGTAGGGAGGGACGCCGCCATTAGCCCAGAGGAAGGACGAAGCCTCTGGTGCATCTGCAGCAAAGGTTAACGCTGTTTACCCACTGAGCTTGTGTTGATTCACTGGACTACATGTTGAACCTTGTGTTTTACTATGACTGTGTGCAATGGTGATGAGAGCAGACGTGGCCAAAGACAGGCTTCATTCCAGCAGTAATGTCAACAGCTATGGAGTCCATCACGTCGTAGACGTTGAGACACCAGTAGCTGGTGGAGTACAGCAGGCTACACCATGAGTCAGATACATGTATTAAGGGCTGTTCCCCCAGTGAAAGGCGTCGGTGAGCCATCAGTCTAATTGACACTTTGCTTCAACTTTGGGCCCTTGTTCTCAGTTTAATCAGAAACACGTTGGTTGTATAGATATGAATGGTGATGACACGGCTGACAAAGTCACACCCTCACAGCATGGGAAACGAACGGGAGCCGTGTTTCAATACAGTCCACCCCGGGTGACAGTTGCTCCAAGAACAGGGGACCCCGTCCCTCCCTGTGCGGAGGGGGGGGGGTACAGTGAGCTCTAAGGGCTGCTGGGGCTGCTATAAACCTTCAACCCGAGCCTTTCCGAGCCGACCTAGAGCGGGTCGTGGTGCGAGTGCCAGTGTTCTGGGGAGAGGTCCCACGAGAGGCTCCTCCCACACTGAGCCCCAGACCCGCCCAGTTGAATCCCCCGGACAGACCGGCCCGACGCCACCAATTGAGAAGTTTAGAAATATTCTCAGTAAACTACTGCCAACAGAATCGGACCCGGTGGCATGTAAGAAATACACAGTCTGCTCACTGACAGTCGGTGTTTGTGCACTACATGTCTCTCATCATGTGTAAGATTACTTCTAAGTAACAGGACTTTAACTTGAGTAGACAGTAATGTTCCATCCCTGGCCGAGCTTCTCCACCAGGCCAGCTGGCATTATGCTCTGGCTATATTTTAAACATATATTTCCAGACACGCGTACGTTTTTCTCCCACAAACCACAAACGAATCACTGACAGGGAAATGACGGCTTAATGTGAATAAAAAGAATGATGAAATCTATCACTCATAACCAACATTAAGTTCATAAATGTGCCTTTTGTTGCAATTCTATCCATTTGTGTAGACTGCAAAAAGTACAAAACAATCAGGAGAAAAACAAACCTTAACATGGAATGTTTAACTCTTCATATGAATCTCTGTGTGTACGCTGGTTTGAAGCATGCGTGAGGTGCTCACAGTTTATGTATATGCCTGTTTTTGTGTGTAGGCATCGTTTATACATGTGGCCCCAGGAGGCCCCGCTCACCTCTTCTTGAGCGGGAACATTTAAAGTCTTCAGATTTCACTGCTCCACGAAATATAAGGACTATTTCTTGGGTAACAAGTGATTTTAGTCTGAATTTTAGTGGTGGCCTCAGAGTAAAGTTGTCTTTTTACCAGATTTATACATACATATATATATATATATATATACACATATATATATATATATATATATAAATATATATATAAATATATATATTTTCACATTAGCTAAGGTAAAAGTACAAATGTCATGCTGACCTTTAAAATAAAAACTTGTATCCTAAACTCTTTGCTGCAAACTGCTCAACCTTTCCATGAATTTCTCATTTTAACTTGATGAATCTCAGCTGTTCATGAGATTTGATCATCAAAATGTTTCCAACAACTATTTAGTTATTTGTTGTGCTAAAATACTTCTCAATTAACAAAAGTTGCTGAAAGCCAGATATTTATACCCATTAATTGTGATTATGGCGTTAATTAAAATGAAGTAAAGGACTTTTCCACTGTACATGAATATTACAAATATAAATATTATGTGAAAAATTTGTAAATGTAACAACTTCTCTAAAGCAGGGCTCAACACTAACTTTTAAAAATGGCAACCAGGAATCATCCTTTGTTCACCGAAACTGAACATATTGCCATTTTGTGTCACCTTATATGTTGAGTAATTGAGATACTTTGCAGTTATACGTCGGCGTGACATTTATACATCTGTATGTTGGACATGCTTTGCAGTACAATTGTCCTTCCAGCTCAAAGATGCTGCGATTCTTCTACCAAGACTTCACCAACGTCCTTTCTGTCTCTCGGTCAGGTTCATCTGGTCTTTGTCAGTTGAATTAATTTGCGTATCGAACTCTTCCCTCCGCAGTGAAACGACTTCATTTGCTTCACCATCGTCTCTAAAACAGACGTGTGCATGTTTATAATATATATATTTAAAATGTTTTTATTTTGGGAGTCTGAGGAGCCAGTGAGTGACTCCATTCATAGTGTAGTGAGTGGTCCTGTATGTGTCTGACCTGGTTGAATGTTCTCCAGAATCATTATGCAGCCTTTTTGAGATGTTTTTCTTAGTTCCTCTGTTTTCAAAAAATATCTGTATCACGTCAGGCTTTCTAAACGCCATATCAGATGACCCCAGAAACAGAGGGAGGACGCTGCCAGAGGTCGGGAAAAGAGGCCGATAGTGAGATAGAACAATACGTGACACAGATAAGAGACTCTGTGCGTGCGACGGGAACGGATTGGACCGAAGGCGAGACAAAGAGGGCGAGCTGCAGAGAGCGGGCTGGCGGTGAGTGTTAGCAGATGTAGGGCAATGGAGTATCTCTGCTGAGCTGAACTCTCCCAGAGGAGCCCAGGCTTTCTCAGAGAAAGAAGAAAGACGCTCTGCTCTGTGAGTTATCGCTGCGACTGCGCCGGTTCGCCCAGTAGATCCACTCGTCGCTGTCAGTGGCATCAGCCGTTTAGTGGGTGAGGCAGTCAAACAGTCATCCGGTTAGTCAAACCAGTCACTCACCTTCAGCAGCACCTTTCTGGCAACAATTGAAGGCAGACATGTGGCATTTGTGCCTGAGGCGGAAACATGTTCCCTCTCTGAATGCTCTACAGCTACCTCCAGTATGTCCATGTGTGCATCAGAAGCTCCAATCACACATGTTATGTTTGACATGGGCCAGTGGTGGACTGTAACTAAAACACAGTCAAATAACTTGAACACAATGTAATGAGCAGCTCTCGAAACGTGCATTTAACATTCCTCACACACACACACACACACACACACACACACACACACACACACACACACACACACACACCTATACACGTGTACCTTACCAACAGTTCACTGTCAGGCTACTCTAACCAAGAGGGAACTTGTGTTTCTGGTCATTTTAAAAATACTAAAATGGGATATAAAATGTACTTTTATAGTCTTTAACCAGTATATTACTTCAAATGTGCTTTTTAATTTTTTTCACACACACAGACTGAACAGTACATTTAGTTAAGCACAAATTTGAGCTTTTACTTTACTTATTTTCGTTTTGTGCTCTTTATACTTTTTACTCCACTACATTACTATGAATGCATTTTACTCAAGTAAAAGTATTTTGGTAAAAATGTACATAGATGAAAGTAAGAAGTAGGTTAGTTAAAATGTACTTTGTATAAACTTTACTGTGTTACATTATTAAAACAGTCAGCGTTTCAAGTTGCCTCGAGCTGTTTTCAAAAAGTGCAAGTTTACAATTTTTAAATCGCTTTTTTAACAACAGTAGAGACAGCTTTCATCAGTTGACTGTCTCCGTGTGTTTGTCAGAGTTCACTTCATAACCCATGCATTTATTTAACAGGACATTCCTATTGACATTTAAAATCTCTTTTTCGAGTGACTTCTGGCCAAGACAACACGCATAACACGCTTTTCATCAAAGCACAACCAGACAAACAGCAAAAAGTTCCAAACATGTCAGAGGTTTCACATAAATGAAACGAGCACCAGGCTTGATACAAACAACAGACAACATCAATAAGGAGGCAGTTTGAGCAATATGGCCGTATAAAGTCAAATGTACCGATGTCCCGTTGTACCGTTTCTTGCACGAACTGCAATGATGTGTGCGGAAACCCAGACAATTCACAGACAAATCCTAACGCAGCATGGTACACTGAATCAAACATGTTCAAAGAAACTGAGAGACTTGAAGCGAAACCAGTCGCCTCAAATGACTGAGAAAGCTCCATCGCTGTCGGTGCTGTTGGCCCAGCACAAATAACTGCCAGCCAAAGCCCACTGGAGCCTGCTTTCCATTTTTACACATCTATTATTCAAACCCCACTGTCTCTTCCGTAGTCACCGAGGGCCCGCCAGGAACACATGAGAGCCAGTGGAGGGATTGTTGTCAGGAAAACTGTTAGAGGAGTGTTGTATGGCAGAAGGCCGAACACTTATCCAAATGTGAACACCCAAAGAAGTAAAGTGCACAAAGCAGAAAATGACTTTGAAATAACCAATGCCAAAAAATAAACTAGAGAAGTGCATTCGTTACAGAGCAAATCCTAGCCAGGTGTGTCAGCAACGACCACACCTGTATCATGTGAATGTATGTATGCAACCCACAGTTGGCTAAACCCCCGTCTACACACCAATGGGCTGTAAGGCTTCGTAAAATACACTTCATTCAAACACAAAAACAAGCAGCGATGTGTGCAGGTAATGGGCTCAGATCGTCTTACAATACACGTCAAACAATCTTCATAAAATAAACTCAACGAGCTGTCTGCCTGTGTAGCAGCAGTGTGTGTACTGGTGGTTCCTTTAGCTGTTAGCAATTAGCCAAACACACCATCCAAAACAAAAAAAGTGAGCAACAGAGCAGCGGCCCAGAAGTACGCAGCGGTGTGTGTGTCCTGGTAGTTACGTTAGCTGTTAGCCAAACACACCATCCAAAACACTATGAGGGAGCAAACTGTTCTCCACCACTGTGTCTCTGGGCGCAGAGTAGCAGCTGGTGGTGCCAGGGGAGTGTAGGGATGAAGGAGTCAGCAGGCAGAGGCAGTAAAAGGTGTTTAGAGCAAGTGTGTGTCATGCAGCCACAACTGGACACCCAAAATAGTATGCAGTTTACTGCAGCAGCATGACGGACGGACACGCGAGTGATTGCATGACTCTCCTGGCAGAGAGAAAGATCACAATGAAGACCCCTAGAGCAGCAGTGATCATTAAATCATTAAAAAAAAGTGTTGGGTGCAGCAAACATACTAATTATTGAGCTTTTCTTAAAGCCTGAGCGAGTACTTAGAGAGGTAAAACCTGAAGGTAGAGGAAGAGTCATGGGGTCATTAAAAGAGTTGTCTTTCTCCACCAGGGAGCATGAATGGGCTCAGTTCATTTCCTCCAATGTGTCCATTAGGATTGGATACATGTTATGTACACCTAGTAGTATTAGCTGTAGAGGCACATATCCACACTTAATTAAAAAAGAGCTCCAAGAAGCCAAAAACTCAGATCAATGATTCCGGTATCAGTTTGTGCATTGTTGGCTACAAAGCTACACGACACAATAAAGTATATCCAGAGGTAAAAGGAGTGGACAGGATTTATAATCTCCATGAACAGATTCTGCATTTATCTGTGGGCAACAGGACACGACTTTGGTAATGCAAGCTTTTAGGTTTCCGTTTGTAGTCTGAGTAGCATTGATCAATCAGCAGACTTTGGTTGAATTCAGGTGAACAGTCCGTGTGGAGAGCATAAGAGGCGGAGCGCATTGGCAGACATGTAATCTAGGAACCAACCAGCTATCGTCTGACGATGATTTAGCTTTGTAATAATTTAAAATGTGCTTTTAAACTGGCTACTTGTGAAACAACCCTGTCGCAGACGTCATCTCTCAACTCCAGTCTCACATCTGAAGTCGGACCGTAAACAGCGAGCAGCGCACAGAAAAGGAAGGAACCCCAGAAACACAGCCCTTCTCCCCTAGAGGCCCATCTGTCATCAGACCGATAGCCGATGGGTTCTACGGTTGTACCACTTACATATATGTAGTATCTTTGGTTGCAAAAACAGGATTGTTGCATCAATGGGATGAAATATCATCATCTGTCAAGATTTTAACTGTCAAGATTAAGCCATAAAACCCCCAAAATATAAGGATAGGGATGTTTATTGTCATCGTATGTATTACACACGGACATGCGATCCGGTCCAGATTTATTTGGAAAAACAGGAATCATTCTTTGGCAAACAGATACCTTCAGTGAGTCCCTGAGCTAAGAGTTCAAGAGGTCAAAATCAGGATGAATGTGGCTTTAGGGAGCACGAATATCCATCTTAATGCTGCTTACTGTGAGATGGCTTGCTCTCTGTACACTGGTCCGTTCTTACTTAAGTCACATACAAAGGAAAGGCATCATACGCAGTATGTGTAGAGACATTGAAGCGTACCAAATACGATTTGCCGCTATTGGCCGCGGCAAATCACGCTGCACTTTAAGAATAACAGGATGTGACATAAATTATCCTGCAGCAATCTACTTTGAAGTATGGAGAGTACAGTATTCCTCCGAGAACAGCTTCATCTGCAGAGTGAGCTGTGCGAACGCTGACACCACTGACCTATATTTCTCATATAGCTGGACGAGAGGTGAGGGAGGCTGACGGTGAGCCAAGGGACCTGAGAGAGGGGGAGGGGGGGGGGGGGGTGAGGCAGGAAGACAGTGTGAAGCTCGGTGGTGGGCTGCAGGAGCTGGTCTTGTACTCCTTCATGGTTTAACCACACCCTTTCATGTGCTCTTTTAGGACGTGTTATGCCGCTGTAGGTGAAGAGCTCTCTTAATATTCTTCGGTGTGAATGTAGCCTTCATTTTTTCCATAATTCCTGGCTTTCAACTGTCTTTTCAAATCTCTCCAAATGTCCCAATTTCACCACTGATGGGAACTGATGAAACCTTAGTCATGGTAAGGAAAGGAGTAGGGATGGAAAGGAAGCCCGGAGGGAAAGACAGCAGAACTAGTGTGTTAGTGGGTAACCCCTGGCAGAACTGTGAGACAGACAAAAGGAAGGAAGCCTACAAACAGAGGCCCTCTGTGTGGTAGTGTGTATGTGTGTGCAAGTGGCTCAGATCCCAGCAGGAGTGTGTTGCCTTGAAGGGATCCCCCTGTGTTGGGCTCCTAGCGGGGCCCTCCTCCATCCCGTTGTTCTGCTTAGCATTAGCAGAGCGAGCTACGCGCCTTCCACTGTGTACCAGCGAATCAGGGTATTAAGCTGCATGATGAAGCCCATGATGCTCTAGGCCACATTCAGCTCTCACTGACGCACCTCACTCCAGTCCTCCGAGGACACTCTACTGCCTCCAATTACACATCAATTAAACAGAGAACAGAGAAGCTTAGATTACAACACACCAACGTGTTCTCATTCCAACTCATCATATACTGATGCTTTGTCAGACCCCTTGGCGTCACTTTCTAACGCACTGGGTAGCCTTAAAATACGTAAACAGCAAGTAATAAGCAAAACTAAAAGTCCTGTTTTGGTTTGACCCACCCACCATGTGTGGGTTTTCTTGCTCGTTATCCTACGTTATCACACTTCTGGAGCATTTCCTCTGAGTGTATAATGATGATGGTTTTACGTGGTAGTTAGTAGAAAGCCTGGTGCGTCTCATACAGATACTAAAGGGTGGTATCAGACACGGGGCGAGTGGCGTCACAAAGCGTCAGTATTTGAATGAGAAAAGGCTGAACACACACAGAGAGGGAAAGCAACTTTAGAAAAGAGTTGATTGCTGTTCTGAATGTCGTGTATAGCCCCAAGAGATATGCAGAGTTATTACCAGCCTTCTTTGACTTGTATGCCTCAGTTGTGCCGTTTCAGTCCATCTCATGACATCATCCTAATGTAACTATCTTGGTGCGTCTCATATACTTGTGATTAGTAGCTATTATATGGCCTCGTGAGAACTCTTTGTGTCCATAAAACTGGTGTGTTGTTGCTGTTGACAGGACTGGATATCCACTAGTGCATTGACACCGTGACAGGTCAGTGGTGAACTGACCTCTTGCTACCTTCCATACACCACTGAAGCACTTTTGCCCAACTGAGAGATCAACACCAGCTTTATTAGTGTAACTTTATTTCACGGCTGGTGAATGAACTGCTGCGCTGTGATTGGTCTTTTACGACCTCAAACTTATAATAAATGCAGACTAGCTGTTTGTCGTTGTGTTTGTTGGGATCAGGAGGATTCATACTGAAGATTTGAGTTGAGCACTTGATGTTCCTGAGAGCTATACATTCCACACGCATCTGCCATCAACCCCCCCCCTCAGGTCATGAAGACCATTTTCCATGCCTTCGTCGTCGTTATCAAATCAAATTAGCGTGGCCACTGAACCATAGGGTTATGGGGGCATTTGCAGCGTTCACTGCCTGCTCTGCTATTCATTCATTGATCCATTGGCGCTCTGTTAAAGCCGTTTGATCTCCCTTACATCTTTTCCTCCCCGTCGTGTCCGCCCCACAGCTGCCGATCCTGGTGTCGTCCGTGGTCAGCCTGTACTTCCTGGAGTGGACGGATGTGTTCAAGCCGGCGAAGTCCGGCTTCAACTGCCACGACCGCAGCCTGAGCCTTCCCTACGTCGACCCCAACCACGAGGTCATCCCCCTCCTGATGCTGCTCAGCCTGGCCTTCGCCGGACCTGCCATCACGGTAAAGCTGCCTTCACATGAGCAGAAACTAAAAAGCTTCTCACCGTTTCTAGGCAACAACAACTGTTGCCGCTGTTATCTCATTGGTCGAGCTTCGATTGGTCAGCAGTAAATGAGGTCAAAGTTGAAATGATTTGAACTTTGAGGGCAGCCCTCGGTGACTATTTCATCTTTTACAGCTGATCGTGTGTTTGATTAAAGTCAGCATCGTCTTGATCTGTTGCAGATTTCCATTCTTTTTTTTTACATTGTATTGCTTTAAAATTATTTTATTATAAATTATAAATTATTTCCACTTTATTTTAAAGGAGGGTTTTGGTCTTTTTTACATTTAGTATTAAGTGTCCTCTGGTGTTATATCATGTTCTTTCACAATGACTTTATATGATAACACTGTTTCAACAGATTAATTAAAAGCAGTATTTAACGGAGTACATGGAGACCCATCTGGAGTTCAGTGTTTCCCACTGGGTCTGGTTATGGCATCAAATACACAGATGCATAGAGTCCCTCAGGGCCCACCAACACGTATTGTATAGAGGGCCTGAGTGGAGCTGTGGGCCAGCAGGACGGGTCCCTCCAGACCAGCACAGCTCGCTGACTGTTGGTCTATTATCAGCCTATGACCCTGTCCTCCTCTGGCCAGACAGCACAGTTATTACGGCCAGCAACGCATGTCATCACTTCCTCGGAGGTTTCTGAAAACAAACGCACACACAGCCTTTCACACAAAACAGTGCCGCTGAAACCCATTATTACCAGAAGAGTCGCCCCCTGATGGACACCAGAGAGGACAGAAACCGTACTTTACACTGTGACTCTACTACAGTGTGCATCAGATCAGACTGTTGGATCAGACTTTAGTCATGTTCCATCTGGACTACAGCCGCTCCTCTGAAGCATAGCAATTATATCCCTTATTCAAATTGCAGGGCTTTTTCACAGTAAGTCATTTTGCTTTGTAGGAATATCCCGAGCTCGTCTTCATTTTGTGCTGACAAAGGACAGGCTGAGCTTTAAATAGTCTCCCTGATGACTGTTACTCACAGCACAGACGCTCCATTAGTTGTGTTCTTTAAGAAAGAAAACTGTGGTATTAATGCAATAATATGAGTCACGCTTGTAACCAGTAATTAAGTACATGTACTCAAGTACTGTACTGTAGTTTTATTTTTTAAAGTACTTTACTTGCGTGTTTCCATTTTCAGCTACTTTTCTACTTCTACTGAAATAAAAACTTTTATTTATTAGTAGTAATAAAACTGTGTGAAATGGGCTATTATTATATGAAACATATTTAATTATTAATACTTATGTATTTTACTTAAAGGTATACAAGTGGCATTTCACTCGCTGTTCGTAAACACAGCATTTAAACTTTGCCTCTCCTCTCCGGCTCAACCAACCAACGAACAAGTGAGAGAGAGAGAGAGAGAGAGAGAGAGAGAGAGGGAGAGAGAGGGGGAGAGAGAGAGAGAGAGAGAGAGACAGAGAGAGAGAGAGAGAGAGAGAGAGAGAGAGAGAGAGAGAGAGAGAGGAGGGGGAGAGAGAGAGGGAGGGGGGAGAGAGAGAGAGAGAGAGAGAGGACAGAGAGAGAGGGAGGGGGAGAGAGAGAGAGAGGGGGAGAGGGAGAGAGGGGGAGAGAGAGGGAGGGAGAGAGAGAGAAGACAGAAGAGGGAGGCAGGGAGAGAGAGAGAGAGAGAGAAGACAGAAGAGGGAGGGAGAGAGAGAGGGAGAGAGAAAGAAGACAGAGAGAGAGGGAGAGAGAAGAGAGAGAGAGAGAGGGGGAGAGGGAGAGAGGGGGAGAGAGAGGGAGGGAGAGAGAGAGAAGACAGAAGAGGGAGGCAGGGAGAGAGAGAGAGAGAGAGAAGACAGAAGAGGGAGGGAGAGAGAGAGGGAGAGAGAAAGAAGACAGAGAGAGAGGGAGAGAGAAGAGAGAGAGAGATAAGACACAGAGAGAGAAGAGAGAGAGGGAGAGAGAAAGAGAGAAGACAGAGCGAGAGGGAGAGAGAAGACAGAGAGAGAGAAGACAGAGAGAGAAGACAGAGTGAGGGAGGGAGAGAGAGAGAAAGTGCAGTAGTGGTCATAGTTATAGTGAATGAAGAGAGCAGCACATCAGAAGAATGAAACGTTATCTGATCGTTTCCCAGCGGTTACGTTCTGAAGCACTAATAATCTCACCCACTCCTCACAAACCTGTGGGGAGGTTCTGGATTTGCTCGAGGCACGAGGTCTGCTCTCTGTGTCTCCGCTCTCCTCCACCACAGATCACATTCTCTCTCCATGTTCCCGCCTTTACTGGCTCCAAAACGCCTCAAACACAAAAAGAAAGAAAGGAGCAATAAAAACCTCCGGCTCTCTGTGTAACTCACAGGGATGCCAAACCCATTACCAGTGACTGGCTGATTCCAGAGCAAGATTTTTGCAGCGGAGACACAAAGAGCCAACACACTTAATGTCTCCCCAAAAGCTCCCTCTCAGAAGCCAAGACGGAGAAAACCCGACTCCATCATCGCTCTAAGCCACGCACACGTCACACAGCTCCCCTCAGACATCAACACAATCTCCTCATATCAGCTGAGGACACATTCTCCCTCAGGCACCCGTCTCCCAGCATCTCGTGGAGCAGGAGGAGGTGTCTCCGGGACCACGTTTTGCCACGATGACTCACACGGTGAAGACAACACCGGCGTCTCCGTCACGGCTGCTTAGTAAAGACCCGTCACACTGTCTGAGAGTGAGAGCAGCTTCCAGTCTTGTTCGACTCTTTGGCTTTCAGTTGAGAGTTTGAGTGTCATAGTGGCCTTCATGTTCTTACACTAACAGTAATACTCTGAAGGACTCTCTATAGTCTGTTATCCTCCTGGTCTGTAAATAAAACAAACATGGAGAGAGAGTAGCTTTCTCCTTTTGCAAGAGTAAAACATGGTGTCCATGCCCCAGATAAACCCTTTTCTAGTGAGACTCATAAGTACAGTGTGTCAGTTGCAGTATTATGCAGATCCCTGAAGGCCCTCCTCTAAGCACTCCTAATCCCTCTCTCTGGCCATCACCGCTGCTGCCCTCCCTTCTCTTCTCTCCAACCATGTCATGTGACGAGGGCCGTGGCACATGAACGCCTGAGAGCAGAGGATGTGATGTCAAGATTGGGATGTAATTGTGCTGTAATCGTACAGGCAATGTAATTACTGACTTTTATATTAGGTCTAAAAACGCCCTTCGAAACACATTTACACCGACATTCTCCATCCTCCTCGTTCTGCAGAGATCTGTGGTTCTGGGTAGTTGCTCTGCAGGTGGCCAGGTATCCCACTGCAGCGCCATGTGTCACTTCTGGAGGAGTGTGTATTCGTGTGCACTCTTGGCTTGAACTGGAGCTTGGGCGCCGCCAGCGTCAAACAGCCAATCCCAGCCCAGCGAGTTACACCGCTCTGAGACCAGGAACACAACTAACAGGCTAGTAAAGGCCCAGGGTGTATGGGCCTCTCACCCAGTGCATGCTGGGATAAGCTGCCCCTTGTGACCCCGCACAGAGAAAGCAGGTAAACTAAAAGTATAAAGGTTGAGGGACAAAATAAGGATTTTGGAAAGTGAAGGGACATGGAGTTCCAGTGGCGATCATGGCCTCGCTCCTCCTTCTAGATCACATGTGACAGGTGTGTTGTTGTGTCAACAGATAATGATCGGAGAGGCCATCTTGTTCTGCTGCCTGTCTCGGAGGAAGAGCGGCGCCGAGGCCAACATCAACGCCGCAGGCTGCAACTTCAACTCCTTCATACGCAGAGCTGTTCGCTTCGTCGGTACACTGATGGTTTTGTTCTGTGCACTGGCCTGAAAAGATGGTGGCTGCAACCATGTCTATGTGGTTCCCATACAACTAAATGGAATTCTCCATTACTTTTGGCAGTTTTAAACACACGATTAACTTTGTATACTGAAACAAAATAAAAATGCAGCTACACTACTTGATTAGGTTTAGTAAAACACTGTGGTTTGGGCTGAAAATAAGTATGTTATTTAAGAAATGGACAAATGGAAACCGTACGTTTCCTGTGAACACAGAAGTTTATTTTGAAAAGACACTTAGCATCACGCGTCCAAAAGTGACACTAGAAGCAAACCATAGTTTGAAGCGTAGGGCCACTGACCAAGCGTCTGTATTCGATGGGTTGGTGGTGAGAACATGTTGTGATATCAGTGTAGTTTAAACATCTGTCTGTACCTACAGCTGGTTTCCCAACCTTTACACCACATCCTCTGTCCTCAGGCGTCCATGCTTTCGGTCTGTGCGCCACGGCCCTCATCACCGACATCCTCCAGCTGATGACGGGCTACCCGACACCCTACTTCCTCACTGTGTGTAAACCCAACTACACCGCGCTCAACTTCAGCTGCGAGCAGAACCCCTACATCATGGAGGAGATCTGCTCGGGGGCCGACTCCACGGCCATCATGCAGGCCAGGTGAGGAGGCATTTCAGGAGTTAGACACTCGAGCACATTAGTGTAAATAACATTCATTCTCAAAATATTTAACGACAGACATATACCTGAAAAAAAAGAAGCTAATATTTATTTGTGGAGTGCAGTTAGTGACAGTGTGGCTCCTTGGTGACAGCTTGATGGAGTAGCAACATGGGCGGGGCTTAGCGAAGGTTCAATTGACACCAGCTTTGCTGAGTCTGTCTGTTTGCAGCCCTCTGTGTTCTAAACCTGACTCTCTGATTAAACCAAGCACCTAAATGGAGATTGGTTTCTGTGAGATTTAATGGAATTAGGTCTCCACGGTAGTTTAGTGTGTGTGTGTGTGTGTGTGACAGAAGATAGCATTGGGATGTGGGCGAAGGGCATGAATGTGGGCTTGACCTGTGCATTTGGGGACACGTAGTTTTTGGCTGCAGACTATGGGGATCTAAAGATAAGCTACTGCTCCTGGCATGAACACTGTCTTCCACCCTCTCTGTGGAAGCTTTAGCTTCAGTCTCGTTTGCGGCGCGGCATGAAAAGCTGTTTTGCTGCAGTGGTTGTGCACCAGGGGTGTTATTAACCTATTTTTAACCGCAGAGGCAGAAAGACCAACTGACTAATAAAAAAAACGCCGTAATTAAGCACCAGCTTTAGCGAGACAAAATAGTGCATTTCCACAGAAGGAGCTCAGGAACATTACCCACTTAATGTCTTCAAATTTGGCACAAATGTGCACTTGGACTCAAAGATGAACTGATTAGAATTTGGTGGTCAAAGGTCACTATGACATAAAGACTTGATATGCTCACGCTATCCTTTAAAATTGATACATTTATATTATATATTGTGTTTTTATTTCTTGGTTTTAAGAAACCATAACTAAAGCATTTATAACAATAGTCTAATAGTATGTGCATAATAGAAATTAATGTTCCACATCTGTGTCAGTGCTATAAGTGGGTCACATTCAGAAGCAGTGCGATCAGTTTTCATGTGTGAATGAAATTTGTATGATTCCACAGATGTTGTAAATGCTGGTTTAAGGAGGAGAGCACACAAAACTCACACACACACACACACACACACACACACACACACACACACACACACACACACACACACACACACACACACACACACATAAATATGCATACAACTGCATGAATGCACCTAAAGACACATATTTGCACACATGCAGAGTCAGGAGTAAAGATGAGGGCTGGGTGGTGGAGTTGTCAGAAGTAGGTCATTGGGTTGGAGCTGGAGAAACTGGGCCACAGGTTCACTTTTATTATGTAGTCGAGCTGCTGCGGCTCCGATTCAGTGGCATCAGATAATTATATCACTGCACTGCTGTCTAACTGCCTTTGTTCAATTATTGTTTGGGGGCTCTAACGTGACGAAAACATGAAAAGATGCGTCTAATTTGGTTCACTCTTTCAACCCATAGCATCCAAGTGTATGTGAGATATCTCATTATGCTCGTGTTTTGTTGACGCCTCCTGTTGACTCACCCGTGCAGATGTGAGAACGTCAGCTGAGTCTATTTCTGTTCCTTCAACTCTTGCAGAAAATCCTTCCCGTCGCAGCACGCTACCCTCGCATCCTTCGCCGCTGTCTATGTTTCGGTGAGTAACAGTTTGAGCCCACGCCAACACTTAACCCTGCTCATCCGTCCGCGAGGCGCCAAATGATACAGTAGAGGGCGGAACACTGAGTGGTGGATGGTGGGATTAGCCAAGATTAACTATACTGTGTAAAAGCCACTCATCTCGGAGATGTCGACTTTTCAGGAGCCGAATAAAGACTGGGTGGTGACATCAGTTTGCAGTACAGCTAGTTAATTAGTCTGTCAGCTGTGGCACAATTAACCAAAGATTGAAAGCTCAACTGCAAATGTCAACTTCGATGAGATAAGATGCAGAATGGCACCGCTGCTAATAAGACACTGTAAGCTGTTTACAGTCCTAGCAGGTTCACATTGTGATGCACACCAGACCTACACATTGATGATATGTTATTGTGTCGTCTGTCCACAGATGTACTTCAACAGCACTTTGACCGACTCGTCCAAGCTGCTCAAGCCCCTGCTGGTCTTCTCCTTCATTATCTGTGCCATCATTTGTGGTCTGACCCGGATTATTCAGTACAAGAACCACGCCATCGACGTCTACCTGGGCTTCCTGCTCGGAGGATCTATCGCCGTCTACCTGGTAGGGGCCAATCAACAGCTTCCTGTCCAGTGTTTTCCCTGTTTGGAGATTGTTCAAGAGCAGCAGTCCTCCAGAATCAATGTCGTTAGGATTCATCATTTGGACTCCTAATTTCAAATCAATTCATCAAAAGATTGCTGAGCTATTTTAGTCTGGACTAAAGTAGAAGACTGACCAACAGAAATGATTTTGATTACAAAAATACGATGTGTCGCAAGAATGTCTGCACCCGGTTGAGGCATGCATTCCCCTGGAGAACAAGCTGCAGCTAAAACAGCTCGCCTGTGGGAGTATTGTAGACAGAGACTTAACAACGTGGTGCTCTGTAAACTGCACATTTAAAATGGCTTATCACAGCAACACGTCCGAAAGCAAAAGCTTCCAGAAGCGCTTTAACAAAGCACCAAAGCATGAAATGTTCGGATTATCAACACGCGGAACATGTTTCTGTTAGTCGTCACTTAAAATAGATGTTCTACATGTTTCTTCATCACTTCATGTTAAAAGTCATTTCTGCACCGCTGTTGGTGACGTAATGTTACATTAACAGCCATGTATGAGTGAGAAAAGGGGCTTTCACTAACGTTACAGTCTGTTATTACAGTCTATTATTACAGTCTGTTGTTACAGTCTGTTATTACAGTCTGTTATTACAGTCTGTTGCTACAGTCTGTTGTTACAGTCTGTTATTACAGTCTGTTATTACAATCAGTTGTTACAGTCTGTTATTACAGTCTGTTATTACAATCAGTTGTTACAGTCTGTTATTACAATCAGTTGTTACAGTCTGTTATTACAGTCTGTTATTACAATCTGTTGTTACAGTCTGTTATTACAGTCTGTTATTACAATCAGTTGTTACAGTCTGTTATTACAGTCTGTTATTACAATCAGTTGTTACAGTCTGTTATTACAGTCTGTTATTACAGTCTGTTATTACAATCTGTTATTATAGTCTGTTATTACAATCTGTTATTACAGTCTGTTGTTACAGTCTGTACATTGTTTTTATTTCCCTTGCCCTACACTGATGTAAAAATACATTAGATTATCTTAACCGCATATTACTCCAGTGATAAAGTACATCCATGTGGGAATCTTTTTTAGAGTAAGCGAAGTACTAAAATAAAAAAAACAGATTTTCCGGTTCGGGGAAAGGGTTGCCATGACACACAGTGATGAAATTAATCTATGTGTCACAGTAATAAAACATTGAAATATCAATGAAACACATTTTAATATATATTTTAAGAATTTTAGAATAATAAAATTGTCATTAGATTAATCGTTTTATTGAAAAAACGGTTTGAAATGGTTCAACAAGGTGTCAAGCAAAGTAAGCATCAAGTAAAATGTTTCTCTGTCTGCTCTGTTGCCAGGGATTGTATGCAGTGGGAAACTTTCAGCCTAGTGAGGAGGCCAGTGCCAGTCCCCCTCCAATAATACACCGCCCCCCCTGCTCCTTGCCCCACATAAGCCAGGAGGCCGTACTCCACCACCTGCAGATGAAAGCCAGCATGGCCGGGGAGCCTGGCATACACATCTCCCACTCTGAGGGCCTCCTCCACCGAGGCCTTCAGCAGCCGAGGTCTGATGACAGTCTGAAGCGTTCCAGTGCCGATGTGGAAGTGATCTCCCCCCGCAGCCCCCAGAGCAAAGAAGCCTATGTGACCTTTAGCCACACCCTTCCTCGGGTCCACACCCCCCAGGCCATGGCGGCGTATGAGGAAGCAGCTAGGCGTCACGCAGCCACCCTCCACCATGCCTCCATGGACTCCAGCCGCTCAAAGCAGCTTCTGTCTCAATGGAAAAGTAAGAACAACAACCACAAATGCTCCCTGCAGGTCCCAGACTCCTTCTCCACTTCCGTAGATTCCTCACCCGGCCAGTCCTCCCAGCATCCGCACCACCACGGCAGTATGGAGCTCCGATCCAGCTCCGACCCATCGGCTATGGGCCTGAATGGAGGCTTTGATGCTCACGCATACATGTCCAAACTGGCCACGGGAGCTAGCACCACCCTGCCCAGTAACTGTAGCGGCATCACTGGAGGGGCCAGGATATCCATGCAATCTAGACCTGGGTCTTCACAGCTCGTCCACATACCAGAGGAGGCTCATGAGAATTACAACACCTCCTCCCCTAGGATGGGGGGAGGGGGAGGAAGTGAGGGGATGTCGACGATAAATACCACAGTTCAGGCAAACTGGCAAAGGGCAGCGGAGATGACCACAGCCTGCAGGACTAGCGAAAACGGGCACAACACCCAGCCACGAATCATGCAAGTGATTGCAATGTCCAAGCAGCAGGGTCTACTACAGATCCATTCTAAGAGCTTAGATGAGAGCGGCATCGGCACCACCGGGAGTTGCCAGGGCTCTGCACGCTACAGGGCTCTGACTGATCAAGATCCCACCAGCATCACGGGGCCCAGCTCACTGGGTAGCACCACCAGCATTTCAGAGAGTACCGGAGCAATCGTCAGAGTAGAGGCCCACCCTGAATACAGGCCGGTGATCCAAGCTCCGTCCACAGATGGAAGCGGATCATGGAGGTGGCGGTCGCTGGATCAAGGCAACGGAGCTGTCGTATTCACAGGGCCTAGTGGTGGAGCAGGAGGGGGAGCAGGAGGAGGAGGTGGGAGTTTGAGGCAGTCCTTTGACCTCAACGATCTTAACTCGGAAAGCTCAGACTCGATTCGTGATGGGTCCATTGACAGGAAACGCGCCAATCACATCGTCACCACCACCGCCACCATTAGCACCCCACCCATAGTTACTGTTCACACCCAGAACGCCGGCCAGTCAGAGCACAGGCTCCACCCCCAGGGCCTTTCTACCATAAGGGTCACTCCGGGGGATGGTAGCGGTTGTGGATCTGGAGGAGACGGTGGTAGAGGAGGAAGTGGGGAGAGCGCTTCGGAAACCCCCTCTGTCGCGTCCAGTCGGGAGTCCACTCTGCGGAGAAAAGGCAATAATGTCATCCTGATTCCAGAGAGAGCCAACAGCCCCGATAACGCACGGAACATTTTCTACAAGGGAACGTCGATAACTCCTGTTTTCAAGGACTAACGTGAGGAATGACCGGAGGCTTCTGAGAAGACGAAGCTAATAATGCAAGACAGCTGAACCCCATATCTGTGACAAGTCAGTGTTACCTGCCATTGTGTATATCATGCTAACTTCAAAAGAGAAAAGGTTTTATTCCGCATGAGATTTTTGTACGTGTTTACACTAAATCACAACCTTTTTAAGTGTTGTAGAAATAATCACTGTGTACTTTTGTGGTCACTCCTAAGGAAACCTACTGTATTGTCGATGCTGTGCCAGTGCTTTGGGGACAGCAGAGCCTTTTTTAACAGTTCCATATGTTTTGGATATGAATCATCAGAAAAAAAAAGAAGAAAGTAGCACAGTGACGTTCAAACTGTAGCAAACTACAGCAAAATAATTGTATCATAGCTGTAGAACCAGTATTTACTTCCCTGAACTGTAAATACTTTGTATGTTTGAAAAGGGTGCTACACCAGAATATACTATTTACTATACAACATACTGTATCATTTGAATAGATAAAGAATGAATTATTTTAGAGTGAGCGACAACGACATTAATACGTGACAGAGATATGTTTTGTATTCCGTCTCTTTTCTGTACAGATACCACATACTCAACAGAATACTGTTTTGAACCATAAGTGTGCTTAGCATTCCTTCTGTAGCTACGAAGTCAATTATGCTGTGACTTGCACTGAAATATGCGTTTACTGTACTTTGTATATTGTAAACCCTGACCTTATCTTTATATCCTGTACTAACATTTGGATGTCCATGCCAATCCCATATCTATAGCACAACACAGGCAGCAACACAGTTGAATTGTTTGCTTATTTAGACCAGAAGATAAATAGTGTATTTCCAAAAAACTCAATGCAATACTTCACCTAAAGCCACCCAACTGAAATTGGTGGGTTTCAGTCTGCTTAAAAGCGATATTTGTAGCTTTCAAATGAACATTTTGAGAAATATACTTGCTGCTGTAAAACCCACTACCGAATGCTAACATTGACAGAGTCACAAAGTGGGTAGTTCTTTTGGGTTTTGAGATACGTTTGAGCACTTCCAAGGGTTGTATGGGCCTGGAACTCTCCCAGTTAAAACACCAGACCCAACCAAAAGGAGAAAAACAGATTCCACAGAAGCAAAGCAGAAATAAATCTGCAGTCTTTGTGCCAAGGAGTTGTTGCAAACGTTGCAAAACAGAAGTCCCACCTTATCTCACCTTCTGATTCTATTCACGTTGTTGGAAGGCCTTTCTATTGTTTCAGACGAAGGCTACCAGCCTTTCTGCTTAGCTCAACATATCAGGGACCTACTTCTGTACTGGATGCACAGAGGTGAGACTGATATTGATCTTCTCTTCTGACTCCGACTCAGATAGCAAACAAACATATTTCCCAAATATTTGAAGTGTCTATAAAATCATCTTTTTCTTCGAAAAATGTGAAATCACTGTAGATCTTTGTTCTTTATGAGCAGAAGCACTGTGCTCGCCTCGTCAAAAATCTAACTTGATTTGTTGTACAGGTACTACATGTAGCATTTTTTTGACAAGAATATACAATATTGCTATTGAATTGTAATACCTCAGTATAATTCTCACCATCAAATGAAACCCTTTTGGGATCTTTGGCTTTGCTGAACGGGATAAGCATGTAACGGGTGATCTTTGCTGGGTTTAGCGCTCCCTTCACCTTCTGCCGTATGCACTGGAAGAACAGCACTTCTTCCAGTTTTTGTGCTATGAAGTCGTTTCCTTTTGTGCCATAAAGCAACCAGCAGATTTTCTACCAAATCCAACCTAGTGATTCAAATTCTACGTAGAGGCAAATATAGACGGCCTCTGGGAAACCGCTTGGTTTCTTTGCGCTGATAGTAGTTGTATCAAATGAATATGTTTTTCTTTTCTTTTTTTAACATTAATAAAAGTACGAACAGGATAGTGGCTGTTTACATTATAGTGCATATCAAATAAATAGTATCTCAGTGGTTAAATAAGCACCCACTGGATACAAACTCAATTTGATACAAACACAGCATTGTGCCATGAAGATGTTTAGTCAGAGTCTATATGAGAACATTTGCCAAAGCTAGAATTTTTCATTGAAAAGAAATATAAATCAGATGTAATTTTCAAGTATTTGTATAGCAATCCTGCATTATAATGTATGTGATTTATTCTATAGCCCAGTAACATTTGCATGGTCACTTTTCTATAGTGCATATCACAATATTTTTATCATAAATGTGCAAAAAAAAAATCAAAAAAATGGACTTTACCAATGTGTTAAACAGTTACTTCTTTATTCCTGTGTTTCCTAGTGAAAGTTATATGACAATCTTTTTTATCTAAGTACTGTTGCCCCTTCAGGTCAATACCTGACACTTGTGTTCTTTTTGTTTCTTTTGCTTTAATGAAGTTCATTCTCGAACATTTTAATTTGAATGTGTACATAATTTAACACATGTGTGAAATAGGTTTTGATTCAAGCTAAATCAAATCCTCAAAAAGAAAACACTTATTTTCCAAGTAATCCAGGTGGATTGAATATTTTAAATACATTCTTTTGTCTGATTCAAACTGTCAAATCTTTGAGTGCACTACAGTTGCTCGGTTTGGTTTACCCACTGTCGTCACACCATACCTGTCCCTATGTGCCTACTGTACATAGGGACAGGTCATTACTACTGCTTTTATTCTTTTACTAAGATGAAGCTGCCACTCACTCACTACTGTACCTATGTCCTGTAGTGTTGACTTCCCTCAAAATGTTGCTAGAATTTGTTGAACACAATCCAGTGTCGGTTTAATTTTAGCATGACTTGTATCAGGATTGTGTCCTTTGTAGTCCGACAGGCTCGTCCGCTTGGCCAATAGTTCTGTTCCTCACTGTCCTAGTTTGGTGCAGTTCACAGAGATGTCTTTCCTATCAAATAAACACACACTTTGAGTGGCTAACATACAGTATAATGTTTGATTTAAATCTTAGAAAAATGCACATTTCCCCAGCCACAGTCCATTTCAGTTGGTAGGGTAAGGCAGCTTAACGTTGTGTGCCAGGAGTTCATGGCCATTTGGCTGCCTTTGTAATCCTGTAAAGACAAATTGGCCTCCTCGCACAGCCTTTCTTCTAAACAAACGTCCAGCTTGTGATCTTTTTGGCAAACCAGCTAAAGGTGCACACGCCACCAGCTGAACTGGAGAAGGGAACGGAACTGAAGCATGTTATTGCTATGCGTAATACTGTCGGCGCAAATTTGGGACTGCACACGTAGGACGACATTTACGCCGTGCAGACCAAAGTGGACATGTGCAGAGTATGAAGTGGCCTTTACACTGCAACTTATACTAACACAAATCAACAACGGGCCTACTGTAGTGATAGCGTTTTGGTTCATGTTAACAAAATCTACAAACCGACATACAGGTGAAATAGGACTGCCTTAAAAATGACAGAAAACATACAAAAGGATATGAGGTCATTACAAGGTCTAATATAGGACTAAAGTACTTCAGACTACGAGAGTAAGTAACTAAGAGTACTTCCAATGTGCAGTACTGTACAGCTACCCACTGAGATATTACTACACCCATTTATTCAAGGATAACATTTCATCTTTACATTAAACATATCAAAAAAGACTCTCTACTAAGAGTACTTGTGAAACCAACCTGTATGTCATCATATCATCGTGGCCACCTTTACAAAGTTGAGAGCAAGCTGTACCTATCGTTCCTTTCTGGTGTGTAACAGTGAATACTAAATACACTACACAGTGTGTACATAACGCCCTGCTAGTAGATACGTCCCGTAGCTCTCAAAAGCTCACGCTCGACACTGCTCTTCCTTTGGTCCTATGAACCGTTGTCGAGAGAATTGGAGGAAAGACAGAAACTTACATTTTAGTTAGAAGCCTTAACATTGTCCGTACTCCCTTCAGGACACATAGATGTAACATAAATTCCTCCAGAGTAACATATCTAATATATAGATTGGATAAAAAGAAAAGAGATATAACTTTGATAATTCTATGGCATTGTTTGAAACGATGTGTCTGATTTAGAGCCTTTCCCAAAGGCCTGTGAAATCAAAGAGTGTAATGTGACACGTGGGTAGAAATGTAGATTCCATAAGTAGAGCTGTGAATGGATGCTCTCTGCATGTGTAGCCTCTTGTGTTAATTCATGTGTTCTGATACTGTGATCAGCTGTGGGAATTCTATGCAGCAAAAAGAAGAAGAAAAAGTGTAGAAAATGGATTTACCATCACTTGAGTCCAAAAAGGCAAAAAAAGGCTCATTAGTTACGTTTTTGTGTAACGGTCAAAATATTATGGATAGCAATCACACTGATTATTCAGAGCACGTTGATCAGGGTAGACGAACAATTGTGCATTGTCCAAATGATTTGAATAAATATTTGCTATTGAAACTAATCAATGTATGTCCTCTCATCCATGTGGTCAACTCCGATTCAGTTTGTTTTTCTCTGACTTAAAAAACAGCAATTTAAGTATTTAAGTATCTGATTAATAAGCAACGTCTTCAAATGGACACCAAACATCAAGTCCATTAGAAAAACTAAACTTACAATTGAAGAAAAGAAAGTGAAATGTGAATAGGTTTAAAAATGACTTAACATCAATTATCATCAAGAAGACCCTGT
Organism: Leptoclinus maculatus; assembly: GCA_032191485.1. Lineage (NCBI taxonomy): Eukaryota > Metazoa > Chordata > Actinopteri > Perciformes > Stichaeidae > Leptoclinus > Leptoclinus maculatus. Next base: position 18,123,753 of record JAVDOI010000013.1, read on the forward strand.
ATAGGCTGAGTATGGAACATTTAAACTGCCAAACTTTTAAAATATCTATATTGTTTTTTGTGCTGTTTTCACCCCTGTATGCACTTCTGACCGAATTCATTTCCTGTTTAAAATGATAAACATATGATTTGATTTAAATTAAGCAAAGAAATAAAGTGAAATACAATAAACAGTGTTATGTATTTTCTCCACTGTGTTCAAATGAAATGAAAAACATGTTAAAAGGACTATCAATTACATTTTACTCTGTGATACGTGATTAAATTGTGCTGAGGTGTCATTTCAGTGTTGTTCGAGAGCTGCGGCTGGCGTCTGCCAACATCGATCTGTATTTTGAATTGGTGGAAGCAGGGCACATGTCCACCTCTGATCCTACCAGCTTGTACACTAAAAGTTTCTGCTGTTCAACATAATCTCATCACGCAGCTAAATAGAGCGGGTTGTGGCAAATGGGAATCAGGGAATCAGGCAATCAAACTCCCCTTAACCGGCTGAAGTCGAAAGACGTAGGTGTGGAGGAGGGTGCTGGGCTGTGGCAATTGTTGGCTGTCCTGTGATATCGGTCAGAGGTGCAGAGTAGAGGGGCACGGGCTACCGCCATGGGCGTTAATAACGACGACTGAGGGTTTGCACTGATGGAAGGCTGGCCTTCTTGTTCGGGAAACCGAAGTAGCTGATAGCCCCTGGAACACTGGAATGGAGGGAGACCATTAGCTGAGTTGGGCAAGGAGTTATTAGCATACTCCACTGTGGTGGCGGGGCGTGGTTGGGCTCAGCTGCAGAGGGGACAGAGTGGGGGAGTGGTTCAGGGAACAGTGCCGGGAAGAGGCTTAATTAGCCTCAGCTGAAATCAATCTTTCATCCTCTGTCTCGCCTTTCGACTGGGGATGGAAACCCAAAGAGCGGCTGACTGTGAACCCTGGAACTATGGCGAATGAGAAGAGGCTGGAGGAGGTCAACTGGAGCTTCTGATCAACCTTCCAGGCAACCGCACCAACCACTCAGAACCGGGGAAGAATCCCTTCTGGCTACAAACGGTCCCCCTTTGTCAACAGACTTTTAATTGCTCTCTCATGTATCCTCACAAACCCCTGAAGGGATAGGTTCAAATTTTTTCAAGATTGTCTCAAAACAATATGCCTATATGTATCCATCCATCCTTTATCTTCCACTTATCCAGGACTAGGTTGCAGGGGCAGCAAGCTTTGCAATGTATTCACGATGTCCCTCTCCCCAGCAATGTTTTCCTGCTCTTTTGGAAACCCTAAGGCATTGCAAGGCCAGACAAGATATACAGCCTGTTCTGGGTCTACCACAAGGCCTCTTGTTGGGTGGATGTGCCCAGAAAACCTATAAAGGGAGGCGTCCCAGAGGCAATTGACCAGATGCCCGAACACCCTCAGCTGGCCCCATTCGACTCGAAGGAGCAGCAGCTCTACTACGAGCTGCCTCCGAATGTCTGAGCTCTTCACCCTATGTCTAAGGCTGCGCCAAGCCATCCTACAAAGGAAGCTTTCGGCCGCTTGTATCCGAGATTTTATTCTTTAGGTCACTTACCCAAAGCTCATGACCATAGGTGAGTGTTAGAACATTGTTGGACTGGTAAATAATGAGCTTTGCATTCCAATTCAGCTCCCTATTCACCACAATGGCCCACCACACCGAACCACCTGTCCAACTCACGTTCCATTTTACCCTCACTCATGAACCCTGAGATACTTCACTTCCTCGCTTGGGGCAGTGAGTCACTTCCAACCCAGAGGGTGCAATCCACTGTTTTACGGCAGAGATCCATGGCCTTAAACTTGGGTGAGCCGAAAGTCCTTCTCAATAGTATCCCCAAACTCTTCCCACACCTGTGGTTTTGCTTTGGCAACTGCCACAGCTGCAGGTCTTGTGGCTCATCGTCTGCTGTTTCTGGAGACCCCTGGGCCAGCCAAGACTGAAAGACCTCATCTTCATCGCTGGTGTCCACCAACGGGTTATTAGGTTGCTAACACGACAGGCACTGACGACCTTCCAACCAAAACTCCTAGCAGCCACTTCCACAGTGGAGGCTTTGAACATGGCCCACTTGGATTCCATTTCCCCAGCAACCTTTGGGATGCTGGAAAAATTATTCCGGAGCTGGGATTTGAAGACCTTGCGGACAGTTTATCCTTACTATACATTTGGGTTTACCAGGTCTATCCGGCAGCCTCCCTGACATTTGATCCGGTTCACCACCAGGTGGTGATCAGATGACAGCACTGCTCCTCTTTTCACCCAAGAATCCAAGACAGATCTGATGGTACAACCACAAAGTTGATCATTGATCTTTGCCTAGGGTGTTCCGGTACCAAGTACACTTATGAACTGCCCTGAGCTCGAACATGGTCTTTGTTATCGCAAAGTGTATGATCAGCACAGAAGTCCACAGAACAACAAAGCACCATTTGGGTTCAGATCAGGCAGGCTGCTTCCAATCACCACCCTCCAAATGCTTCCATCATTGCCCATGTGAGTGTTGAAGTCCTCCAGCAGACCTATAGAGTCCTTTCCAGGACGTGTACCAGAGAGTCAAAGAAGGACGAGTACTTCGAGCTGCTGTTTGGTGCATAGTCACAAACAACAGTCAGAGACTTACTCTTAGCAACTGGCAGTCGCATAGAGGAATAACTTGTCAGTTAATGGAAATTAAAAGAAGAGGAGGATCTTGAATTAAATTTTGATCAAATTTAAAGAGAAAAGGTCCAAGGGGTTGTGATCAATGAATTAACATGCAGCCAACATATTGACAATATTATAAATGCCATATATCAAATATCATTATAATATCAAATTATAATGCCTTGTCTATCATGTATTGCTCACTTATACTTCCTTAGCTTACTGTGTGGAACTTCAACCTTTAACAGGACTATTAATTCAATATTATTTTTACAGAAGCCAGCTATATGTTTTATTATTAAGGCAGGTGACTATGATCACACAAATCAATCTCAATAATTCAATAATTGCTATATTTATAAATAATGTGTAAATTATGTTCAGTTTTTTTAAATACATCAGGAAAAATATGATATTAGAGATTTTGGCAAGTTTACTGGTCAATAAGCTAAAAAAAAAGGGTTTAAATAGACGATGTTTATCTATTGTTGGGGTTAAATTACGCAACACTGCTAACATAAAATAAAGAATGTGTCACTCGTTTTGGGTTTTCAAAAGATTGTTTTAAAAACTAATGTTAAGGGTAACAAGTGTGAATGATTTTTATTCTTCATTTTTCTCTATATTTCCTGATGGTACCTTAAATTGACAGCAATATAGGTTAGGCCTATAGAAGCATGATGCTTCTGCTCGTGTCTTTTCAGTCATTACTTAACTTTCTCTCTTAATTACTTTGCTTATGCTTTCTAGATGGTTATACTTATTGTATATTAAATTGTATATTGTATCTACTGTTAATACTTGTTGTATTGTGTGTGTTAACTGAATAGAAATACTGCTACTACTACTATGATTAAATATTATGAAGTTGAATCCCCTAAGGGATATGTCTAGTGGACGATCCTGCGTGAAGCACTGAACTGTCACTAGTTGTGTCGTGCTATTTTTTAGATATCTAATCACACTGTTATGAATCAATCAAGCCATGATGACACCATATCAATTATTGTTGTATCGAGACAAGCCAAGTCCTTCTTTGTCAGTGCCCTGTGGGTCAATGGCCTGCCTTTCACAGCTAATATTTTGCCACAATCTGACACCCCAGTCTCCTTTTCCAGTCTCTGCATTGAGCTAAGTGTGATGGAACAGAGCTGACTGAGGAGGCTGTGCGCTTCTATTTCCAGAAAAGCCAGATCAGACCCTCGCTGTACAGGTACCAGGATATTTGGTGTTCATAAATATGAACTGAGACTATTTCTAGAGAATCTTTAAATATTACATATTAAATATGAATGAAATGAATAATGTTCTTTTTCTGTTCTTTTTCTGTATGTTTATAATAATAATGATTTATTTATACTAAAGTACGCTTGACCCTTTTACCTTTTTGCTCTCAGTTTGGAATGTTGAGCTTGGAACTGCACTGCGGTTCTTGTTACGGTTGACTCTCCGTTGGCTCCTCTGAAACAGATGATGGGGTCACCTGCTGCATCAACGGGTCAAGTAAGAAGCACAATGAGAAACATTTGAAGTTGGAAAATGGAGCATCATGCTGGTTTTAAGGGTAAAGCTCTAGAAACCGTGGCATGTCTGGCTAGTAAATACTTACATTCAAAGTTCACCATACCCAATTTAACATGTATGGTTTCCAAGCCCAAGCTGAAACATTCTGTCCCTGTCCACCACAGCCCTGGTATGAATTAGTTGAATCAACTCAGAATATGTAAAATCCTTTACGGTGTTTCCTGTTGTAAATGTTTGGGTTGTGATGCCTTTTAACTGCTCCACTGATACTGTGTCATTTTAAACATGTATTGCTGTTTGGTGTGGACACCCAAGAAGAAGGCAGTAATCTCTTTAGCTGCTAAATGCTCCAGTACAACATGTCTCACTCCCAACTCGTCAAATACCGACGCTTGATCAGTGCTCCTAAGCTTCGAACCATGACAGTCTAGGTACCCTTCTAGAATCAGTTTTGGATGTGACAGGGACGGTGTGTCAGTTTGTTTTGTGCATGTATAGTGTCTTTTTAAAATAATCATCCAAAATAGGTTATAGAAGTCCATGCTACATGTCTGCTTCCATTATGTGCAATACAGTACACCCTGCAGCTTTTGATTTGCTCTAAATGAGTTTAATCCCTCCAGATCTTGAGATTTGGTAGTAGTGAATGAAGAAAATATGACTGTATTATGTCCTCTAAATTTACTTTGAGTCGTTTTAGAGAAGCTTTGAGAAAAGAAAAGCTGTGTACCCTTCCTGATGTATTCAGTCCTGATGTGTGGCGTTCACATGATAACACCACAGAGCTTATGTCAGAGTTGTGGACTTTGTGTTTGTATGTCCTCAATGTTTACTGGTCTCTACCACCATCCAGCTTTAGGAAGAATAGTTTCTCTTAATCTGAGCTGGACTGTAGAATCCCATTTTAAAACCACAGTGCATATGTTGGAAAAATTCTCTCAAGACCGATTGAAAATCATTAATCACAGGACATTTATTCTTGCAAAGGAGACAGAGTTGATTCACATACAGGATATGCATCAAGGCCGCTCGGAGTTCTGACTCTGAGCTTCTGATATTTATACTGAGTAAACAACATGCAATGGGCTGGAACAGGATTGGTTTACAATGAGGTCTTCGTCACAAAAGGTGACACACACACACAAAATGGCGTCCACGCCATGCAGTCTGAGAATGCCCTACAAAATAAATTGAATTGAATTGAATACTTCCTGCCATAGGTAAAGAACTAGCTGTCTCATTTAAAGAGAAGGTGTACATGTTCAACGCTTCAATAGCATTCCGAATGCATTGCAATTAATACAGAAATGGTATATCTTCCTTACTGTGGACAGATCACGCAAAGGCATGGAGTAACATACATCTAAAAAATACACTCAAAACGTACCATTCTGTGAGGCTTAACACACTGCTCTCAAACCATGAAGTCATGTCAAGTTAACAGTGAATAATTCAAACCTCTGTAATCAATAATTCAAAAATACACACTGGAATTGCTAAAGTTGTCTCATTCAGAAGGATGAAGAGCTCGACAAATTATTTAAAGGTGCATTGCGCTGTGTCCTACATTGGGTCTGTAGAGATTTAATGCTGCTGTGATTGGGGAGAAGAGTACAGACGCACTGAACAGCTCCGAGTTTCAGGGTTTGTGATATGGGATGAGGTCAGCTGTTCACACTCAAAACTGTTAATCAAATCGGTATTGCATATTATGTTTCACATTTACATTGAATCAAAGGACTCCATGTGACGAGAAAGGGATGAAGTGAGGTAGAAGTGATGTAGAAGTGAGGAAGGAGGTGAGAATGACACTATCAGCTAACGGAGCACCTGGCTTCTAAACTCTTTTTAGCTCATTATTTTGGTCCGACAGCTGCAAAGACTGTAACCTCCAGCATTATCACTCTCATCTACCAAGAAATAATTCATAGTCATTTTTCTTGCTTGCGTTATGCTGGTGACCTGGTGGTTGAGGCTCATACCGTGTAGCTGTAGTGTTCCAGCCGAGGACCTTTGTGGCACTTCACACCCCTCTTTCTGCCCATGTCTCCTGTCTGTATCTCTACGGTCACTATCACATCAATGCAAAATGGCAAAATAAATAATCATAATTTAAGAAAATGAACAAAAAAGAAAACTATAGACTTTCAATGGACCCAAGAAGCAATGCCAAATTGCACCAGGAGCATTAAATGGGCAATGGCCACATTGGTCTTCATGTTGATCTCAAGTACACACCTGTGAAGTTTCATGAGGGTGATTGCATATTTTCAGCCCTGATTGGTGTCTGCAGATCTTTCTCTCATGTTTGTTAAATGCCAAACAAGCTTCAACAATCAGATGTAGTCTATAAGGAACTCATTGTAAAGCTCATTGTTGTGCAGAGTAATAAGTGAAACCGCATCTGGATTATAGTGGTCAAACTGAAACTGTAAATGTGACTTTGTCTTAATCCTCAGTCTGTTATAGCACGCAACTGTGTCCACAAATTAAATTGTACTTCAGCTACACTCAACACAGTTCACAGTTGAGTTTCATGTGAAAGAAACACAAGTCAGTGAGAGGGGAAAGAGGTAGTAGCTCCACTATTGTTGATGTGATGTTGTGCTCAGATTGACATAATAGAAGTTGGCTGCAAAAGAATGACAGCTTAGTGAGTCTGTGATGCATTAGGGTGGTGTTGGGGTGCTGAGAAGATTCAGGGTTATCTCTGGGGTCATACATTGGGTTCATGTCACTTCCCTCTTCTTCCAAAAAGCCACACTTGCAACTGTTCCCGTTGTGACTTTCAGCAGGGTTGGTTGGACCCAAAAGCAGATGCACAGTAAAATGATTGAGGAAATGTGTTCCAAGAAGGGGAAGAAGGGGGAATGAGGTTGGGTTTGGGGACTGGCGGAGAGTGGTGGACGGCTTGGCTGTCAGAACGGCTGGGGAAGATGGCGTGGCAGGCTGAGAACCGGTTTCTGGAGCCCTGGGAAACACAATTACTCCTCAACACGAGGAAACAACACTGCAGGAACTACACTGACTGACTCGGAGTTTGGCCAAGAGCGCATACTATCGCTGTAGCACACTGTACGATCTGGTGATAAATGACTGGGTAGATATACAGATCCTGATGAGTCAGCTCAATCAGCCAGCAACCAGAGGCAGGAGGGAGAGGGGCCACACGGGGAGACACACAAAACATGGCAGAGACAGAGAGAAGGAAAGACATAGGGAAAACACAGAGATAAAGATGACTGTTGGCAGGGGTTTTCTAAATCTAGTTTTCTGCTGTATATTGTTGTCACAAAGGTTAAGTTGCTGTAATTTGCTTTGTTTGATGCGTTGGCCTCGCTGGCCCTGAAGTCAGACCTATCTGCATCTGTGTTGTTACACTGCAGGCCACGCAATGAAGCTGAAACCTCCAAAAAGTTGTGCTCAGAAAGGTGCGATATGGCAGATCCAAATAACACGTTATATAAGGCAGAGTGGATGACAGTTTCCACTTTCTTTATTTACTGTATGGTAACCACCTGTCTATCTATGTGAAAACTCTATGTATAAAGTACCGCATTTAAGTATTAAGACCAATGCCTCACACATTTGTCACAGGGGCTTGTTCAATGACCTTCTAGTCGTATTAAATTGCCGGACCAGACACCATGACTTACACTGATTGGCCATCTCAGTGATGAGTCACTGAGCCATTGACTCGGGATGACCTGCTGTAATAGGATACATGTGATAATAGGCAGCATTCTTCAGAGCAGCTCCGCTCCCAGCCGTCAGCAGCTAAAAGGTTACGCCTCCATTTGTTCTCTCCGATGTGTGCTTAATGGACTCAGTCAAAGGTGGTCACTCGCAAACTGCAATGTAATATAGCTTTACTGTGTCTGTCGGTGAAACCTATGTCGGCATTTAAGCTACTGACGATGGAGTGAATCCAAAATTCCTCCCTCTGTACGGTGCATGCACACTTGTGCATGACTTCGGAGAGCCGCTGCTCCAGACTCTCGTTCAGACTCTTGTTCAGCGCCCTGAGTCAAAGAACAAGTGTGGGGGGGGGTCTATTTTACTCTAAATGGACCATCATTTACTATATGAACATCATGCTGTATTGAAGAAGACTTGAAACTAGAGATTGAGACCATAAACTCATGTTTACAATGTTTACTGAGGTAATAAATCAAGAGAGACGTAGAGTCATTCTCCCATAGACTTCTATACAATCAGAGTCAGTCGTCCTAGCACTCGTACACACTTGGCACATGTGAGAAGTTTCAGTTGGTTGCAATCTGCTACCTCACCGCTAGATGGCGCCAAATCCTACACACTGCACCTTTAAAAGAACCATTGTTGTTTTGGATGTTCTTCACCATGTCACAACCAGAAAAGCAGCTCAATTACATGTAACTCCCACAGACGAATGCAGCAAGTTTACCCACGATCCCTGGCTTTGCTGAAGTGCACTGTGGGAAACACAAGTAAATCATGATATTGTTTTTTTTGCGGGTTTGTTAGTGTTTATGTTTCCTTCATTATTACAACGGGACATAGTTCTGTCAGGACTGTGTGCTGCAGAGCTGTCCAAGGTGCTGATCCTTCTGCAGGGAGCCGGTCTGACAAAAACAGGGACTTGAAGGGTTTACCTTGGACTTCGGAAAACTGCAATCGTCATTTTCACAACTCTGTGATATGTTGTAGACATTTCAGAATAAATGAAAATGAAATAAAAAACATAAAACCCCTTGTTTTAAAGCCTTATGTATGCCAGTCTACTGCTTCTGTCAGTGGACTGGCATTAAGGCTTCTTGGCGCACTGGCAGAAACAACTGAAAACAGGCTCATATATAATATAGGTCAACATATACAACACAATCAAATGTCTTGCATATATTTCACACCCACCAAAGCAGCATTCAGATCAGCTTCATGTGTTCCAGATTTACACAAAGTTGTACTTGTGCTAAGCCTGATGAGATCACCCTACATTGAATGCTAAAGTAAATCTGCCTCAGAGGCAGACACTTAAGAATCGGATTCACAGACTTAAACAGCATCATGATGTTAAACATTAGACCTGACACACACACATAAGACAGACCGGACTCAAGGAGGCAGTGCAAACCAAGGTCAAAGTGAATATTTGATCACTTTGTCAATATCATTTCATTTTCTCAAAAGGTGTACCCCATGTCACTGTTTTTGCTATTTGGTGCCTTCGTAAGTAACAGCGCGTGTCACTGATGTGGCCTCATGGATGCATCTGAACTCAACAGCTTCCTGGATGCCAGGGTCGAATAAATGGCTCTCAAATTCATCCGCTTTGAAGACTGTGCGCGATGAGACTGCCAGCCTGAAGATAGGCTTGCAGAACTTGGAGTCTCTCTGCCGGAGGACTGTTCACGTTGGAGGAAGTTATGCAGCTTCATTGCACACTGCTGGAAAGATGTGTGATTGCTTTCAAAATGTTGAATTAGTGGACCAAAAATGAAGCTTCTGCATAGTGCGGTAAGACATGGTGCTTTGGTTCCAGCGGTGCAGCTGTAAACAGTGAGCCTCTAGAGTGAACATACTGCTCAACAAAAACACTCAGATATGCTACCTGGTTAGCATGTACTTTTGGGGGTTGCACTATAATATTAATTGTATCTCATAGCTGCAGGCACAACTGCTACATCTCATCCTCCAGTGGATTTAAGAGTAGGAGTAACTGCAGCAAACACCAGTTATGAGCTGCATTAGCCCCCAACTGTTCACTGCCCGCCTGCATTGTGGTTCATTGTTGACATCAGTCCCAGCATACTTAAAGGCAAGGCAAGATGATTTATACAGAATATTTTAGCAACAAGGCAATTTAAAGTGGAAAATCCTTTTTTGGTGGTGGACACGCAAATCAAATTCATCCATGTGACTGAGCAACAGTCAGAGGAAGTGACGTAGTATTTAATATCTAAAAAGTCTGTTTATGGTGGGAGGGAGAGGACGTGGATGGGTCCAACAAACACAGGACGTTCAAGCACGAGACCAGTGTAAGACAGCGCGTTGTGGTTTTATGGTCTTGTTGTCTAAACATTACGTTCGTGATGGTTTTTCTAAAACTAGTTACGTGGTTTTATTGCCTGAACCTAACTTTTGTTTTTTAACGTCATGTTGTCCCGAAAAAAAGAAGTTGTTCCGAACAACAACAAAAATACAGATAATTCATGTCCCTGTGCTTGAAACCAGTAGATTGTATTTCGTGACTCTTTCACCAACTGCTGTGAGACTGTGTTGCTATAACAAAGTAGTGACAGAAAGATGTACTCTTTTCTCTGTGAAGCCACCATTCATGTGTGACCCAAGGTTTTCTTCAACTATTGCACACTCTGCCCCTGGTATTATTTGACCACTGTCCAGCTCAACCCCTCCCTCTCCAAGATCTATCAAGGTCTTACAAGAGGACCAAGGACCAAGTCTTCTTCCTCACGAAGCATAACAAGCAGTATGGAGTCTACAGAGGACCTAATATGTGGACAGATTTCTGACAGGGACATGTAAACAGCAAGTTGTCTGTGCTTTTTTCTCCCTGAGCCAAGTGGATTTACCACTTCAAAGGACACTGAGGACATGCACTGCTGAAAAAATGTCCTGAAATTCCCGCCATCCCACAAACCTTCAGGAACTGGCCGGCTAACGTGTCCAATTCAAATACCTTGGCTGGGAGTGGGTAGATAGTAAACATAAGGTCCGGCTCTGGTTAGTGTGCAGCTGTAGTTATAAACAGAAGTTAACTTCTAAAATAAGTAATGACGTATACTGCTGTTCCTCATGTGTCAATGCACACAGTGTCTCAGGTGTCTCCTGCAGAGTTGAGGAGCTCTGTTCTCTGCTTATGCTCCAATCTGTATCATGACAGTCTGTGGAATAGAGTCAGTCAAACAAACAGAGGACTTTCATCCACAGTACTGGTGATGCTTTAGTTCCCCAAACTCCAGATATCTACTGCTACTAATACTGCTTTTATTCTGTCCTATGGATGATGTAACTCTGTACTGTTGTTTATTCTGTACACATGGGACATCTATTCTGTCAGATCCTCCTCTGTTGCTCTCTCTGAGGTTTCTTCCTTTCTTTCTCCCAGTTAAATGGGTTTTTGGGGGAGTTTTTCCTGTTCTGATGTGAGGGTCAGAGGACAGAAGATGTCGTCTGTCGTACGGATTGTAAAGTCTTCTGAGGCAAATCTTTTGAGTTGTGATATTGGGCTATACAAATAAAATGTTATTGAATTGAGATAACTATAATGACAGACAGAACGTTACAGCTGTCTGATTTATTAACAGCTACATGCTCTTCTAAACAAGAGACAGATTGTATATATATTTAGTTTTCGTCCCATTTTTGAATAGGTGGCCAACTATTATTTTTATTTTACAGTTTTTGTTAACACTGATGATGATATACAATGTATTATGGACTTGATATGGTCAAGTCAAAAGGGGATTAAAGTCCTCGCTCATAATTTGTGGAGATACACTTATTCGCTTTCTTACCAAGAGTTTGATTAAAGATTGATGCCGCTATCGTGTCTTCGCTCTAGTTATGTAGCAAGAAACTGCAATTAATCTAAGTTAGCGTAAAGAAAAGGGGGAACACTAACCTGCCTCCTACCAACACCTCTGCAGGTTCATGTTCCTTTAAATGGTACACAAACAGGAGCACTCCTACACTGTTAACACCGTCTGATAACTACAGTAAAGGGCAACATGTGACTTTGGTCATACATCCTCCAGAGGGACGCTGAGAAATACTCAAATGGTGCTGAGATGTAACAACTAGGTCTACTGATGTTTCCCACAATGCCTCAGGGGCCAACAAATGTGCCTGATTAAAGCTGACACAGAGCAGAGACGGGAGAGAGCAGTCTGTAAAAGTGTGTGTGTGTGTGTGTGTGTGTGTGTGTGTGTGTACGTCTTTGTCCTAAAAGCACTCCAGCAAATTAGAGTTGTTGTTTTTTTACTCTGCAGACCTCGAAACTGTTTCTGATCAAAAGTTCTGCAGAATCAGACGATGATAGAGAGACTGGAAACAAATATTCTCCCTCATTCATTCCTTCCCCTTGCGTTCTCAATTTGAATAAGCCCTACTTCTCCCCCTTTGTAGCCATCTTTCTTCCTCAAGGTTGCTATAGCAACAGGGTCCCTGTCTCAGTGTATATTGTCTCCAAAATAAAAAAAAAAATAAAAGCTCCGTGCCTTAAGCTGAAAGCACACAGAGATGTGATGATTCTGGGGAATAATTGTTGCAGTAAAAATATACGATCCCTACCTTTAAAATGTAGAGGTGAGTTATAAGTAATATAAAATATATAACTCGAGCTAAAGCTTTAAAACCACAACCCCACCCCCTTTAACTATCCATGTAGTGGTGAATGAAGACCATGAGATCAGCTCCAGTAGGTAATCATCACAATAGCATCATAAACCCTATTTCATTTTCAGAAAATAATCATATTGTGCTGGTCATATAAAGAATGAATGGAGAGGAAATGCGCTTCCCTTCCTCTCCTGTGGGTTTTACAGTACAGCTGCTGGCCTTGTCCTACTTTCTTTGACTGCAAAGAGGGAGAGAGGGAGAGAGAGAGAGAGAGAGAGAGAGAGAGAGAGAGAAGCAGTGAAAACACCAGAGATCCTCACAGTTACCACAGTCCTGTCTGAGATATTCAACCCTCCATCTCTGATCGTGTCTCTGTCATTCATCAGGTTCTATTTAACGTAAGTTTCAAAGGCAGTGTTGGCATCAATACTCATAATGTTACATTGCTAAGCCAATAAAACCAAACAATCATGTCATCATGTGATCTGGTTTAATGTAAAACCTATGCTTTACCATAATATCTATAGTTTTGATAAACCAGCCATTATAAGTGACTGATTGCATGTTTTAAAGGGATCTATCGTGCTCATTTTCATACTTTTTTATTTTTATTTGGTGTTTCTACTAGAACATGTTTACATACTTTAATGTTCAGAAAACACATTCATTTTGTCATACTGTCTGAATATTCACCCTCTGGCCATCACATTAACACTCCTGTGCATGCAGAAACATATTTTCAGTAGCGCGTGATGAGCGTGGTCATTTAAAGTCCTTCTGACTAAAACGTGCTATTCTTTCTAGAACTTATTTATTCAATCGACTAAAATCACCAAAATGGAATGATTTGTGTCCGACAGTTTGGTATCGTTGGATGTGATGCAGTGAGTCGTTTTTAATTAAAAAGTAGGTTGCACCCAAAAAACAATGCAACTGAACGCGCAGTCTGAGTTGTGTGATGCATGGCTGAATATGGAATGCTTGTTCAGCAGGAAATATTTTAAACGCCGCTCCATCCATCCATCCACTTATCCAGCCCCATCATTCATTCATCTATTCATTGAATCATTCCCACACTCACTCATATGTGCATTCATTCATGTACAGAAAGGGGGTCAACCACTAAAGATAAGCTGGTATGAGAAGGAGCTACACACACACACACACACACACACACACACACACACACACACACACACACACACAATGTGAACCATGTGGTTCCAGCGTTGACATCCTCATTTTTCGGAGCATGCCTTAGAGGAATCCAGGGAACATACTGAATATTCAGAGATTTGACTGTGCATGCTTCACTGGCCTTCCATGAGACATTCCAACATTCAGTGCTCATAACTGTGGGAGGAGGCCTTCAAATGCTGGCAACGTTTCCATGAGTTCATCTTCAAAGACTGTGGCTGTTTGAAATCACATACTTACAAAATATTCATACGCGTGACGTCAAACTGAGTACGTTGCGCTTTCCAAATGCATAGTATGTGGATTTTTGATTTGTGTGCTCGAGAAATGGACTGTGAGGACTGTGAGGACTGTTAGTCATGTGAGGACTGTGAGGACTGTTAGTCATGTGAGGACTGTTAGTCCTGTGAGGACTGTGAGGATTGTGAGGACTGTGAGGACTGTTAGTCCTGTGAGGACTGTGAGGACTGTGGGGACTGTGAGGACTGTTAGTCCTGTGAGGACTGTGAGGACTGTGAGGACTGTTAGGACTGTGAGGACTGTTAGTCATTTGAGGACTGTGAGGACTGTGTGGACTGTGAGGACTGTTAGTCATTTGAGGACTGTGAGGACTGTGTGGAATGTGAGGACTGTTAGTCCTGTTAGTCATGTTAGGACTGTTAGTCCTGTTAGTCCTGTTAGGACTGTTAGTCATGTGAGGACTGTGAGGACTGTGAGGACTGTGAGGATTGTTAGTCATGTGAGGACTGTGTGGACTGTTAGTCCTGTGAGGACTGTTAGTCCTGTGAGGACTGTGAGGACTGTCAGTCATTTGAGGACTGTTAGGAATGTTAGTCATGTGAGGACTGTGAGGACTGTGAGGACTGTTAGTCCTGTGAGGACTGTTAGTCATGTGAGGACTGTGAGGACTGTGAGTCCTGTGATGACTGTGAGGACTGTTAGTCATGTGAGGACTGTGAGGACTGTGATGACTGTGAGGACTGTTAGTCATGTGAGGACTGTGAGGACTGTTAGTCATGTGAGGACTGTGAGGACTGTGAGGACTGTGAGGACTGTGAGGATTGTTAGTCATGTGAGGACTGTGAGGATTGTTAGTCATGTGAGGACTGTGAGTCCTGTGAGGACTGTGAGGACTGTGAGTACTGTGAGGACTGTGAGGACTGTGAGGACTGTTAGTCCAGGCTCTTGTCATCTCCCGCCTGGACAACTGCAACTCTCTACTTGCTGGAGCCCCAGTGTCGGCCATCAGACCGCTTGAGCTTGTCCAGAAAGCTGCAGCTCGCCTGGTGTTCAATCGCCCCAAGTTCTCCCACACAACTTCCCTTCTCCGTTCTCTACACTGGCTCCCTGTAAGAGCTCGCATCCAGTTTAAGACTCTGGTGCTAGCCTACAGGGCAGTGAAAGGAACAGCTCCTTCCTATCTCCAAGCCCTGGTCAAGCCCTACACCCCCGCCCGACCACTTCGCTCTGCTGCCTCGGGGCGATCGGTAGCCCCGTCGCTCAGAGGTCCCTGTGGCCGTTCGACCCGGTCACGGCTGTTTTCTGTCCTGGCCCCACAATGGTGGAATGAACTCTCCACTGACGTCAGGACAGCGGAGTCGCTGCCCATCTTTCAGCACAGGCTGAAAACCTACCTCTTCAAGAAGTACTACCATGAGACTTCCACTTAGCACTTATTGTATTCGTATTAGCTTGTTTCACTTATTGTATTCATATTAGTTTGTTGCACTTATTACATTCGTTTGTTTCGGCACTGGACATTTGCTCTGGTTTATGCTCTTAGATGCTTCTTTGGAAAAGGTGATGTACTTATGACTTCTGTTGATTAGTAGTTCTCTTGAATACCTATGTTGAATACACTTACTGTAAGTCACTTTGGATAAAAGCGTCTGCTAAATGACTGTAATGTAGTCCTGTTAGGACTGTTAGTCATGTGAGGACTGTGTGGACTGTTAGTCATGTGAGGACTGTGAGGACTGTTAGTCATGTGAGGACTGTGAGGACTGTGAGGACTGTGAGGACTGTTAGTCCTGTGAGGACTGTGAGGACTGTTAGCCCTGTGAGGACTGTTAGTCATGTGAGGACTGTGAGGAGTGTTAGTCCTGTTAGGACTGTTAGTCCTGTGAGTCCTGTTAGTCATGTGTGGACTGTGAGGACTGTTAGCCCTGTGAGGACTGTTAGTCCTGTTAGGACTGTGCGGATTGTTAGCCCTGTGAGGACTGTTAGTCATGTGAGGACTGTTAGCCCTGTGAGGACTGTTAGTCATGTGAGGACTGTTAGCCCTGTGAGGACTGTTAGTCATGTGAGGACTGTGAGGACTGTTAGTCATGTGAGGACTGTGAGGACTGTTAGTCATGTGAGGACTGTGTGGACTGTTAGGACTCTTAGGACTGTGAGTCCTGTGATGACTGTGAGGACTGTGAGGACTGTTAGTCATGTGAGGACTGTGAGGACTGTTAGTCCTGTGAGGACTGTGAGGACTGTGGGGACTGTGAGGACTGTTAGTCATGTGAGGACTGTGTGGACTGTTAGGACTCTTAGGACTGTGAGTTCTGTGAGGACTGTGAGGACTGTGAGGACTGTGAGGACTGTTAGTCCTGTTAGTCATGTGAGGACTGTTAGTCCTGTGAGGACTGTGAGGACTGTTAGTCATGTGAGGACTGTGAGGAGTGTTAGTCCTGTTAGTCCTGTTAGTCCTGTTAGGACTGTTAGTCCTGTGAGTCCTGTGATGACTGTTAGTCATGTGTGGACTGTGAGGACTGTTAGGACTGTTAGCCCTGTGAGGACTGTGCGGACTGTTAGTCCTATTAGTCCTGTGAGGACTGTGAGGACTGTTAGTCCTGTTAGGACTGTGCGGACTGTTAGCCCTGTGAGGACTGTTAGTCATGTGAGGACTGTGAGGACTGTTAGTCATGTGAGGACTGTGAGGACTGTTAGTCCTGTGAGGACTGTGAGGACTGTTAGTCCTGTGAGGACTGTGAGGACTGTTAGGACTGTTAGGACCGTGAGGGCCGTTAGTACTGTTAGAACTATTAGTCCTGTTAGGACTGTGAGGACTGTTAGCACTGTGAGGACTGTTAGTCCTGTTAGGACTGTTAGGACTGTGAGGACTGTGAGGACTGTGTTGATACGTGTTGCAGGCTTTCGTAGGAAAACCAACTGAAAATGAGCAGTAAACTGAAAATGAGCAGTAACTTGTCATACAAGGCTTTGTATGAGAATACGTTGAATTTGAACACATTACTTGCCACTAGGGGTGTAACGGTTCACAAAATTCTCGGTTCGGTTCAATACGATACAGTGGTGCCACGGTTCGGTACGTTTCGATACGTTTTCAATACAGCAAAAAAGCAGAAATGCCAAATCCTCTCTGGTGAGACTCTCAAGGGGGCGTGTCTGATTTGATTCTCTGTTTGGGCTTTTGTTTTCTTTTACAAAGAAGGAATTATGGTCTGGAGAAATGGGCTGGTGAAGGAGTAGTGTCACGGGGCTCAATAGCATGTACACTGTTAGTGTAAACAGGAGGTACATTGGTTGCTTAGTTTAAAACAATATGACAGAGTAATAAAGTAGTCTTTAATAATGAAACGTCGTGTTTGTTACTTAAGATCTTCTCTAAAATCGTCCTCTATGAACTCAAACAGACACAGTTCGTGGAAAGTTTTAGAAGTTTTATTTTTCAGACTTAGTTACAGTGCTGGGGGTCTTGCTCTATCTCTCTCTCTCACCTCATATTTACATTAAAATCAACACTTACACATAAAGGTTTACTAGATTATGATCCATAGATCTGGTCAACACACGTCTCTCACTCGTTCCCTCGATATCGTTGTTGTTCTCACTCGTAGCTCTGCTGGAGGCTGAAGTCTCTGTCTACTAGAGAGCAATCCATGTTTTGTTCCTTTATAGTTTATGAGTTAACTTGTTGTACATAGGTGTACAGAACAAAATAAACAATAATAAGAAAAGGAAAGTCCTCCGTTTTGTGTCCGTCCTCCCTAAAGCCGCTCCGTAGCGCTGATACCTCCGCTGCACACGCCGCTCACTAATCGCTCCATTAACAGCTGCTTCCTCCACAGAAATGCAGACTTTAACTGAACAACAGCTGCTAGTAAAGACAACACGGTCAACAACGCCTCTAATCAGTTGTTCATGTTGAATTAACCTGCTAGTCGATCGGTAATCAAGACTGTTGTTGTTTGTGAACATCCGGGTACGGTCACGTGATAGGAGCGTGGCGAATCAGGGAAGGACAGCACGGTACGTCGGGTGGGTTGCCATGTTTGAGCGCAGTGGCTCAACCAATTTCAGCTATATTTTATTTTTCAAAAGCAATTTAATATTATTTAAACGTATTGTTCGGTTCGTAATACGTACCGAACCGTGAGCCCCGTACCGAACGGTTCAATACGAATACGTGTATTGTTACACCCCTACTTGCCACCACTATGTAATCGACCGGAGCATACCGCCCCAGCAGGGGGTGGTCACTTGCCTGAACATGTGACCGTGCAGTTATTCTACATACCTCCCCAACGAATAATGAATCAAACCTCTAACTATGTATTACATTTGTTTAACAAGGTAGCAGCGGCATGTCCATCAATCAATGGACACACCCCACTCTGACATCACTAGTAGAGCCAAAGAGAGAACTTTTGTTTTGTTGAAATTGAGCTTTTAGACTAAGTTCAAGACAGTCCCAGCTGCACAGGGGGACAGGAACTTCAGGGAACTGTTGTTTTTACTTAATGTCTCATTCACAGAAGCTGAGAGATCCAAGTGTGATTCCTTTTTGTTATCAGGGTCATTACTGGAGAAACTTCTGTTTGACTGGAACTGCATCAACCCACAGGTGTAGTGAGCTGAGCTGGAACTGTACATGGATGTTATTGTCGTACTGTAGGACCGGCTGAGCATGTCACCTCTGGGTGACGCCACCACAGTGTGGAGGGATACATTAGATGTGACAGGGCCGTCCTTCTCCTCACACTGAACCTCGCTTACACACATCACAGCTCAGCAAGCCGTTCACACCAGAGGTGAATGAAACAAATGTGACCTTTTACAACAAACAACGATGTGTTGGAGGTGTTCTGGTTTTTACAAACCGCACTATGGGTACCAGTATGATCAAAACTGATCACATACCTCCACACATATTCTTGTTTCTTATTTTAGTGAAGAATAGCACAGCTAATTTAGGTTCTGCTAATTCTGTGTCCAATATTTGGCTTTGTGTTTGTGTCCGCCGGATGAAATGCAAGTTGTAGATCACTCTCTGTTTTGGTCAATTGTTAAATGCTGCTAAATGGTCCTCTCCAATCACCAGTAAGTCTCTGTGTTTGTCTGCTTTGTAACTGAAAACAGCCGCCCGCTGCTGAAGGAAACAATGCCGTTAATGAAAGAAAACAGCTGAAAGAGGCTGGGCATCTCTGGAGAGCTGAGTTGGTGAATGAACTGCTTTAACAGTGCTTCACTACAGTACCAGCACAATCTAAGTGTCACATGATCTGTCACATGATCTAACGGAGGCCCAACCAAGCAGAGAATCATGGTACATGGACTGTACTTGTATAGACCTTTTCTAGTCTTCTGACCACTCAAAGCTCTTTAACACTACATGTCATCATTCACTCATTCATACACTGATGACAGGGGCTACCATGCAAGGTGCCACCTGCCCATCAGACTATCTAACATTCATACACATTCATACACCTCGGGAGCAGCATGAAAACATCGGCATGGACTTGGTGAGCCGGGGATCGAACCATTGATCTTGTGATTTAAGGACAATCGTCCAGCACATAGCACAATAAGAAGAAAAGAGATAAAACATGCAGGGGACAGAGTCTCTGTAGATACAGACACCAACACAATAGGACATTGTTGCATATTATAGCTTTAAAGAAAAAAACGTAAATAAGAAAATACGTTTGGAGTTCACCAGGACGAATGTGGGAGACTCCAAACACACACTTCCCTGACATTGCAGATGTGTGTTACTGTAAATGACATTAATTAATTATTATTGGCTCTTGGTGGCTTTTTTATGCCTGGCACGCTCTGTGTGCAGCTCTCAGCCTGGAGACGGATCAGAACTGACAGACCACACACTGCAAAGCGACTGGAGCTCCCCGGGTACGTCAGCCCTCCCTGGGTCACACAGCTAGCATGAGTGTGTTCTTTAATCAGCGCTATAGGTCAGAGGATACGTGTGAGAGCGTGTTGGATTGCTATCATGTGGATGTTCAGGAGGATGGGAGAGAAGTGTCCCCCTTCCTGTTGGAGGATGTGATGGATGACATTTAAATTCATTTAGCATGGTGCCATAAAGGCTAGTGTCAGATCATACACATTTCAGTGTACCATGATTTATTTGTGTGTGTGTGTGTGTGTGTGTGTGAAGGGGGGAGGGGGTGGTCTTCTACCACTACACACATTTTCAAGAGTCACGGCTTCTTCCTCCCTTCAGAGGACCACGGTGTTTCTTCCTACAATTTGGGGTTAAGTGTCTCGCTCAAGGACACATCAACACGGACTAGCGGAGCCGGGGAATCGAACCGCTGGTTGAAGGACGACCCTGCTCTCCCACTGAGCCACAGTCGCCACTGTATGCAGAAATATTCAAATACATTTTCATAGAACCCACCTTCAGGTGAGAGGTCAGGGGCCCCTGTGAATGTGGCCATTTCAGTTTTCCGCTCGCATGAATGTGTGGCGTTATTTAGCCCCCTTCCAACAAGCTAGCATTGTCATACTATTTTTGAATGAAGCTTTGAATGTCTGTCTTTATATTTTAGTTAGTTTACTGAGAGAAGGACTGAACGCCGGGTCACTCGATGAGTGAGTGAGAGAGAGAGAGAGAATGAAGCTTTGAGTCATGAATAAGTGCATTCCTCTCTTGTTTATATCCCATTAGTCCATAAGGATATATTCCATAAGGGTTCATAAGATAATAATAATTGGAGTGTACCGTCAGTATTGTCATGAGAAGTTCATTGCTCACGGTCCACTAACTTAACTGTCAAACAAAGACGCACTTTAACAGACATCAACAATATTTTCTCTTCTTCCTGCAATATTTTGTTGAGAACATTTGTTTTCGTTACCTTTTTGGCACCAAAATAATAATAATAATAACTTTATTTATATAGCACCTTTGAAAACAAAGTTTACAAAGTGCTTTGACAGACAAAGCAGCAAAAGCACGATAAAAATCAACCAATAAATACATAAAGTAAAATAAATAAATAAACAGATCAAAATAAAAGTGCCCCCCCCCTTTCTTTGCTTACTTTTCACCCTTTGTCTTTTCAGTATGCCACTCGGAGGGTTGTCTTGCTTAACGGTCTCGAATGAATGATGAATGTGTGATTTTATACAAGTCATATTCATACTGGTTTGAATAAACAAATTGAGAGTATTTTCCATGTTTGCTGAGCATGAGTTTTGTGTGAAAGTAATCAAAGGTTTCTCCCATACACAGGTAGGCCGGTCTGAGTTCAGATCTGAAACTTTGGGCTTTGTTGTTACTATTATAAGTGGAGCGCTGCTTCAGAGGACGACCGGTTTCAGTAACAGATCCAGAAGTTTAACGGTTCATCAGTTATAATACAATGAGACAGGGTTTTAAAACTTTCTTTTAACAGTGCGTTCTTGTTGGACCGTTCATGAAGCGGGCTTCAATGTGAGACAAGTAAATGAAGAAAAGACAATTGTTTATTAATAACAGATGTGTGATGTTAACGTCCTGACAGAGTCTGGACTCTACAGGGAGGTTTGTAACGGAGGGCGTGTTCCCTGAACACTGGTGCTGCTGCTGGCTGATGATTCTGCTGAAACAGCATGAACGTACTGAAGTCAGAGACACAACTTTAAAACATATTTAAAAAGAGACAGCAGCAGGCTGATAGGCTGACAATGTAGGTGTGTCGCTGTGCTGTTGGATGGAAGTCACGGTTTGTGGCTTTGAGGAGGACGGACACAAACCGGAGGACTTTCCTTTTCTTATTAGTGCTTGTTTTGTTCTGCACAACTATTGTGAAGTCCACAGATAAAATGTAAAGGAAGTAAACATTGATTGCTCTCCAGTAGGACAGAGACTCCCTCAAGGACCCCTGGTTGACAACCACAGCATCTTGTGTATGGTACCGCCAGGAATCAGACTAGTGTTGATGCTGCTAGGTGGTAGGCGGGGGGGCTGGGGGGTCAACAGTTCCCTTGCTGCTGTGTAACTAACCAGTAAACCTGCTGTCTCTGCTGATGGAGGAAACTCAGCTTCCTGAAGCACAGAACCAATGAGAAGCGAGCTGAATGCTTCACAGTGCCAGAGACAGAGAAATGGTGACCTCTGGTGGACAACCATTGGTGTTGCATGTGTATGGACTGTGAGGGCCTCATGAAGACGGAGTGGTTCAGCTGCTTGTTTGGTAAAAGTTACATAACAAGGAGGATTCAGAAGATACTGTCTTGGTTTGGCAGCTAGAGAGGAACAAACAGCATGTCATTGTTAGCATGCTGAAGTTAGCATTCGGCTAGCTCAACGCACCGCTGCATAAGGACAGTGTCACAGAGACACAGAGACACTCTCCGGCTGCAGACTCTTGTTCAAATGACCTCTTGTGGTCGTGTGAATGATATCTGCTGTCTGTACGGTAGCATGACGTAGCGCTGCAAAAGCTCCTAGGGAGGAGGAGGTAAGGGTGGAAGCTTGAGTGTACAAAGTGTCTGACATGGAGGCTGCAGTTTGTCTCAATGTCTCCAACAGTCAACTCTGACCATGAAAGGACAAAAGAAACACACTCCCATAATACCAACACGTGTACTGTGTATCAAAGAAGTACATCTGTTTTAAAGTGACTACATGTTCTCTTGGACACAACCAGGGGGGACTGAGATGAATTGGCTGTCCAACAAACTCATGTTTTTTAATATTTCTAACAAAATCAATAAATGGAAAACATCTATAATCACTTTAAATCCTTCATAAAGGCTATAAACTATATCAACAAACAGTCAGCAGAGT